>JABXJD010000058.1:1020000-1377500 GCA_013375575.1 Percina caprodes
CTTCCACTAGGTTCCCAGAAGACCATCCCCATACGGAAAATTACGGCTCCTGTCGTCATCAAGGCTGAGGTTAGGTTCTTTTCAATGTTTGGTCTGCCAAAAGTGGTTCAGTCAATAAATAGCACCAATATTAAATCAAAAGGTATTTGCCAAGGCACTTAAAGTGCTCATATTTAGAGGTTATATCACAATAGTTACAAAGTTTAATTAAAAAAACACCATATTTGTTGTAGTTTTATAGATCCCAAAAATGGGAAATTACAGTGTTACAGCAGCAAAATATCAGACACAGCACACATACAGAATATACATGAAATAATAAATAGGATAGAATACAAGAACAAAGGTTAAAAATGTATATAAGTTGGAAATAAAAATGTACAACTACTTAACTAGTATTAATAAAGATGTAAATAAACCGGCTGAGTGGCATTTTTATGTTCAGTCTTAGAGGTGATGGGCTGATGATTGGTATGACTAAAGCTTTGTACTCTAATCCCTCAGCCCGAGTCTTAACTGGAGACGCCTCCTCCTCTTTGTTTCCACAATTGAAAAGGAAGCGCTTTCATTGCTGTACGCACTACAACATTCTGAGGGTTATCTTGGGTCAAGCATTAAGGATTATGATCTGTAAAGACCTTATTACAGATCATAATCCTCTCCAGGATATACAGTCACAACCAAGATGTTATCCGTTTGTCATTCGAGACTAACCCACATCAGTGATAAAAAAAGGCTCTGAAAATGTTTGATGCCTTGTCACACACTATGCTTTGCTGTTGATATCGATCCAAACATTATTATATGTGTTTGTTTTTTTAGCTTTGTTTGGACTTACAGGTGGCGGTCTTACATGCCAGACAAAGTGCCTTTTGCATATGTTCTCCCTGGTTTTCTTTCTCCTCTGTTTTCTCTCCAGGTGATTGAGATGATTGCTTGGAGTTGGCCAATCAGCATTTAGGAGGCAGTCCATGAAAGGAGTACTCTTGAAGCGTTTTCATGCTAGCTCTCCTTGCTGGTTGTAGGTCTCCCTGCCCAAGCACTGGCTGTTGTTTTGGGTTTAAGCTTTGGATTGTGTGGGGTGGGGTTTTGAGGACCTTAGATAAGTTGAGTTAGCCCCGTACATTTTTTAATTCTCCACAATTTCCTTTTGGGCATTTTAGGCCTTTATTTCCATAGGACAGATTAAGAGATGAAAGGGGAGAGAGGGGGAATGACATGCAGCAAAGGGCTGCAGGTCAGAGTCAAACCCCCGGCCGCCACATCAAGGAGTAAACCTCTATATTAACGTATTCAACACGCAGTTGAACTTTGCATAGAAACACCAGGTTTAGTGGTCTTTGCCACCCGTGTCATGTTTTCTTAAGCACCTTTCTAGAGAAGCAGGCTAGGCATGTTTGTTTTGTTTGTAGAGCTAGAGGTGAGCTAGGCCTGGGTCCCGTCTTCCATCACCCTTTTGTGAACTATTTCCATGTTAAGAATAAACACCATAATTTTTACTTTTATACTGACTGCCACAATTTGATTGTCTTTTTGGGCAGATTTGTCTTTGTGAAGGACGAATGAATCAAGCATTGTACAAGGCTCTGACAATGTTCCCCAACTCTGAGGATTGGTTTTTCCAGCAGGACAACACTCCATACCACACAGCCAGGTCAATCAAGGTGTGGATGGAACCACTAGTGTTAGGGTTTTGTCTTGTTGTCTCATCCCTTCCTTGTGTTCTCAGTTTTTTCCCTTCCCATTGTTTCTGTCTGTCTTGTCTGTGTTTTTGTGTGGGCGTGGTTCTGCAGGCTCTGGCAGTGCTCCACACCTGCGGCTCATCACCAGCTGCAGCTCTCCACACCTGTGGCTCGTTGGTCATCACTCCTCCTGATATATACTCTGGTTTTGCCTCTACTCTTCGCCAGTTCGTCAGTTTACCACACCTGGTACAATGCGCCGGCCTCTTGATTATTTATCAAGCGTTTTCTGTCTCAGTGCTAATTCTGTATTCTCGTTCCGCCGTATTGCCTGCTCGCTGCCTGCCTGCTCGCCTTGATCTTCACTCCACATATCATCACCTTGGCTCTACCTGTACTATCAATAAATCCTGCCTGATAACTTCACTCCGGTGTCCGTTCCTGAATCCTTCCAGTGCACCATAACAGTACGAACTGGACAAGTATGGATCCAGCAGACACCGCTTTTTAGGACGCTACAATGGCAGCCCAGAGAGGACAATCAGCTCTTGCTAGCCAGGGGATCCTTCTCGGGGAACATGACCAGTCCATCCGCACCCTAGTGAATGTACAACAAGGTACCCAAGAACAAATCACTCACCTGTCAAATCAAGTTACTGCTCTGCTGCGACTAGTCTCCTCTACCCAGCCAGCTGTTCCTAGCGCAACACCTCCGCCTGCTGCTTGGAATGACTCCTACGCTCCCGACCCAGAGCCCTTTTCCGGGGAGTTTTCCCGGTGCCGTGGGTTTTTACTTCAGTGTACCATGATGTTCTTCCAACGACCACGGACTTTCGCCTCGGAACCATCTAAAGTACGCTATATTCTGGGACCACTACGAGGGAGAGCACTGGCCTTGGCGGAAGCAGTAAGCGTCAATACCCCACTTACTACCCTGTCTTTCCTCCAGTTCGAGACTATGTTACGAGAGGTTTTTGACCATCCCGATCACGGTAGTGACGCGTCCCGCCGCTTGTTGGAGTCCCGGCAGGGAACCCATACTGTGGCAGACTATTCCGTGGAATTCAGGACCCTGGCCGCTGATGCGGGCTGGAACGATGCAGCACTACGGGGAGTGTTCTGGAAGGGTCTTAATGGAATTATTAAGGACGAATTAGCGTTACGGGATGAACCTACGAGTTTGGACTCTTTAATCTCGCTTACTATCCGGGTCGACAATCGCCTGCGTGAGCGACGGAGGGAGTGCACTAACCGGCCGCCCACAGATCCTCAGCCACGTCGCCCACTCACCAATATCACTCCGCAGTTACCGTTCTCTCCTGCTGTGCCGCAATCTGCTTCCATTTCGCATCCGGAACCGATGCAAGTGGATCGGTCTCGTCTGTCTCCTGAAGAATGCTCCCGTAGACGCAATCAGGGGGAGTGCCTCCATTGTGGCGGCAAGGGTCACTTTGTGTCCTCATGCCCGGTTCGGCCAAAAGGCCGGGTCCTTCAGTAAACGTAGGCGTACTGGAGGGCCAACACCTTCGTCCTACTCACAGCCCTCTCCGTTTGTCACTTCCTGCCACTATCTGCACATCATCCATTTCTCTGCCAATCCAAGCTCTTATTGACTCCGGTGCGGAAGGGAATTTCATTGATAAAGACCTGGCTTTTCAGTCTGATTTCCCTTTAGAACTGCTCCCTGAGCCCCGTACCGCTCAGGCCGTTGATGGCCACGTTCTTGCCCATGTCACGGAGGCGACTAAACCCCTCAAACTTGTATTGTCTGGAAATCACCATGAAGAAATTTCCTTTAACGTTATCTCCACCCCACAGTCCCCCATTATTTTAGGGTATCCCTGGCTTGCGCTTCACAACCCTCACATTGACTGGGTCGCTGGCAAGATTCTGGGTTGGAGTTCCCGTTGCTCTTCCTCCTGTTTGCAGTCTGCTTTACCTCCAGCAGAGGGCGCCATCTCACCACTAACCACTGAGCCCTCGGATCTTTCTGGAGTGCCCCCTGAATATCTGGACCTCAAGAAAGTGTTCAGTAAAGACCTTGCTCTGTCTCTCCCACCACATAGACCATAAGACTGTGAGATCAAACTACTCCCCGATTCCCCGCTACCCTCTGGTAGACTGTACAACCTCTCACGTCCTGAGAGAGAGGCTTTGGAGACTTACATCCGCGACTCCCTTCGTACTGGTCTTATCCGCCCCTCGTCATCTCCTGTTGGAGCAGGTTTCTTTTTTGTTGCTAAAAAAGACAAGTCTCTTCGTCCCTGTATCGATGTCCGTGGCCTTAACAACATCACCGTTAAAAACAAGTACCCTCTACCACTAATCAGCTCTGCTTTTGAACCCATGCAGCAGTCCAGTCTTTACCAAACCACCTGGTGCGCATAAAGGAAGGAGATGAATGGAAAACGGCATTCAACACCCCCCTCGGCCAATTTGAATATCTGGTAATGCCGTTTGGGCTGACTAATGCACCTGCTGTTTTCCAAAGTCTAGTTAACGATGTTCTCCGTGACTTCCTGAACCGTTTGTGTATCTGGACGATATTTTGATTTTTTTCCAGGGATATCATCGAGCACGTTTCCCATGTCCGCCAGGTCCTTCAGCGGCTGTTGGAGAACCGGCTGTACGTCAAGGCTGAGAAGTGCGAATTCCACTCTAGCTCCATCAAATTCTTGGGTTACGTTATTGGGCAAGGGCAGATTCAGGCAGACCCGGCCAAGATCCAGGCAGTAGTTGAATGGCCTATTCCAGCTTCCCGCAAACAGCTACAACAATTTCTGGGGTTTGCCAACTTCTACCGCCGATTTATCAGAGACTACAGTAAAGTTGCAGCTCCCCTTACCAGTCTTACCTTCACCAAAGTTCCTTTTTTCCTGGTCTGAGGCACAGCAGTCCTTTGACCGTCTGAAATCCCTGTTTACATCGGCCCCATCCTGGTGCATCTGGACCCCTCCAAGCAATTTATTGTCGAGGTCGATGCTTCTGATAGCGGGGTTGGGGCTGTGTTATCCCAGTCCTCGGGCGTTGACCAGAAGACGCACCCTTGTGCCTTCTTCTCCCACCGGCTTACCCCCACTGAGAGGAATTATGACGTGGGTAACCAAGAACTCCTGGCTGTTAAGCTCGCCTTGGAAGAGTGGCGACATTTGCTGGAAGGAACCGAGCAACCATTTATAGTGTGGACAGACCATAAGAATCTCGCCTATATACAGACCGCCAAGAGGCTCAACTCGCGCCAGGCACGTTGGGCTTTGTTCTTTGATCGCTTTAATTTTGCCTTGACTTACAGACCCGGCTCCAGGAACACTAAGCCAGACGCTCTCTCCCGGATGTATCATTCAGCCACTGATGCTCCCAGTCCTGATACCATTCTTCCTCCTGGCTGTGTAGTGGCACCTGTTACCTGGGAGATTGAGTCCATCGTGAGGGAGGCTCAAGGTACCCACCCGACCCAGGTAACGGACCTGCTAACTGTTTGTTTGTCCCTGACCCTGTCCGTCCTCAGGTTCTGAAGTGGGTACACAACTCCCGTTTTGCCTGCCACCCTGGTTACCGCAGGACCCTGTCTCTACTTAAGAGGAGTTTCTGGTGGTCCACTATGGAGACTGACACTCGGGAGTTTGTGTCTGCCTGCACCGTCTGTGCCCGGGGGAAAGCGTCTCATCGCCCTACTTCCGGTGAACTCCGTCCTTTGCCTGTGCCTGGTCGTCCATGGTCTCACATAGCCCTGGACTTCGTCACTGGTTTGCCTCCATCCCAAGGTAACAACACCATACTCACTGTTGTTGACCGCTTTTCAAAGTCTGTCCATTTCATTGCTCTGCCCAAGTTGCCCATAGCCAGCGAGACCGCTGATCTACTCGTCCAGCATGTCTTCCGCCTTCATGGCCTGCCTCTGGACGTTGTTTCGGATAGGGGTCCGCAGTTTGTCTCCAAGGTATGGAGTGAGTTTTGTCGGTCTCTGGGCGCCTCTGTCAGTCTCTCTTCTGGTTTCCACCCTCAGACTAATGGCCAGGCAGAGAGAGCGAACCAAGACCTGGAGGCGTCCCTCCGCTGTGTTGCGGCCCTCAACACCAAGTCCTGGAGCGTCCACCTTGCTTGGGTTGAGTACGCCCACAACTTTCTCGTCAGTGCGGCTACGGGGTTGTCACCGTTTGAGGCCTCTCTGGGGTATCAACCTCCTCTGTTCCCGGCTCAGGAGGTTGACCTCTCTGTTCCCTCAGTTCAACACCACCTCCGCCGCTGTCGCAAGGTCTGGGACGACACTCAGGCTGCTCTTCTCCGGACTACCCAGCGCAACCGTCGCATGGCTGATCGGCGTAGGATTCCGGCCCCTGGATACGCGCCGGGTCAGCAGGTGTGGTTGTCCACCAAGAACATTTCCCTCAGGGCTGAGTCCAGGAAACTTTCCCCTAGGTTCATCGGGCCTTTTCCTGTCGACCGGGTCATTAACCCTTCCGCGGTCAGACTTCGCCTACCCCATTCTATGAGGATTCACCCTACCTTCCATGTGTCCCAGCTCAAGCCCGTGGTGTCCAGTCCCTTGTGCCCTCCGTCCGAACCCCCTCCTCCCGCCCGGGTCATCGATGATCACCCGGCCTATACTGTCCGGCGCCTGTTGGACGTGCTGCGTTGTGGGCGGGGCCTGTAGTACCTCGTGGATTGGGAGGGGTATGGTCCTGAGGAGCGGCAGTGGGTCCCCCGTTCTTACATCCTGGATGCTGGCCTCGTTCGGGATTTCCATCAGGCCCACCCTGGTCGGCTGGGCGGTGTCGCCGGGAGGCTCCCGTAGGGGGGGGGGTACTGTTAGGGTTTTGTCTTGTTGTCTCATCCCTTGTGTTCTCAGTTTTTTCCCTTCCCATTGTTTCTGTCTGTCTTGTCTGTGTTTTTGTGTGGGC
This sequence comes from Percina caprodes, assembly GCA_013375575.1. NCBI lineage: Eukaryota > Metazoa > Chordata > Actinopteri > Perciformes > Percidae > Percina > Percina caprodes. The sequence continues at coordinate 1,026,584 of JABXJD010000058.1, forward strand.
GTGGTTCTGCAGGAACTGGCAGTGCTCCACACCTGCGGCTCATCACCAGCTGCAGCTCTCCACACCTGTGGCCCGTTGGTCATCACTCCTCCTGATATATACTCTGGTTTTGCCTCTACTCTTCGCCAGTTCGTCAGTTTACCACACCCGGTACAATGCTCCGGCCTCTTGATTATTTACCAAGCGTTTTCTGTCTCAGTGCTAATTCTGCATTCTCGTTCCGCCGTAGTGCCTGCTCGCTGCCTGCCTGTCTGCCTACCTGCCTGCTCGCCTTGATCTTCACTCCACATATCATCACCTTGGCTCTACCTGTACTATCAATAAATCCTGCCTGATCACTTCACTCCGGTGTCCGCTCCTGAATCCTTCCGGTGCACCATAACAACTAGATCAAGACCCTGTCATGGCCAGTCCAATTTCCAGACCTGAACCCTATTGAAAACCTCTGGAATTTGATCAAGAGGAAGATGGATGGTCACAAGCCATCCAATAAAGCTGAGCTGCTTGAATTTTTGTGCCAGAAGTGGCATAACATCACCCAACAGCAATGTGAAAGACTGGAGGAGAGCATGCCAAGACGCATGAAAGCTGGAATTAAAAATCAAGGTTATTCCACCAAGTATTGATTTCTGAACTCTGAGTTAAAATATTAGTATTGTGTTGTTTAAGAATGAATGTGAACTTGTTTTCTTAGCATTTTTTGAGGTCTGAAAACAATGCATCTTTTTTGTTATTTTGACGAGTTGTCATTTTCTTAAAATAAATAATCTGAATAACAACATATTTGTTTGGAATTTAGAAGAAATGTCAAAACATTTGTAGAATAAAACATTATTGTAATCAAACACATGCCTATAAATAGTAAAACCAGAAAAACTGATAATGCAGTGGTCTCAATTTCCAGAGCTGTATATTCAAATGAAGATATAATTGCAAAAAGAATTCAAGTAACATGTATTAATTTAATGATTAAATAATGTAGTCTCTCCAAACTTACCTCAAATATAACATGTCTCCTGCTAGTTTCACTACAGTACTGACTTTTAAAAAAATAAGTTAAATAAATGTTTGTATTTTTATTTTTTTTTCCTAAGCACTTGTCTTACTGCCGGTAGCAGTAGCAGCAGAGAGCAGAAGCCAGCAGGCGAGTGTTAATAAATAAACTGCTGGTGTACGTCCAAACTTTCCAATCTCTCGTTTTGAGTGCATAACCTATTTGTACTACTGTAGAACTCTGGTATCACTTCAGGCATTATTAGTGGGGTAATTTACAAAATACACAGTTGGTTCCAATAGTGCCTGCACTAAGCTGTTAACGCTAACTCGGCCAATGTTCAACCCAGGTGAAAAGCTTCTGGGGGGTTGTTTGGCTCCAGGTCGTGGTGCAAATTGGGTGAAATTACTCGAACCATCACGTTAAGCCAAGTAGCGTGTTATCTGTACGTATTTTAAGCTGTCCACGCTGTATACAGCGGACATAAACGTACATGCCACTTGGCGTGTTATCACCTGAAGAAAGCGATGGTTGAGTTTAGGAAACATGACACACGCTTGGGTTTGGGAAACGAAGAACAGGTGGTGTTTCGGGAAAAGAAGAACAGTGTTGGCTTTAGTAAAAAAAAAAAAAAAAAATCAACTGTTGAGTTTAGGAAACATGACACGCGGAACGCAAAGGAAACATGACACGATCCCTGGTCTGGGTTAAAGTCCTGTGTTTTAACCATCCACCACTCCGACCACCTTTCATACTGCTCGCTACGGTGGAAATTCACACGCTATCGCAAGGTAATGTAAGTCAATGGATCCCAAACGCCATTGATGAACACATGAAGCGAGTAAGCGTCTTGATAACACAATGGCATACAAACTGGCGTGTCATACAAACGCCATTTTGTGAGTCTAGGATTCTGGGGGACCCGATCTTCAGACAGCAAGAGGACTTGCTGGCAAACAGGAACAAATGGTTTATGAGCCAGTTCCAAATTCCTTAAGTTGTCCTGTTAGATCTCTGCACTCTCTTACACAGGACCACTCAGAGAAACCACGCCGCGCCAGTCCCACTTCAATCCTCACAACACTGGGATTCTGGCAACTAGCACTTTCCAGAGGGAATTGGCTGACAGGTCAGGGATATCTCAGCCAACCCTTAGCCATGTTATGCCAGACGTGAAGGAGGTATAATAGGTGTGCCCATCTCTACATAAAGTTTCCTTAAACGGTGAGTGAATAGGCAAACATAGAAGCGCAATTTGCAACATCCGGATTCCCAAAGGTAATCGGTTCTACCGACTGCACTCATGTTGCTACACTATAAAGGCATTGAGTAAGTATTTTCAGTCAATCAATGTCCAAATAATTTGTGATGCAGACATGTTGATCACTAACATAGTGGCTCGCTGCCTAAGTCAACCCATGACTCATTCATTTTGAACCACAGTAGAGTTAGGCCGGTGCTGTGCTTGATGGCTGGCTTCAAGGTAGGTTTGATTAATATAGATATATTGTTTACATTTTTTTTTTCTGTACTTCAGTGTCTAATCCCTTTATTATTCTTGCAGGGGATAGCCACTGTCTCCTGCACGCGTGTGGGGAAGCACACCTTTCCCCAACCCACAAAGTGCAGAGGAAAGGCACTATGTGGGCCAAAGCCAAGCTTGTTTTGTCAGTATATATATATATATATATATATATATATATATATATATATATATATATATATATATATATATATATATATATATATATATATATATATATATATATATATATATATATATAACATATATATATAGGAGCAGCATTTGGCTATATCTCGACCCTGACCCCTATTCCCAGGCATTGCTAGCTGGGCATGGATCGCAGTTACCGTCTCATAATTGTCGACCCTCATCTGTTGAATCTGAGAAAAACGTGGTTTGAGGTAGCTTTTCTGTTTGTCCAGTAATGCCTCTGCAATGGCATCCATATCGCCGTGTTGGGGTTTTGGTCTTGTTTGCCATTCTGCTTTAAATGACTGTCGATCACAAAGTGATAGAATACCGGAGTTGGAACCATTTAACTATTTGGCAAAATTGGACCAGAAGTAGTCACCATGTGACTCCCATTTCACGTTTATTTGAATAGGGACAGACATTTGTGCAACAAATCTAGCATCACAGCATTTATAGCTATTGCAAGTTTCCAATGCCTAGGGCTACGTCATAAAAACAAACATTAAACATTACCAAATTAAAATACATAGTCGTCAACATACAAGACACAAGCATCTGTATGTGTTTCTGAGTAGAGTCCTAATCAAAGTACCCACACTACCTGCCAAGAGCTGACCCATATCATTAAGGCGGCCCTGGGAGGAAGGGGATTCTCAAGAGATCACAAACTCTTTCTGAAGCTGCCGGGTGGGTCGATCATCCAACTCCACTAACGGTGCCAGAGAAGACCTTTTAGATTTTATAAATGGAGAGCCCCTTTTAAAACACACACACACACACACACACACACACACACACACACACACACACACACACACACACACACACACACACACACACACACACACACACACACACACACACACACACACACACACACACACACACGATGAAAGCTTTTTGGGAGAATTTTTCATCTCAGTGTGCCTTCAGTTAGATAGGAAGAACAGGAGTACAAGTTTGAAGATATCTTTATGTGTGAGGTCTGTCTGAAGAGTGTGTGTGTGTGTGTGTGTGTGTGTGTCTGTACTTAAATGTGAAGTGTTTGTAGCGTGCGCGTGTGTGTCTCAGCATGCACGTGTCAGCCTAACGGCCTTGAGCTAGTTCCTCACCAGAGTATAAGTTTCACACATTTCATTTCCTGCAGTCAGCATCAATTCAAACCCTCCAAGGAATTAAGTCTATCTACCTGCTTGTCGTTTTCTCTTGTCGCTCCAGGTGCACCTCTTGCTCACATACACACTCACACACTATCCTCTAAAAGGTTTTCATTCTTCCCAGTCAGTCTGGAGAAAATAGAAGTCACAGTGATGAATGGTGTGCATAGCTAACTCACAACGTTATAGAATTACTGCATTATTGATTAATGCATGGGCCTCCTACTACATAAGTACTCACATCATTCCTGCCCAGCACCACACATCCATGCTATCATTTGCAAATGACAATAATTTGCCCGTGAAGTATGGTGTTAAAAATAGTTCCACCTGTCTAGGAGTTTGGAAATTGGTTTTAGTCAGACACACTTGCCTGTGTCTGTGTCTAACTCTGCTTTGATTTTAGACCTTGCCACTTCCATCTGCCTGCCCTCCGTCACTTGATTCACTTCACCTGTTCATCCTCCCGACTCAGCTGTTCCCCAATTACTCATTAGCTTCCTAGTATATCACCAAGTAATTTCCACTGCTCCTCTGCCAGATTGTCTCAGTGCTTTTGCCTACCTTTCAAGCATTTTGTTTGTTCATTAGTACCTAGTTTTTGACCCTGTTTATTCTTTTTGGACTTTTGCTTGCCTGGAGTTTGCATTTAGTAAAGATATTTTGCTTCTACCTTATCTGCTTCGTGCATTGTGGGTCCCATTGTCTCTGATCCCTGACAAAAATAGCTGGAAATACAAAGTCACTGTTTTGCTAGTCTAAAGTAGGTCTCAAGTGTTTGAGCTGAAGTCCCAAGTCCTAAACTTTGTGTTTTGAGTCTTAAAAAAATCATAACACAATATTCACAGAATCTAAACGGAGTAATAATAAATTACATTTTCATGGTCAAATCATGGTCTTATCAAATGTTTTACCAAGTGCTACAGAATTTAATAACACAGAAACTGCATGTGATGCATTGTCTACAATTAAAAAGATAAATGTAAAAAAAATTCACTAAATGAATACATGTGTGCATGTGTATGAGAGAGTTTGCATTAAAACAACATAAAGGCAAACCCACAAGGTTGCACAATTTTGTAAGTACGAGTTAGGAAGGGAACACACAACACTTTTCCGACATGGCGCCTCTGTTGATTGAATGATTTAGCCTCGACTTAACGTTACCGTTCTTTGTGCAGCTTCAAACCTTGAACAAAGAAGAAGTTGTTGCTGTAATTTTCAACCCGCATGTTTTGCACATTGCAATCATTTGTCATCGTGTTGCTACGGTAGCTTGTAATGTAAAGCGGCTTATTATCCACTTTACATTTAAACCTAACATTACACTAGTTAACGCTAGTGGTAAGAGCGGTCTCCTTTTAGTGACTTTCTCGCTAATCCCACAGGAGTTTTTACACGCTGTTAGCGCTGATAGCTACTTTAAACAGTCAGGGTGGTTTCTCTCTCTTACTCTCCATCTCTCTGTTGATCTGGGGGTCAGATTTATCTATTCTTATGCCTCTTAATGTGACAATTTAAATGTAATAACTAGTTTATTTGTTGTGTTGGAGGAAAAGCTTGGCACCAGGGAAATTCAGCTATATTTTAGCCGACAGTAACGTTAATCGTTGCAGGCAGATTTCATGGAGCTCCTGTCCCTGGCGGCAGCAGGGAGGCTGGGTGCCTACTGTCTGAAATCAAGCACAGCCCATCAGGTGTCAGATCCATGGAAACTGGCAAACTGCTTTGCGATTAACTTTAAGGATTTAACTCATGTTGATTACCAGGGCGCAGCAGGCAGACTTACTGCTCCCCAGTAAAAAATAAAAAGTAGAGTTCAGATTCTAGATTTTAATTTTGAAAGTAAATAAAGTTAGTCTTCATACTAATCTTCGGTGTCGTAATTTTAAACTGGCACTCAACATTCACTTCACTTCTTCATGGTTCTCTCTGGTCTGCGGTTTGTCAGATCTGGGAAATTATGCATTCATGAAGTATCAACTTGCTGGGAATTAATAGCGTTAGTTGATTTAAGAAACAAACGGAAACCAATTTATTTGTAAAACATGTTTAAAAAAAAAAAAACATTTGGTTTGTGTTTGGGGAAGGTATCAAGTCTTCAAGTCCAAGTGAAGTGACGAGTCATTGGTGTTGAAGTCCAAGTCAAGTTGCAAGTCTTTCCTAAAATTCTTGAGTAGATTCTAAAGTCAAATTTGTGACTCGAGTCTACAGCTCTATTTTGTAACATGATCTGTATATGTATATTCTGCAGTACTTTCATAATGACTTCAGTGTGGCTATGAGCGTTTTTTTGGTCACTTATCAATGAACTGCACTTTGGGGTGAAGTATCCTCAGATACTCAGCCCTGATCCCTGATGTGAAAGCCCCCAAAAGCTCTCTCCTCTCTGCAGGGCCTGTATGTGGCAGTGGACGGGGCTCCAGGCAGCTGATGAAGCACACCTGTATCCATTCACCTCATCACTCTATCCATATAAACGTGAGGCGTTTCTCAATGCCAAGTAAGCAAAGAACGGACTTGTGTTCTTGGGGAGACCGTTCTTGCTGGTTGTACCTGGAAGAATAAACTCGCAAGTTCAGAAGCACACAAAACGCCGTTGACAGTTTGAGACGAAGCGTTCTTCCTGTTATTGCGCAACACCCCCAGCACAGAGAGCGCTGACCCAACACAGAGAGCTTGTCCTGGTTTCCTCCCGATAAAAACAATTACAATACACAGAACAAAACGAACTGAATGTAATTAATGAAATACAGAATAACAGTGGTAAAAATTATCTTACAGTTGTGAACCTGGCTTATCTCTGCCATTGGCGCTGCTGCAGTGGTCTGTCTAAATGGGGGGCAAGAGGGGGTCTGTGAGCTGACTGGCTCGCGAGAGTCATTCCCGGCTGGCAGGCTTGCTACGCCCGGCGGGGATTGTGGAGCTTTCCAACTCCGAAGGCTTTTTTAATTCACCATCAATTTTCGTTAAACTGCCTATATTCAAAATCTACACAGTTGGTTTCTCGCCTTAAAATGAAATTGATTTAATAAGACGTAAATTGTTAAAAACTTTCCACTTCTGTTGTATCTGTGTACCGGAAACCATCCGCACTTTACACCCAAATTGAATTCTGGGATACTGGCCCTGCCAAGTTCACACAAGTTACCATCCGATGTATCCTCGGTAAAATGGGCGTGTCGAGAACACATCCGGGAATTTTAACTGTTCTTGGCGAAATGCTAACTTGTGTATTGGGTCAGTACTTTGGCGACTGAACATGACGTTTCACAAGAACACAAGTCCACAGACTGAGAAACGCCCCTGGTCTTCACTCCACTACTCTGCCAGATTATTCTGTCATGTTGTGTGTACCCGTCCTTCACATTACTTTGCTTAGCTTCCGTGTTGGTACTCCTGTCTGCTTCTTCAAACTGGTGGCGTGCTCCGTCATCTACTGTAGTTAATACACTGACAGTGCCTCATACAGATCCAAACTATCCCTTTAACGTAGCTGCACTGACTGCTGACCAAATCTGAAGGATTTAATTTTGTCAGGCGTCTAAATTGAAGCAACCTCTGCCTTGCCTTTCACATTATTAATCACCATTGGTGAGATTCTAGCCCTGTACAATGAGGGTGTGACCAGCATTAACCATGGTAAAGTGCATACTGCCCCTATAATTACTCACGTGCCCCATCAAGTAAAACCACTGCAAGATGACATGTTTACAAATCCTTGCCCAATCGTTTGTGTTAAAAAGCACAGATGCCGAACAAACTGCATTAACATACAGATTAGTTAGTTCATCCCTTGAACAGGAACCTCAGGGGGGTTGACGTTTTTAATCACAAATATGGGAGGTCGAAAATGTACAACAAGGCGACAAAACGAAAAAAAAGTGACAAACTATGGGGGGGGGAAAAAAAAAAAAAAAAAAAAAACCACTGGAAGCAAGCATCAAAAACATGTTGAGGAAAAAAAAAAAAAAAAGACATGGGGGGGGACAAAATGTTGAAAACCCCTCCAAAAATATTTTTTAAAGCAAAACATTTTTCATGTTGAGGGAAAGACAACACAAGGGTTAATTCAAAATGAAAGGGCTGAAAACAAAAGCACACACACTCACTTGGCCATAAAAGCTGATTCTGATCCTTTGTCCAAAAAAAAAAATAAAAAAAAATAAAAAAAACAAAGCTGTTATGACATCTTCAATAGAAGTATAGATCCCTCAGTAAATAAGGGCCTTTCAATCTGCTGGAAGACATCCTAAAACACTGTAGTTAGGACTTGACCACCAAGTACATCTGAGGATGAAGTGTATTAGCTTTGAAGGTCTTCGGTTATAAACCAAAGTATTGGAAAAGTTAAATTTTTTTACCTGATGGAGAGTAAGGTCATCACCAGAGCCATACAAATGTATCCTCTAAGCATATCAAATACCTGAACCAAATGTTATGGTGACCCTTACAACAGTAGTGAAGGCAAAAAACTATTAGTGTTATGGTTGAATAGGGATAGGACCCAAATGCAGAGATAGGGACGGCAGGTAGGAGGGAGCTTCAGAAAGAGGCTTTATTCAACAGTCCAAAAGCAAAGGGAACAAAACGGCAAAATCCAAAAAACCCAAAAATCAGGCACAGGGGAAGACTAAGTTAAAGCAGGGCAAACCACACAGGTAAAAAACTCACGGGGAACAGCAGGAACAAGGCAGGAACAAGGCAGGAACAAGGCAGGAACAAGGCAGGAACAAGGCAGGAACAAGGCAGGAACAAGGCAGGAACAAGGCAGGAACGTAGACACAACCACGTCGACGAGACATACAAACCAGAATGATCTGACAAGAGACAAAGAAACACTGGGATTAAATACCAGAGGTAATGAGGTAATGGGGGACAGGTGAGACATCAGGTGAATCACATTAGGGCGGGGCTGGACAATCAGACAAACAAAGCGAAGCTAGACAAGACAAGACAGGGCAGGATACTAAACTCTCAAAATAAAACAGGAAGTAGGACAGACACAGGGGAACACCAGACAGGACCAGCAACATAAGACCAAGACCAAGACAGAAACACAAAAAAGGCCAAAGAAAGGGAAAAATAATCCCAACTACAACCCCAACCCACAACATATTAGACCTAGTAGACCTAGACCAGAAAGTGTGCGTGAATAGGTCCTGAGCATGTGTGTATCTCAGGCCTGTGTGTAGTGATTACTAACAAAACAGTGTGAATTGGGATCAATAAACAGTATAAATTATTAGAAATTAAGTGGTTAAAGTTCCTATTAATGTGAGAATGTGCCAAAATGAAGCAATATAAGTCACCATGAACTAAAGCAAAACTAACACAATGTCTGCCTCTTCTTCAGATCAACAAGGTTTGGAGCAAGAGGACTGGGTAGCCTGCTAAATCTGATTTGAACTATATTTGAAAAAAGTAAGGACTGTTATACCCTCCACTCACTCTTGTACACAACATACTTTCAAATGTGTAAGGGCCATTGGAAATCCTGAACCCCACCATGGGAGCTTCTGATGTAGCCAACATCATCTATGTCTTGATGGAATGCACATGCCATTCACGCTTTGTTTTCCCTGCTAGTGCCACAAACACACCACAATCCCATTTGATGTCTTCCTTCAGGAGAAGGGATAATTCGGCTGGTTTGAACCTAGCAGTGTTGGACCAAGAGTTTTCCCTCTTGTCCTGTTCTACTTCCAGCTCACAGTCTGTGTTTATAATGGAAACTCAAGCTAGAATGTATTCTATTTCTCTGCATGCTCAAACTTGCAATGCTGATTTTGGGAAATGAAATGCCACCACTGAAGCGGCACATTTTATAAAAAATGGATTTCCTTCAAATAGAAGCTAAAGCATGTTCTGGGTTGACCTTTGACTTTTGAGGCACTTCGCTCTATTCCACTCTGATTGAACATCAGTGTTCTCAAATCTTAAGAGAAGGTACTTTGAAAAGCGAAACAAAAGAAATTAAACATTGACATTGACTAATGTAAGCTTCAAACAAGCTTCTAACTAATGTGTTCATTTCCCTACTTCCTCAACAAGCCAGTCTCCTACTGAAAATGTAACAGTGTTACAAAATAGCATGGCGAGGAAATGTAAGGTTGTTACATTTATTTAAAGCTTTTCTGTGGGAATAGTTAGTTCTCACATCGCGAGAAATAGATCAGCATACGTCACTGTAGCCTACTGCCAGAGATTGCGCCATCTACCAGGAAGAAAGACAGGAATAATTTGAATTTGTGTTAATCACGATATTTATAACATGTTTGGCGTGATGTGGAAATTGTGTATTTGCAATTTTAAATCAAATTGTTTTACAAAGACCATCTTGTTTTTTTACCGACCGGTGTTACGGTTTAACTGGTTTTTGAATTAACTGGTGACCCTCCAGATGCAACGTAGGCGTGCCATGAGAAACTATGCAGGAATAATCATGTAGGTAGCTGTATCAATGCCTTAAATATACTGCGAATGTCAAATTGTTGAAATGTTCATTTTGTCGTTCTTATTTCTGTCATAATCATGTTTAATGTGTTGATAATTAGGTTTATTTCAACTGTCTCAAGTGTTTGCTGACTCTGCAGCTGGAACACAAATGAAGACCGCTGAAATAAGCAAAACAGATTAACGTGTGTACTACCATCGGTCATACGCCTTTGTTTCATTTAGACCTACAACACAACAGTGTGTGGGCAACACAACAGCTGATTAATAAAATCAAAGTTTCCACACGTCAACATGGTGCACCAATTCAAACTCTAGGTCGTGGTATAGGAAATACATTGACCTAATACTGTGACTGAAGGAAGCAATATAGTTTACTTAATTTTTTTTTTCCCCAAATCACATAAATACATATCACTTATATTACACATGGTGTGTCAGCTCATGCAGTGTCATTAACTTAATTAATATTGATTGAAAAAGTGTATTCATTTTCTTATTACACCTTATTACGCTTTTTACATTCTTTTATTTTTAAGTCCCTCATTATCAATTTAAATGAAATGCATTCTTAATTTTTTATTTCTATACATCACATGCTAATGTGGCCTGCTCAAGAATGATGAGACCGAACACAAGTAAAATTGTTCTTTTCTTGTGGGCTGTTTTATTCCCCGACTGAGCGTAATAAAGAACAGCGTTAATACTGCTTTTTTTGTTTGAGGATTTAATTATTTATTATTATTATTAATTATTTCCTGATCTGACAAAACTATCTGCTTTAACAGTCTCGCTTAGCTAACTCTAGACAACAGTAGTGGCACCTCTTTTCACTCCAGTGTGCAACCTGTGCTCCAAGACACACACACACACACACACACACACACACACACACACACACACACACACACACACACACCGGGATTTCAATGCATATATCTCCCCTGCTAACCCCGCTGTTCAGTGTGGCCCTCAGCGTGGCGGAGATATGCACAACTCTCTTACAAATCTACAGAAATCGTCTGCAATACAAAATCATCACTCGTCAACCTTAAGTCTTCTAAACTAACCATCATCTCATGTGTTAACACTGCTAACCATTTTCATATTTTACTGAACTTTATAGGGATATTTACCTTACACATAAACAGAAATCTACACCACGGCAGTCAGTCACCTACTTCCTTGTTTCTGGTGTCTCGGCAAAATTAGGCGCTAAAGTGAGATTTGCCTTGCAGCTACTCTTAGCGTAACATTGCCCCCTTGAGGAAAAAGAACACTTCTATGGTACTAATCTACAAAAAACCTTGTTTAACCCTTGTTCACCTGGCTACACTAAAATTAAAACAAGCAAACACATTCCCATTCATACACACATTGCCATTTATGCCTCGCTTTCGTATTAATCCTACTTTCTTTTTTATTAATCTTTGTAACGTCACACATTTTGACTTCATCTAAAAGATTCCACAAGTTTACTCCTTTTGCCGATATACATCTTTGTTTTACGTTTGTTCTTATCTTTCTTTGTGAACGTGTACATTCCCTCAGCCCATCGCCTACTTGCAATAAACGGAGAAAATTTTAAAATATACAGCCGGTGATTTTATGATAACCTAAACATGAAGTCTTCCAGTCAACCGTTTGTCTCCAATACAGCGGTTTGTCCCGACACAGTGGGGCAAGTCATCTGTAAAATATGATACTTAGACTTCTCTTTATTAATCCTTTTGGGATGACTCCCGCAAGGAAATTGAAAATTCCAGCAGCAGTTTTAGCCAGAAAAAAACAAGTAAAAAAATAGACAAGAAAAAGACAGTATAAAAACCAAATAACAATAAGAACATTCGTCAAATAAAGAAAAGACCATACATTATAATTAAACAAGCAATGATGTAGTGTAACTTTAAAACACATTTAAGGTTACCTGGTAGAGTACTTTAAGAGCATTGCCATTTCAAGTCTTAATTTTGTAACACCCTCCTGGTCCACAGGGTACTGCACAGTCTCACCTTTTAAGATCAGCTGTGCAAGCTAAAAAAAAAAAAAAAAAAATAGTGATTCATTGCCACATTAGATATTCACAGTGTTACGTTGCACACAAACACTCCACATGATGTTGCATCCTGCTGTTTGGGATGGGCAACCACGGAGCATCCATTTCCCGATAGCCGGATAATGTTTCGGACCAGGGCTGTACATAGAAAATGGAATGATTAGTTTTCCAGTTCTAACATAAGCTGTGTAAGATCTTTTCAATGCAAGGTGAGTTAAATGTTAAAATGACTACACTGGCTAATGTTAGCCTAGGTAAACAACCACAAGTGCTTTGTTCCTCCCTCGTTATTATCCAAAGTGAGGACTTGATTATTAAAGCTGGTACTTTACCCACCTTGTCACATCCCTGCAATGATCCATGTGTTGTTGACTGGCCCCAAATGGGTCCATGTACAAGCACCTCTTCTCCTTGAGATACATAAACTATGGAAATTTATTTACAAATTATAGAAACCCCTTGTACACCAGCTGTTGTCATCTGAATTTAACATTTAACCCGTGTTGTCCTCCCCGGGTTAAAATGGATAAAAATGACATTTGTCCCTTTTTCAGACTTTACTACCACTAGTTTGAGACTACTTTTGGAATTAATGGTCAATAACCCTCATTTATATAGAATTATACCTACTATTTGAGCTAAAAAAGTAGAAATGAATTATTTTGACTAATAGTTAAGATCAGAGGAACGTACAGATGAGTTTAGTAAGGAATGAAAGTGATCAATTGTATTTGCAAAGAGTGTTGTAATACAAATCAATTTTTAGTGGTAATTAAAAAAGAAACCCATATTTCAGATACATTTTTTTTAAGGGGTCAAATTTGACCCGAGGACAACAGCTAAGACAGTTAAGATAGCTTACAATGATTGTCCAGTGTCCCTGGTGGCAAACTGCTCCAGCAGCCACATCATGTTTCAGAAGGTCAAGACACACACACACACACACACACACACACACACACACAATATTGATATTACTATTAGAGATGAGCCGGATACTCGGCTGAAACTAATATCCGGTACGGATAAAGCACTTTTGCCGAATACAAGTATTATACGAGTATTACGAGTCAATATCTGTACTCTGATTGGGTAGTGGACCGTGTGCCCCCCACCCCACCCCACGCACACAAACACACGCTCTGCTCACTCACACAGAACACTGAGAAGTGAACAGCTCTTTTTCGTTAACATTTAGGGTTTCTTCAGCTTCAGGTTGTTTTTTTTACTTCGTTTTGTAGTACTTACTTCAGACAGCGCGTGGTAGAATGCAACTTGCGCTGCGTCTCTGCCGTCAGATTTTTTTTTTTAAACCTCTGCCTTCGTAGAACACAGTCTCTCCCCCCGCCCCTCTGTCTCTCTCTCCCTACACACATACACTTAACCTAATGTGGAAATAAATTTAAAAAGGACCAAAACCCCCCCAAAAAAAAAAATCGCACCGATCATAAAAAAAGTTAAAAAAGTTATATTAACTAGTATGAAAACTCTTGTTCATTAAATTTTACTTCATAATTGCAACCACATGTGTTGTATGCATTGTTGCAAAACTTGCTCTGTATATTGTTTGTTACCATGACAACACCACTGATCTCAAGCTCAATGCTGATGGAAATAGTTTTCTAATCAGCAATAAATATAACAATTTTTGATCAACCCATATCAATTGCATGCTTAAAATAACATACCGGTTAAAGCCCCGCCCATTTCAAGACAACCCGACCCACTTCCAGGTTTAATTCTGTCCACGTCCGGGTTAGGCCCCGCCCAGTCAGAGTACAGATACAGATACTTCATGTGGTAAACAGATACAGATAATGCTGTACTCGCTCATCCCTAATTACTATACATTGAAGGAGTAAAACATCCCACTTACCCTTCTAAAAACGGGTTTGGGAGCCCTCCCAAGTCATTGTATAGGCGTCAATAATGGTTGCCCCCGTTGTACGGCCCACAATGCATTCACAACCTATTAGAATAACGCTGACCTGTGATGCACAATTTCTTACTACTTTAAGAGACTCAGACAACAAAGTATCTCTATCTCCAACTGCTTTCCTGGTGCCAGGTCACCTTGTATGGCCCAGCCTTTGACCACCATCTCCTGCCCCTAGGTCTACTGTAAAATCACAATGACAATCACTTCTGAAAATCATTTGGGGTTTACTCACATTTCTGCATTTTCTGGAGCTTAACTGGAAGTGCATGTTGGTGTGCATGTTGTGATGGGCTAGCCACAAGATTGTTGTGCAATTGTTGCGGGGGTGGAGGGAATGAGGTCCAAAACTCAGGGATACACAGGCAGGCAGGAGAAAGTTTATATGCAGGATTTATTGCAAAAATAAAAGTCCACACCAACACAGCTTACACAAAATGCAAAAAACAAAGTCCAAACTCAGAAAAAGGTAGAGGGGAAAAAGGCAAGACCAAAAACAGTAACAAGGCAGGGAAAAAAACCTCAGGGAAAACACAGGTCACAGGAACAAGCGTAGGAACAAAGGGACAAAGGAACAAAGGGAACACAGACGTTAAATACAAGAGGTAACGAGTAACCAGTGATGCATCAGGTGAATCACATTAGGGCGGGGCAGGACAATCAGTAATCAATAAAACTAGACATGACAGACACCAGACGTCAAAATAAAACAGGGAACAGAACATACAGACACTGAAGGGGAACACAGGACAGGAACACCACAAGTTCAAGGAGTAAACACGGAGAGATAACAGAAAACAGAATAAAGAAACAGGATAAAAACCAAAACCATAACAGGACCCCCCCAAGGACGGCTACCAGATGTCAAAACATCACAAAACAACCTAGAGAAAAGAACTAGAATATGACCAAACAAAAACAACCCCGAAAGGGCGGAAGACACTCGGAACACAGGGGAACTGAGGGCAAAGGGGACTGAGGCACTGGGGACAGAGGACACTGGGGACAGAGAGGGAACCGGAGGGAAAGAGAGGAGGAACGAGAGACATAAGGCACGTGGGGCTGGACAGACTCAGACGAGACAGTCTTGGACACAGATAGGACGGACCTAGACAGGACGGGCTCAGACAAGACTGACACTGGGGTAGGGAGGAAGATGGAGACAGAGACGAACACGGAGATGGGTACAAAAACGGGCACGGTAACAGGACCCGATATTGTCAGGCTTCAAATCCAGCCCCTATGTAAATCCAACAATATCGGCACGGGAGAACTGGGACCAGGGGAACTGGGGAACTGGAAGCAAGGGAACCCAGGGCCAGAGGGACCCCGGGAAGAACCCCCAGGCACCAGGGTCAGGGAAAGCCTGAAGGGGACCGGAAATCCGGAAAACAGTGGCAAGGGAAACAAGGGAGCTGGGACCAGGAGGCGTCCACGGGGTGGTCTCAGGAGCAAGGGAGAGCGACAAAGTCACAGGTGTAGTTCCAGGAGGGATCTCTGGGGTGTTGGAGACCGGCAGAGTTCCAGTACTAGTCTCAAGGTAGGGGTAGGACCCCAGTCAGGGTTCAGGGACTCTAGACGCCAACTGGGGGTCAGGGGAGCAAGAAGCCAGCTGGGGATCAGGGACGCAGGACGCCTGCTCGGGGTCAGGGCAGCTGGGCGTCGAGTCAGGGGGACTGGGCTTCAGCCCGGAGGCAGAGGGTCTGCACGCCGGCTCTGGGAGACTGGTCCGGGCCGGCTCCGGGAAAATGGTCCGCTGGGGCTCCGAATTGGGCAATCTTACGTCATAATCTTCACCCACCTCTGAGGGGTACCTCGCCTCCTTCCCAAACTTCAAGAAGTATGGGCTGTATTTAGTAGTGAGTTGTGTCCGCATTGTGGCCTGCAAATACTGGTCCCAATCCTGGGGGTGGTCAGCCGCCATTCTGTTCAGGAACCTCAAAATGCAGAATTCAAATACAAGCATGAGAAGGTAGAAGACATTTAAAAAAAAAAAAAGTCATTTTCAGCTTTTATTTTTGACAGAGGGGGAATGACATGCAGCAAAGTGCTGCAGGTTTGTAGTTGAACCCTGGTCTGCTGCGTCGAGGTGTAAACCTCTATACATGGGCGCCTGCTCTACCAACTGAGCTATCTGGGCAAATTTAGGTTAATTAAACAAGATGCTCTGCTGGGAACTTCTACTCAAAAGTTGTTTAATGACAGCACAATGCGTTCAAGTATTAAAGAAAAAAAGGAAACCTCTGTATTGTGCCATTCAATTTTTCTACAAGGCCATTAATCTGTCGATGGTAAAGGGAGCAGAGGCTTTGTTTGATGCCCAGCTTCTGACACAACCCATCTTTGACCCTTGAAAATGATTAGTTGGACAGACATGAAGTCAGCACAGCACTAAGAATTGTTACTGTACCTTGTTGCAAAATGCTGAGCCCTGATCTGTTAGCAGTCTAGATGGTGCACCAAATTTGTAAAAGAAATCAATACAATTAGACACCTCGACTGCAGTTTTGCTTTTGAGTGGGTAGGCTTCTGCCTATTTGGTGAAATAATCAACTATGACACATATGTACTGATTACAACCATCAGTTATCACTAATAATTATGTGGAAAGTACACGGTACGGCTGATGAGTGTGTAGACTCTTCCACTTCAACATTTTGAGGAACTCAAACGTCGTCTTCCCTTCCAGACCAACAATAGCGGCTGATTATGGCACTGTGGGTTTTCTATGTTCCCCAGTGTCCACCAATCTTGCTACAATGAAACTCTTGAAAAATGGAATTGGCCTCTAACAGTTAGTACAACTTTGGCCAGGTGCTGTGACTGGTTCCATAGTCACCTGCAGATGTAGTACAGGTCTCCATCTGGTGTTTAAATGTCATAATATTAGATTTACTTGGAGTTGTAGCATAACAGATTATCAGGAATTTCTGCAGTGCATAATGCATGTTTCCTCACCCTTTATCCTGAAGGTTTTTAGCTCTCTTCTTCAGGATACTTGTTATGGAGTTTGAGATCCAGCACCTCTCAAACAATTTTCAGATCCATCTTTGTGACCCTACCTCCACCTGTATGACCTACCTCCACCTGTATGACCTACCACCAACCTGTTTAATCTACCTCCACCTGTGTGACCTACCTCCAACCTGTCTGACCTACCTTCAAGCAAATATAAGACAATGCACAGCGACAAACACGCACAACACACCAACAATACCAGCCTTTTTCACACACACTTTAATTACTCCCCCACTATCACTCCCAAAACAAACACTCTTACAATAAATACTCAGTCACACACTATCACTTACTTCACTACTTATTTTTGCTCATTATCATCTATCCAACCTACTCAAAAAACCCACAAAATACTGACATGCAACTCAGCTCTTTTTAGTCTACCCCTCACCCCTGATTTTATTTGCTACAGCTGTGCATCCAGTTAGTGCAAAATCAATTACACTTGTGTTTCATTGGGATGAAAGTGTGTAAGAAATTCTAGTGTAATATAGTACTGTCCAGGAGAAATACTTTTTCATTACGCTTTATTTTTTTTCTTTTAATTAATTCAAGTTCAAAGTTTGAAGTTATTGTCACATGAACCAAACCATTGAGAATTGTTCAAACTTAACTACGCAAGAACAGCTGAAGAGAGCCAGAGTAAAAGAGAGAAGGGAGGACATGCAGCAAATTGTTCTTTCCTTCAGTCACAGTATTGGGTCAATGTATTTCCTATAACACGACCTGCATGCATATTGAGTCCATGCATCCATGTTGACGTGTGGGTTTTATTAATCATTTAATCAGCTGTTGTGTTTCCCATGTTAAATATTAGATCTTTGTAGGTCTAAATGAAAAGATAGCGTGTGACCGATGGTAGTACCTGTTGTGACATAAATTAATCTGGGCGCACTGCGCACTGTTTTGCTTATTTCAGCAGTCTTCCTTCGTGTTCCAGCTGCAGAGTCAGCAAACACTTCAGACTGTTTAAATAAACCCAATTACTAACACTAAACAGGATTATGACAGAAATAACAATGACAGCATGAACATTTTAACAATTTATTGACGTTTTAAAACAGGCATTGATACAGCATCTGCGTTGTCAGTCTTTGTTCTTGCAACGGCATCACAAGTTAAATCAATAACAGTACTACAACATGGATTACGTGTATTGAGATCTGTTTAAGCTTTAATAAAGCCTGTGCGTAAAACATAAGCTACATATGAGGTTTTACAACCAGCGGAACGCAGCGTGGAGACAGGTCAGATGTGGCAAAATGTGATCCGCTCGCTTAGAGTTGTGATACACATGTAGGCATTTAAAATAGAAATGTAATTATATTTATGTAGGCGATGCAGATAGGTTATGTTAAGCTACAGGCTCATTACAACCACGTTCCTTAATACGCAGTATGCCAGTTGGTGCAGACATGCTAGTCTACACTAAAGAGCGAAGCATAGCTTCTATGGCGCCATTTTGATGCTAACAAGCTATCACCTGCTGTTAGCCATTCCATTTATTCATTCAATTTGACGTCACTTTGACGGTGAATAACCTCATCTAAAGCATTTAAAGACTGTATTTGTCCACTGTTTATTTCTAAAGAAATACAACCATGTATAACCTTGTAGCTCACTTTATAGCTCCATAGCAGACGTTTTTGTAAAAATAGGCAAACGATTGTGTCATAACTACGCGACTTACTGTCGCATAGTCAAGGAATGACCAAACAGTACAGGAGAAGCTCGCAGTTTAGCTGTTTAGGTTTAAGTACTAATGTTAACTAAAACTTTAGTTAGCAATTAGTCTGTGTCTATGTTATCTCCTAACATATACCTACGCTCTGAGTCTCTACAAGATTCTGAATGATTGAGATTTCTCTTGGCACAGCTACCAAAAGACTTATGGTGTCTCAAATCGCGCACTTCTGTACTTATACTAATGATATAGTGGGCTCACAAGTGTGGTCAGTGCACTTAGAGTACCCACAACGGTCAAAAAGTTGAGTGTGGATCATTGCGCACTCTCAATGGTCGCCATTTTGTCTATGCTGTGGAAGGGGCGGTACTAACAAAAGTAGAAATTTTTTTGATAATGGCGGCCGTGGACGCAACAAGCAAGACCCGCAACCAAGTAATACAAATGTAAGTTGACCAAGAGTGTTTTTGCTATACTTATGACGTAAGCCACCTGTATATGTATATTTGGTTTATTTTGCAGTCGGTAATGATTTATTGGTACCGTAATTTGACGTGCTAGCAAGCTAACCTTAGACAGTTAACAGCAGCAGAGTTTAACCGTACATGGCAAATAAGTTATAAGCTAACGTTACATGTGTTGTGGTATGCTTTGTGTTAAACTATCGTCTCACTGTAGAAGATTTCAGCGTAAGATGTATGTTGTAAATATACATAAAGCTGCGAGCATTAGCAGTTATAGTTATAGTTAATGTTATGTAATGTATAACGTTTTCTGTCCTGATCTGATTTATATAATCATAAGGGTCAGATGAGGACACAAGGTCCCTCATTCAGTGGAGGATGGTGAACACCTCCAGTTTTACAGGCAAGTGCAATGTAGCCCTGAATGGATATAAGTACATGTATTTCATAGCTGGCTGTCATTATATATTGTACTGTGGACCTATATGTTACAATGCTAGCTACATAAAAATTTTATTTTCATACGTGCATACATTGAAAGTCGAGGGCTGCAGGATAGGATTACCCCCTTTTTTTTTTTTTTTTTTTTTATAAAAAGGGAAATTCTGAAGCAGAAATTCAAAGTTGATTAACTGTGAGAATCATTGTGAGTTAATCAGCCCCAAGGCTGTAAACATAGTTGACGTTTGATCTTAAATTGGAGTATTTTCTGTTGTCCATTGGATCTGAAGTGCCCCAGAACTGGGGTCAGCACTGAGGGGGGTGAGGCAACCGCTGCATCCTGGAAATGGTATCCTTTTGATGGATGAGGCAATTGGGGGCAGGTCATCAGTAACGCTGCCTGTCCTCATTTCCTCATCGTGCCAGGAGGTGGCGGTTGTGGAACCCTCCCCTCAGTGGTGACCCCAGAAAGGCTTCTGCAGCATCCATTCCAAAACGGAGGCGGGTGGCCAAAGAGCGCCAAGAAAAGGAGCAGTTGTTTGAGCAGGAGATAATGAAGATGGAGGCAAAGGCAAGAGAGAGAGAAGAAGCCCGAGAAGAGAGGAGGCATCGTGAGGCAGTAGAGAGATGAACAACATTTTAAAGAGATGAGGGAGAGGGATAAGAGGAGAGACAATGAAATCAGGGAGAAGAGACACAGGGAAGTAGGCATAAAGGAGGACCGTTTCCTTTCTGTGTTGGAAAAACTGTTGAATAAATTAAAAAATAACTATCTGATCTGTCTGTTATTACTGTTGCTGTACTCTAAATATGTATATGCTGGATAGTATTGATGTCAACCATGGTACACATTATACTTCCTCATTGCACACATGGCAGGGAAAGTCATGTTTTCTAGCACATGGGTAAATGCTAAAGATGATACTTGCTCATATATATATAGTACAGCAAATCCTTTTGACTATCACTACATTTATACAAAATTATGAAAACATGCATTTGGATTGCTTACATGTTTTTAAACAGATTATATTACACAAAAGAACAGCAGAACAACACTACATTTATAATAATCACATGGCATAATTGTGGTCTGGTACAATGCACATTGCCATTCTGTGCTTGTCCTCTGCTACACAGATATGTTGTGAATGGTCCCCTGCTTCTCCCTCCACATCATGTTCTGGCTTCAACAGGTCCCCATTGCTCAGGCAGATGCTGTGCAGCAGGCAATGACCTGTACTCCCAGATCATAATCTTTATTATTATTTTTTTTCTTGGTTAATTCGATTGGAAACAGTCAGCCTACCATGTGGCTGCTGTCCAAGCTTGTTACCATTAAACCAGCTAAAGGAGTTATCCTGGTTGGAATGAATGGTGAAACAAATGTTATTTAGAATAAGTTTTCACTTATATTTTCTTAATTATTTTCAGGATGATACAATCTCTCCATGCCTGACGTGTGGTGCGTGCCAAAAAACCCGGACGGCTGGACTGGACGACCTGGTCTAGTATGGTTACTGGTCTGCAACAGTAAACTACCACACTGTGTACCAGGTTGGACTTCTCCAGTCTTTCGAGCATCTGAAGCTGCTTGCACCGGTGCCATGTCATTTCTCCAACACTCCATTATTCCGACCTGTCAATGATCCGAAAATTTCCCTTTGGTCCTACAGTCCACTAGTCTGACGTCCCTTTGTTTCGAAAAAAAAAACTCTGCTCCAACGTCCCATTGTTCCAACCATATAGGCTTTTGTGGATCACCTCCTATAAGGTAATGTAGCCCTATTTGTGCAGGTCCTATCCCCTGACCAATTGGCTATCCTAACCTTAACCACTCAAGGTCAAATGCCTAACCCCAACCCAGAAATGGAGTGGCAAGCGGGAGAGTCGGGACCCGGTGGGCCAGTAGTGTCTGAATAGTGCTACCCGCAGACGCTGCCCCCCTTGATTTCTTTTTGTCCCATTCACTTTTTCTGATTTTAATACTTTAATTAACATGATAACACATTATACAAAGTTGATGAGGAAGGGATTGAGATAGCGGTGTGCAGGCATGGAGTCCTTCTCAAGGCATTAAATGTGTTCAGAGGAGAGATTTATGCCTGTCCAATGTACCTCCACAAAGAGCTGTCTACTGAGTCCAGCCTTTTTCTGCATGGATGTGGTCTGCCACCCAATGTCTGGAGCTGCAGGTTAGAATGATGTTTAAAAAAAAAAAAGAAATTCATTTCTTCCACTTCTGAAAGTGACATCATGCCATGAGTTGTTGATTGTTTTGCGTCCCAAATGTATGCTTCTAACTGTTGTAACTGCAATACATAACTTACTTAAGGGCATTCATTGTCATGCATTTCAGGCATGTTTTTCACATCATAGCTCTGCAGACTATGCATCCTCTCCTCTCCGTTGTGCATGCCAAAGCCCATACTTGGATACATGAATTTCGTCTTCTATTTGTGCTTGGGTATGACTGGTTATGATTGTCTTGTAACTATGTGTGTGAAAGTTGAACATATTTGTGAATTGCAGTTAAAACAGTAACACAATAGGAGAGGAGGTGGAACAGGTACAACTTTTACATATTGTCTGACTGTGTTAATCTTTCAACCTTCATCATCATACGAATACTCATTTTTTACGATTTAGGTCAACAGCTTCTTGTCCAGGGTTACCATGTCAACTAAGTAAACGTTGAAAGGAGATTAAAACAAAAACGATCCTTTATGTTTGTAAGGGGTATTTATTTGTGCCATGATTAGACAAACTAGCAATCACCTTTCTACAGAGCATGACGAGACATGATTACTATGTTGGCAGTATCCTGGAACCAAAGGAAAATGGCAAACTTGCAAAGGACATTAGACCAAAGATACGTGAAAATTGTATACCGAGTTTTATGTGGCTGTCTCTGTGTTCTGGTTCAGAAGCGCAAACGTAACATCTTCTGCTTTTACATGAGTTTTTAAAGTTATATAGATTATGGGCTTTGAATAATGTGCAGTTTTAACTTGGAACTTAACTTGTACCTTATATTAAAAGGCTACATTATCAACCAAAGCTAATGACAGCCAGTGTTGCAGCACCAGGCTAATGTAACTATATTACATGAGCGTGTGCTCTGTAGAGAATAGAGAGGCTCAGGGATGTGAAGGTTTTGGGCTCTTGAATCATGCTAGGTTCTACGTTGTTTACAGTCAATATGTAACAAGATTTTTCAAACATCAGGTGTGACGTTAGTGAACGTGAAAGTTGTCTTATTTTGGTATGAGCTTATAAATTAACTTGGCATTTAAAAACAATGTATAGCCTAATGTAGTCTTGTGTGCTTGTGTATGCCTTCACAACAAAGACTGAAGAGAGAGCTAAAAGATCTGCAACAGCAGACCAGCTGTGAGTAAAGCATTTGATTATGTCAAGCAACCATCCTACATAATGATTTATTTCCAGATACAATAGAGCAATCTTTTTCCACCTTAGTGTGAGTTCATCAGAATAGCTTTTAAAATGTAGTCTGTTAAAAATTCCCCTCTCCTGAATGTAGTTCATGACATTGGCAGAGAAAAAAGAGACAACATAAAGACCAAGTGTAGATAAAGATAAATATTTATTTTCTTTATGTACACTGTATTATCCACATTGGTTCTCCACGCTGACCTCCACCTTTTGCCACTGTAAAAATAAATAAGTATACATTTTACAGTATTGTAAGGGTCTTTTCTCCATTCTGCTCTGTTAATTCCCCTGTCCAAAGAATTGAGCATAACATGCCTATACAATATATATTTAAAAATATATACTGTGGCTTTGACGATGTTGAAAAGCAAGAATAAAGATATATTCTGAGTATCCTTGGTCACAGAACAGCCAAATGTATAACTGATCATCCAGACAATTATTTTAAAATGAGGTTTTAATGTAGCCTATGAATGCATGCATTGTTAAATGTAATGGTTTTACAGTTCAAAATGTGACTTTGATGACAATACTAGATGCTCTCGTTCACACTGAAAACACTTGTCCTAGATGACTGAATTCATGTCAAATAAGATATTGAATACTTACCATAAAGGACAAGGATGCCACTGCATAAATAGCTGTTTCTGCCCCTTAAGAACAAAATAAAACTCAGTTATTCTGTACAGATAGGTCATCACACTTTAGTTCCCACCATATCTACCCTAGCAAGCATCTCAATCAAGTAACAACCACTTTATTTAAGATAGCAACCACCATATCTACCCTAGCAACCTACTTGGCAACCACCATATGTACACTAGCAACCATCTCTATTACCTCAAATCTATGTGAGAGTAGCTTAGTGTATTAGCATTTAGTGTACAAAGTGCCAATGTTGTACCATAGATAAATAAATTGAGTCAAAATCATCGTTTTCCTCAGGGACAAGAATGAAAATGCATGGGTCTACTATATAAAACGTCTGTATAATGTATGAATGAAACATGGTACATCACTTTATACACAAATTGACTAAACTGAGCAATTCCCACAATGATTTTTGTGTTTCTAGTAGCTACCCAACATACCATTTTAGTCCTATGAACATTGCCAAAAATGTGATCGTACCTTGTTATCATCTTAATATCTTCATATACATTTGTTGCAGAGACATCATTGATTCATGTGCCTCCTCCGCTCTGGACTGTATCAACTCAAACATCACCAGTGTCACCACCCTCAAACAGATTACTACGTTCCCTAATCAGAAGCCATGGATGAACAGTGAGGTCAGACTCCTGCTGAAAACACGGGACATCACATTCAGATCAGGTGATGCTCATCCAGGGCTAATCTGAAAAGAGGCATCAAAAAGCCCAAGCACAACCACAAGCTAAGGATTGAGGATTACATCAAGAACTCTGACCCTCGACGCATGTGGCAAGGCATCCACGGCATCACAAATTACAAAACCAGGGCTCCAGACCAATTTATTTTTCACTAGGAGCACTGTAGCCCCTAACTAAAAACATTAGGGGCACAAGCAGAACATTTAGGGGCGCACAAGTTAAATCGACCTGCGACGCAACGCAATTTCCCCATGGTAACCGTTTTATTAATAAATGCTTTGGTAATAAATACATAAATTACAATGTGCTGCTTTATTTTAATTGTCACATTTTAATTGAATGGTGCTTAACAAATGCACATTGAGAAATGTTAACAAAGTCTTATTGTCAGTGCACTATATTAACGTCTCATACCGGCTCTCCCTCTTTCCTCTCTGTCTCTTTTGTTTACACTGAAATAATCATTTCTAAAGGTGTTTAAACTTCCATGGAACGGAGAGTATCTAGGTTAACTAACCCCCAATTTCCACAGGATGCGTAACGGCTGCGGATCCGCGTCAGAGTCATTAGGTTTCCATTAAAGTCAATGTGTGTACTTCCACTGACTGCGGAACGGCTGTGTCGCAGCTCCGGCGATCCGGAGTCCTCTGGAGCTGATACGCAGAGCTTCTATTTACGCAGCAATTCAGCACACGGCAGATAGGGACAGGAAGTTAAGCACAGAAACAGAATAAAACATCTAGTTAATTTTCAAAATAAAAATTGACAGTGCTCACGGCGGATCATATTTCCTTGCACTACACCTTGAAAACACAGCACAGCTGTTCTGCAACAAAGCCGGACAAGTATGTTGGAAGCATTTCCATTTAAAAAAAAAAAAGCAGTAGCCACATAAAACAGACAGAATACACATGTCACGATTAGGCCCTAACATCTTGTGTCCCCCCCTCCTTAGCTCACTGATCCACATGCACACACATAACTATCAACCATTATGTTTACATTATATTGCAACATCTTGTTCACAAGTTAACATCAAGTTAAAACACATTTACTCAAGAACATAGGTCATAAATGAATCAATAATCAATTAACTTTAAGTTTAATTAACTAGGGCTGTCTTAAATGTTTATTGGATGCTACCAATGCAACAATGTCCATTTAATGAATGCATACGTTGCTAATAACAGCAGCTAGCTCCTACTGTCAAGTATCTTAGCTAGCTCGCTATAGTGCAAACCTATGTTGAACAGTTGCAAAATCCCATAGATTACATTCTGTATAAACAAACATGTAAAACAAGTTATTTACAAAAGAAGTCCCCCTTGCTCAGAAATGAATAACATGGTAGTAACCATGCTGGTATGGTCCGAGATCCTACGTTGCTGCAGCTTCAAAGATGTAAGATGTTGACACCTCCATGGATCTGTAAATTGGAAACAAAATGTAGTGATTGTTCCCAAAATAGCATGCGTCATCGGCAACTAATTTTTCTGTTTAGAGTATGTATATATTTTTGTTGTTTGTTGTTTTGTATGTGTGTATTGTGAGCAACTATGCTCCAAAGAAAAATTCCTTGTATGTGTCTTCATACCTGGCCAATAAAGCTGATTCTGATTCTGATCTCAGTCTCTGAGTGTCTCTCTGAGTATCTCTCAGAGTATCTTAGTGTCTCTCTAAGTGTCTCTCAGAGTATCCCAGAGTGTCTCTCAGAGTATCTCTCTCTCTCTCTCTCTCTCTCTCTCTCTCTCTCTCTCTCTCTATCTCTGAGTGGAAGCATGGAGTGAGTGGTGTGCTGAGAGTGAATGGAGATGTGGTGTTGCTGTTTTGACTGTTGGTGCGTCCTTTCGTGAGTTTCGGGTTTTTGTGTGTGTGTGTGTGTGTGTGTGTGTGTGTGTGTGTGTGTGTGTGTGTGGCTACGCCACTGGCGTGGCGTTCACCACGCTGAGCCGTAAGCACGGGTTCAAAGTGTCTTCGGGTTCCCATGCTCGGTGGAGTGCAGCCTGGCCGTGGGGGAAAAGGTCAGTCACGGCAGCATCAAGTCGGCTGCCCGGATGAACGGAGCGGTCGTTGTGTTTGTGGGGTTGTCGGGTCTCGTTATTAGTGATGCGCTGGTCTCGGTGACTCCGTTAACTACACCGGCTACTAGAGTGACCGTCTCCAACATCCCGCTGTTCATCCAGGACGACGTCCTGCAGAGAAAGCTGGGCCGGTACGGCAAGATAGTGTCCCTGTTCAGGATACTGCCGTCAGGCTGCAGGTCTCCTCTGCTGAGACATGTCGTGTCTCACAGGAGAAAGGTGTTGATGATCCTGAATAAATAGGAGGAGGAGCTAAATCTGGTATTCAGGCTCAAAGTGGAGGGGTTTGATTATGTTGTCTTTGTAAATTCGGGGACAGTTAATTTGGCTGTGGAGGGGAGGGGCATTTAGTGAGAGCCTGCCCTGAAAAGTCTCAGAAAAGACCTGAACGTGAAAGGGGACATGATGAACCGGGTCAGGGTGGAGACCAGCCTGTGGTTCTGCCGGAGGTTGAAGAGGTTCAGCCTCAGATGGGACAGGAAGCTGGAGGTCAACCTAGACCGAGTCGGCTCAGTTGGGGCCGGGCTGCCTGTGGTCCCTGATGGGGCTGCGCTGCTTGTGGTCCCTGCAGTCCCAGCGGAGGACACAATGACGAATACTGAGGTTGTTATGGGTGAGACTGTGCTTAGTTTGTCTGCCAGGAAAAGAAAACAGAGACAAGAAAAGGGTCTCTCAGACCAAAAAGAGTGTCAGTGAGGGAGGAGGAGGAGACGGTGGAAGGGGGGGTGGTGGAAGAGGAAGAGGTCTGTCCTAGTGTCAGTCAGCCTCTTACTGACTCGCAGGTCGCTGTGGGCTCGGTGCAGGATGAGCTGTACCCAGTCAAACAAATTCCTTCAGAAAACTAAAAACAACAAAAAAGTGATACTTGACGACCATTTTGACGACAAAGCCGTGTTATTGTCCTCAATCAGAGCTCAGATGAATCTGAGGGGGGACGGAGGCTTCACAGAACCAGAGTACTACCGGTTAAAGAAAGGATCAAACTGGAGCTTCTAAATGATGAAGATGATAAAGACATGTAGGACAGTCTGTCTGCTCTGTCCCTCTTCACCTTGGTGTATCTGATCTGCGTCTGTCTCATCACTTCTGACATTATGAGTCATTTTAAAATCTCCACTCTCAATATAAATGGTGGCAGAGATGTGAGGAAGAGGGCTTGCCTCTTTGAGTTTCTCAAGCTTAAAAGAATAAATATAGCCATTTTGCAGGAGACGCACAGCAACACTGCAAACGAGATGGTCTGGGGGAGGGAATGGGATGGGAGGGTTGTTTTAAGTCATATTAGCAGCACCAGTGGGGGTGTAGCACTCCTTTTTGCTAAAAGCTTTCTACCTGTGGTGCACACTGTGGGTGAAAGGGTGAAGGGCAGACTTTTAGTAGTCAGGGCCCGGTATGAGCTTTTTAATCTGGTTTTTAATAACGTATACGCTCCAAACTCAGGACCTGACAGAGTTCTTTTTTTAAATGAGCTTGGTACGGTTTTAAGTGAGTGTGAACCAGAGGAGTATTTATTTGTGGGGGGTGATTTTAACTGTACACAGGATGATGACCTAGACAGGAACCACAGTGAGCCTCATGCTGCCTCTAAGAGAGCCGTGCAGCAGCTGATGGTCACCCACAGCTTGGCTGACGTCTGAAAGGGGGGCCATGCAGGGCTGAAACAATACACCTGGGTTCATAGTAGAGTTGTTGGGTTTTCTGACCATGTTTTTATTGCCAATATAAAACCTAGGTCTGCGTATTGGCATTTTAACATTGCTTTGCTTTTAGATGCACATTTTATGTGTTTTTAGGTTTTTCTGGAACCAGCAGTACACTCTCAATGTTTCTCGGGACATTACTGAATCTATGAAAGATATCCATTGTGGACCTGCAGAGTTCTGCAGGGTCCAAAGGAAATCGGGCCTGCATTGAAGACCTCAAGTCCAAAAAAAGCCGCTTTGGCAGACCTACTGGGCTTGAAGGCAAAAGGGGCACTGATCCGGTCTCAGTACCAGACCGCCGCTCTCATGGACTCGCCGACCAAATTCTTCTTCAGCCTGGAAAAGAACAGTCTGACTGAGGAGGAGGTGTTCAGGGATTTGCAGAGCATGCAGGGGGAAAGGCTCCTGGCATCAATGGTCTGCCCCCAGAGTTCTACAGAACTTTCTGGGAGGACATGAAAACGGATGTTCTCGATGTTTGTGAGGACAGTTTTGTCAACTGTCTGCTTCCTCAGAGTTGCCGGGGGGCAGTGTTGTCTCTCCTCCCAAAAAAAGGGGACTTGATAGACATTCGGAACTGGAGGCCTGTCTCTCTATTGTGCTCAGATTACAAACTGCTATCCAAGGTCCTGGCCACCAGGCTGAAGCGGAATCTGGACCGGGTCATCCATACCAAACCTACTGCGTGCCCGCCAAGTCCATTTTTGACAATGTGTCATTGATTCGTGATATTTTGACCGTCTCTGCTTGTTGGGTCTGGAAACTAGTGTGGTTTCAGTGGACCAGGAAAAGGCGTTTGACCGGGTTGAGCACCGTTACCTGTGGAAAGTGATGGACCGGTTTGGCCTCAGCCCTGGTTTCATCGCCAAGATGAAGGTCATGTTTGAGAATGTTGAGAGGTGCTGAAGATTAACAGAGGCTTATGTAAGCCTTTTCTGGTGACCAGGGCGATCAGTCAGGGCTGCTCCATGACAGGGATGCTGTATGCCCTGTTTATTGAGCCCATGTTGCACAATGTCCGTTTTTTTTTTTATCAATGGCCTCATTTTACCTGGTTTTAATACACAACATCGTCATCTTCACTCAGAACCAGCAGGATGTGGACCTTTTGGATCACATTGTCATGGTTTTTCAGAAACTCTCTGCTGCCAAGGAGAACTAGGCCAAGAGTGAGGCCCTGGCAGTGGGGAGGTGGGCTGGAGGTCTCCCTCAGCTTCCAGGTGGGTGGACATGGAAGAGGGGGTTTCAAGTACCTGGGGGTTTACCTGGGAGATCAAACCACCATGGCCTTAAATTGGGATGGGGTGGTGGGAAAAGTGTAAGGGATTTTGGGTAGGTGGAGGTTGCTGCTTCCCCACCTGTCCTACAGAGGCAGGGTGCAGGTCGTCAACAATCTGGTCGCATCCGGTCTTTGGCATAGGCTTAAATGTATGGAGCCCCCTGCTGGTCTGTTGAAGACTTTAGTCCATCCTTCTGGACTTTATCTGGGACGGTTTACACTGGGTTCCTCAATGTATTTTATTCCTGCCAAAGGAGGAGGGGGGGCAAGGTTTGGTTGATTTAGTGTGCCGGACAGCTGCTTTTAGATTAGAGTTTGTACAGAGGTTTTTATTTGGTGGTGATGATAATGTCGTCTGGAGGCCCGTAGCCAGCACCATTTTAAGGGGGGTAGCGGGTCTGGGTCTTGATGCGTCTTCGTTTTTAGTGGACTGTGGTTTTATCCTTTTGTGTGACTTGCCTCATTTTTATCAAGGACTTTTTAAAGTGTGGAGACTTTTTAAATGGACCACACTGGAGACTGCAGCATCTCTGTTCTGGCTCCTGGACGAGCCTCTGGTTTGGGGGGCCCGGCTTTGTCTCATAAGAGATGGCACCAACGTGTTGGCAGTGACAGTTGTTCCAGCTTGTCATCGATTTGATGTCACACCAGCACTCCCTCTGGATTCTGACCACAACTACAGCATCTTACCTTAAGTTGATTCAACGCCGATATCCATTACATTGCTGGATTTGTGGTGAAAATGATAAAGGAGAAAATCTTGTGCATGCCCTGTTCTCTTGCACTGAGTTCTGATTCCAGCATGCATGCTTTCATTGTCTTGAAGAACAAGGGAGGCTTACAGAACCCATCAAAAAGCATTGTGGAGGTGTGTAAAGCCTCTGAGACTTATGAGGACCAGTGGAGAAAAGCTTCCTCAAGGAAAAGGAGTGACAGCTGCCATTATAATTCAGGTTCTGAGTGATTGTTCTGATAAAAATCTTTTTGCAAAACCACATGTTTGAGTCCAGTGTTGAGGAAAATCAGGTTCACACCTTGGTTAAGATGGCAGCCTCCATGTACTGCAAGATATGCCTTCATCACATGGCAAGGCGAGAAACTGAGAAAGTAACAGGGGCCTCTTGTGAGAAGGAAGATGAACAAAATAATATTTATCCATCACCAAAAGTATGGTGTGTTTACACTTGCTTTGCTTAGACATACACTACCGTTCAAAAGTTTGGGGTCACCCAAACAATTTTGTGTTTTCCTGAAAAGTCACTTATTCACCACCATACGTTGTGAAATGAATAGAAAATAGAGTCAAGACATTGACAAGGTTAGAAATAATGATTTGTTTTTTAAATAAGATTTTTTTTACATCAAACTTTGCTTTCGTCAAAGAATCCTCCATTTGCAGCAATTACAGCATTGCAGACCTTTGGCATTCTAGCTGTTAATTTGTTGAGGTAATCTGGAGAAATTGCACCCCACACTTCCAGAAGCAGCTCCCACAAGTTGGATTGGTTGGATGGGCACTTCTTGCGTACCATACGGTCAAGCTGCTCCCACAACAGCTCAATGGGGTTCAGATCTGGTGACTGCGCTGGCCACTCCATTACCGATAGAATACCAGCTGCCTGCTTCTGCTCTAAATAGTTCTTGCACAATTTGGAGGTGTGTTTAGGGTCATTGTCCTGTTGTAGGATGAAATTGGCTCCAATCAAGCGCTGTCCACTGGGTATGGCATGGCATGGCGTTGCAAAATGGAGTGATAGCCTTCCTTATTCAGAATCCCTTTTACCCTGTACAAATCTCCCACCTTACCACCAAAGCAACCCCAGACCATCATATTACCTCCACCATGCTTAACAGATGGCGTCAGACATTCTTCCAGCATCTTTTCATTTGTTCTGCGTCTCACAAACGTTCTTCTTTGTGATCCAAACACCTCAAACTTAGATTCATCCATCCACAACACTTTTTTCCAGTCTTCCTCTGTCCAATGTCTGTGTTCTTTTGCCCATCTTAATCTTTTTCTTTTATTGGCCAGTCTCAGATATGGCTTTTTCTTTGCCACTCTGCCCTGAAGCCCAGAATCCCGCAGCCGCCTCTTCACTGTACATGTTGACACTGGTGTTTTGCGGGTACTATTTAATGAAGATGCCAGTTGGGGACCTGTGAGGCGTCTGTTTCTCAAACTAGAGACTCTAATGTACTTATCTTCTTGCTCAGTTGTGCAACGCGGCCTCCCACTTCTTTTTCTACTCTGGTTAGAGCCTGTTTGTGCTGTCCTCTGAAGGGAGTAGTACACACCGTTGTAGGAAATCTTCAATTTCTTAGCAATGTCTCGCATGGAATAGCCTTCATTTCTAAGGACAAGAATAGACTGTCGAGTTTCAGATGAAAGTTCTCTTTTTCTGGCCATTTTGAGCGTTTAATTGACCCCACAAATGTGATGCTCCAGAAACTCAATCTGCTCAAAGGAAGGTCAGTTTTGTAGCTTCTGTAACGACCTAAACTGTTTTCAGATGTGTGAACATGATTGCACAAGGGTTTTCTAATCATCAATTAGCCTTCTGAGCCAATGAGCAAACACATTGTAGCATTAGAACACTGGAGTGATAGTTGCTGGAAATGGGCCTCTATACACCTATATACATATTGCACCAAAAACCAGACATTTGCAGCTAGAATAGTCATTTACCACATTAGCAATGTATAGAGTGTATTTCTTCAACTAGTTTAAAGTTATCTTCATTGAAAAGTACAGTGCTTTTCCTTAAAAAATAAGGACATTTCAATGTGACCCCAAACTTTTGAACGGTAGTGTACATGAGAAAAACCTGTCAGTAACATTTTTTGTTTGCCATTACTCAAATGCTAGCAACAAATTACATGAAGTTTTAAGGTTAAACTGGGCGGCTGTGGCTCAGTGGTAGAGCGGTTGCCTGCCAATAAGCCCTGCAGTCCCATGTCAAAGTGTCCTTGGGCAAGACACTGAACCCCAAGTTGCCCCCGATGCTGCGCATCGGAGTGTGAATGTGTGTGCATGTTTATCTGATGAGCAGGTGGCACCTTGTACGGCAGCCTTGGCCACAGTGTATGAATGTGGGTTCCTGTATGATGTAAAGCGCTTTAAATAGTCGTTAAGACTAGAAAAGCGCTATAAAAATACAGCACATTTACATTGTCTTCACTCTTGGAGGGGGCATGGGAGTATGAGGGGTTGCAGTTCGGTGGGCTCAGGATCTCAGATGATGTGGTCCTGATGGCATTATCGGTCTGAGACCTTCAGCACTCACTGGATCGGTTTACAACCGAGTGTGAAGAGGCTGGGATGAGGATCAGCACCTCTAAATCTGAGGCCATGGTTCTCAGCAGGAAACAGATGGAGTGCTTTCTTCAGGTAGGGAGTGAGTCCTTACCCCAAGTGAAGGAGTTTAAATACCTTGGGGTCTTGTTCGCAAGTGAGGGGACCATGGAGCTTGAGATTGGTCGGAGAATCGGAGCAGCTGGTGCGGTATTACATTCCATTTATCGCACCGTTGAAAAGGGAGCTGAGCCAGAAGGGAAAGCTCTCGATCTACCAGTCAGTATACGTTCCTACCCTCACCTATGGTCATGAAGGCTGGGTCATGACCGAAAGAACGAGGTCCAGGGTACAAGCGGCTGAAATGGGTTTCCTCAGGAGGGTGGCTCGCGTCTCCCTTAGACATAGGGTGAGAAGCTCAGTCCTCCGAGAGGAGCTCGGAGTAGAACCGCTGCTCCTTCGCCAGTTGAGGTGGTTTGGGCATCTGGTAAGGATGCCTCCAGGGCGCCTCCCTAGGGAGGTGTTCCAGGCACGTCCAGCTGGGAGGAGGCCCCGGGGAAGACCCAGGACTGGGAACGCCTCGGGATCCCCCTGTCAGAGCTGGTTGATGTGGCTCGGGAAAGGGAAGTTTGGGGTCCCCTGCTGGAGCTGCTGCCCCCGCGACCCGATACCGGATAAGCGGATGAAGATGGATGGATGGATGGATGGATGGATGGATGGATGGATGTTGTTTTTTTCATTATACAGTACATTCTGTTCAAATGTTACACTCAAATGTTTCAGCGTTGTCTGTTTGTTACGTTTGTCTTGTCCTGGGTCCCCACTCCCAGCCTGCATCTTGTTGTGGTGAGTGGGCTTCTAACTAAGCCAGGCTAGATGTTAAGAGTTAAAGCCAAGATGCTGGTCATCATTTCTCTTTTTCAGACATGCTGGTGGTTGCTGTTTCCAACTTTTCCAGTAACAAACACTACACAAGTATGAAAGAACTTTTAACTCAAATTGAGGACAGTGAAGTTGAAGAAAGTAAAGTTAGATAACTCAGACAGCATCTGTAGTTTACTGTATTACATGCTTTTCTAGCTAACATGTTTACAGCCACCTATCAAGCCATAGAAATGAAGTGAGTTGAATTATTTTCCATATTATTATTATGTAATTTCTATTACAGGTGTAATATATCCTGGTGAACTTCTATGGTTGCTGCATCAAGAGCATCCTCAACAACTGTGTCACAGTATGGTATAGCTCTGCTAGGCCTCTGACCGGAACGCACTGCAGAGGGTGGGGAAAACTGCTCAACGCATCACTGCTTCCTCACACCCAAAAGCTGATCTCACCTCAACCACTGTTCTCCCCCATTTCCCTCCAGGATGTGTTAAAGGTCTCTATGCACACGGACCAGCAGGTTCAGAGAAAGCCCACCGACACCTCCTTGCCTGTGCCTGATGAACTGAACCACATCCATGGAGCCGCTTTGACAGGAATTTTGATCACACATTTTGACAATGATTTTTTTTTTTGCACTTCTGGTTAGACACTAACTGCATTGAATTGTCTCGGTACTTGTACTCTGGATAATGACAACAAAGATAGATTTAATGTAAAGGTGTCTTGACACCTCCCTTATCAATATTCACCATGTAGGCCACTGACTTTGAATATATCATTATTAAGTTCTACCACATAAGTAATAAAACCACATGACATTTCTGTGTTGTTTCAATAATAAATATTGACTAATTTGGTTAATACATATTGCTTTATTTTGATTGGTGTACAACCAGTGTCAGACATAAACACAGATAAAAATATAAAAAGTAATAATAAATGAAAAAAATCTATCCCCTCTCTAGCTACATTCATCGTGGGGAAGAAAAGAGAGAGGCCATGGGGTGGATGGCTAGAGTGATACATAACTGGCACGGAGTGGAGAAAGTGTGTGTGTGTGGGAGGGGGGAGGGGGGGTTAAGAGCAGTGACTACTGAAAACTAAAGACAAAAGGCACATACACAACCCCAAAAGAATTTAACATTCTTCAACTGTTTCATGTTTTTAAACACGTTGAGAGGTTTAATCCAGCCTCACCCCTACTGGATTAGACTCTCAAGCCTTCAGCTAAATTATTTAAAAAATATCATTACCCCTAGAGGATAAATGAGCTTCATCCCTAAGAAACAGTTGAAGCTTGTTAAATTCAATTTGAGGGTGATGCACGATACCCCCCTGCATTCCCAAGACAAAGGTAGCCATGACACTGTTCACCCATTTACGGGACTTGTCAATTTTCCCCGGATGGCCCGATCTTCACCGACGTCTCTGGGTGATGTCAGACAGCATGATGATCATCTGTGGGAAACGCCGATGGAGATGTTGCTGATCCTGCTTCATCGCTGTGACGAGATCGATGCTCTTCCTGCATCCCAAGTCGTTTCCGCCTCAGTGAATCAGCAGGAAATCAGGGTGCTCTTCCTCTAAGGGATCAGTCGAAGAAAGGAAGGAGTCCGTGCCATTAAAGTCCACCCCAGCCAAACCAGTGAACCTTGGCTGCTAGGCCAAGATTGGCCCCCATGGTCTCTCTGGCTCTCTCTTCCCCATGACGAATATAACTGCTGCCCATAATCCAAATCACTGGACCTGTTAATATCATTACAGTAATCCCAAACAGAACAGTCAGTACATGCATATGTTAACACACACAAGTAACTTGTCTTGTCCAACAAAACAGAAAAAGTCTACGCAGATGTCAAATAAGTCACAATTTAATAGCTCTCATCTGTTCATTGAAATAATAATATGAATATAAGTTTTACACAAGGTTAATTTATTGTTGTATTTTCTCTAATGGTCAAGGTGTTGATTTCCATGTTTGACTTTAATCTAAATTATATATAACTATATGGCTAACCTTTGTTGTTGTTGTTGTTGTTGTTAGGCATGGTGTAGGCTAACTTAGCTAGTATTTGAACCAATAAGGTAAGAAAAATGAAAGGGGCAACCATTAGTTAGATGTAATTGGTGACATTATTGTCCATCTATTATCTATCTGTTATTTAAGAGGCCAAAGCAGACTCTTTGTTCAAAGCGATTTACTGATTAACTTTTTTATATGACTGATTTGTACAATTCTCTTGTGATGTGTGTAGATAACAGCTAACGCCATTTTGTGGTTGTATTCGGGAACCATTACCATTATAACATGCAAGCAAGCATGTTATCTATACCAATGCCTAATTTCACCGTGCTTACATTATATATGTATAACTTAATATGGCATACTGGCATTATATTTTAAAAATAAATATATACCATGCAAAATGACCAAATAATTAATCAGAATACTAAGATTGGGAATGATTGAGATTTCTCTTGGCACAGCTGCCAGAATACTTACAACAATCAGAGAGGTTGCCCACATCACATCTCGTCGTCAAGCTCAGTTGGAGGCTGCGCAGTAACGCCTAGCCATCACCGGAAAAGTGCTTCTATTTTCCTTCACTGGTCTCTGTCCAGAACAACGGGTTTTATTTACAATTTATTTAACTCTATGAGCACAACAGAGGATTTTCAGCGAGCGGGATCCTAAAAAGACCCACTGCTGCCGCATGCGGATGTATCGAGATGCCGCTCCACGGATATCAAGATATTCAACAATGTTCCCCAGAAGTCATCTAATTCAGGTATCAAACTGGTCAATTGGTCAACAACATTTACAGCCAGATGTGTCTGCCTCTATGACGTTTAAAATTTCTTTAAAAACATCTAGTGAGAATAACTCACCAAGGTTCAGGCAATTTGGCAAATTGTTCCACGCAGAGGGTGCTACATATATAAACGTCCTTTTACCCAGTTCAGTGTGGACTTTAGGGATGGAAAAGAGGAATAAGCCCGAGGAAGAAAGACAATAACTTACTATTTGTTTCCCGTGGATGTAGAGATGTAGGTAAGACGGAAGCAGAGAATAACTTTATGAATAAAAATATGCCAATGATTTAGTCTACGAGTGGTCAATGCAGACCAGCCAACCCAAGCATGCAGAGGTGGAGCAGATGAGTAAGGGTTTTAAGGTTAGTAACAAACCTCAACGCTCCATGGTAAACAGAATCCAACGCGTGTAGACTGTGCGTGGATGCATGTATGTATATAACATCACCACAGTCCAGCACCGTCATAAAGGTGGCAGCAACAAGTCTCCTTTTGCCCTCAAAGGAAAAACAAAGGACAATTTCTGCTTCAGTTTTTTACCCAATTGCTGAATGTGAGGCGTAAAAAATAGAGAGGAGCCCTTACACCAGACCTGAGCATTGTACGGCCCGCGGGCCACATCCGGCCATTTGGGCAGCACTAACCGGCCCTCGTGGGGTCAATAGGAAGTTACAGCCCAGTCTCATTGCAGTTTGTGAAATGGTCATCCATCCATCTTCGACCGCTTATCCGGTGTCGGGTCGCGGGGGAAGCAGCTCCAGTAGGGAACCCCAAACTTCCCTTTCCCGGGCCACATCAACTAGCTCCAACTGGGGGATCCCGAGGTGTTCCCAGTCCAGGTTGGAGATATAATCTCTCCACCTAGTCCTGGGTCTTCCCCGAGGCCTCCTCCCAGCTGGACGTGCTTGGAACCCCTCCCTAGGGAGGCGCCCAGGAGGCATCCTTACCAGATGCCCGAACCACCTCAACTGGCTCCTTTCGTCACTTTGGTCATACAGGGATTGGATGGCCCTGAGAAGGGACCCCCTCACCCCACAGTTTCTCCCGGGGGACCCGGTCATACGCCTTCTCCAGATCCACAAAACACATGTAGACTGGTTGGGCATACTCCCAGGCCCCCTCCAAGATCCTTGCAAGAGTAAAGATCTGATCCGTTGTTCCACGACCAGGACGGAAACCGCATTGTTCCTCTTCAATCCGAGGTTCAACTATTGGCCGAACCCTCCTTTCCAGCACCTTGGAGTAGACTTTACCAGGGAGGCTGAGAAGTGTGATACCCCTGTAATTGGCACACACCCTCTGGTCCCCCTTTTTGAAGAGGGGAACCACCACCCCAGTCTGCCACTCCTTAGGCACTGTCCCAGACTTCCACGCAATGTTAAATAGGCGTGTCAACCAAGACAGCCCTTCCACACCCAGAGCTTTCAGCATTTCTGGACGGATCTCATCAATCCCTGGGGCTTTGCCGCTGTGGAGTTGTTTGACTACATCAGCGACCTCCACCAGGGAAATTGACGACAATCCCCCATCATCCTCCAGCTCTGCCTCTACCACAGAGGGCGTGTCAGCTGGATTTAGGAGTTCCTCAAAGTGCTCCTTCCACCACTCTATTACCTCACCAGTTGAGGTCAACAACGTCCCATCCTTACTGTACACAGCTTGGATGATTCCCCGTTTCCCCCTCCTGAGGTGGCGAACGATTTTCCAGAAGCACCTTGGTGCCGACCGAAAGTCCTTCTCCATGTCTTCTCCGAACTTCTCCCACACCCGCTGCTTTGCTTCTGTCACGGCAGAGGCTGCAGCCCTTCGGGCCCGTCGGTTCCTTGCAACTGCCTCCGGAGTCCTTCGGGATAACATATCCCGGAAAGACTCCTTCTTCAGTTGGATGGCTTCCCTGACCACCGGTGTCCACCAGGGTGTTCGTGGGTTGCCGCCCCTTGAGGCACCTAAGACCTTTAGACCACAGCTCCCCGCTGCAGCTTCAGCAATGGAAACTTTGAACATTGTCCACTCAGGTTCAATGCCCCCAGCCTCCACAGGGATGCACGTAAAGCTCCACCGGGGGTGTGAGTTGAAAGTCCGTCGGACAGGGGCCTCCTCCAGACGTTCCCAATTTACCCGCACTACGCGTTTGGGCTTACCAGGTCTGTCCAGAGTCCTCCCCCATCCCCTGACCCAACTCACCACCAGATGGTGATCAGTTGACAGCTCCGCCCCTCTCTTCACCCGAGTG
The DNA here is from genome assembly GCA_013375575.1 of Percina caprodes. Lineage (NCBI taxonomy): Eukaryota > Metazoa > Chordata > Actinopteri > Perciformes > Percidae > Percina > Percina caprodes. The sequence goes on from JABXJD010000058.1 coordinate 1,065,605, forward strand.
TCCAAAACGTACAGCCTCAGATCAGATGAAACGATTATAAAATCGATCATTGATCTTTGGCCTAGGGTGCTCTGGTACCACGTACACTTATGAGCATCCCTATGTTTGAACATGGTGTTTGTGATGGACAATCCATGACTAGCACAGAAGTCCAACAACAGACAACCACTCTGGTTTAGATCAGGGAGGCTGTTCCTCCCAATCACGCCTCTCCAAGTATCTCCATCATTGCACACGTGTGCGTTGAAGTCCCCCAGCAGAACAATGGAGTCCCCCGCTGGAGCCCCATACAGGACTCCATTCAAGGTCTCCAAGAAGGCCGAATACTCCGAACTCTTGTTTGGTGTATATGCACAAACAACAGTCAGAGTTTTCCCCCCATCACCCGCAGGCATAGGGAGGCGACCCTCTCGTCCACCGGGGTAAACTCTAACGCAGCTGCGCTCAGCCGGGGACTTGTGAGTATCCCCACACCCGCCCAGCGCCTCACACCCTGGGCAACTCCGGAGTAGGACAGAGTCCAACCCCTATCCAGGAGTACGGTTCCAGAACCGAGAGGTAGAGGTAAGCCCCACCAGATCTAACTGGTAGCGCTCCACCTCCCGCACAAGTTCCGGCTCCTTCCCCCACAGAGAGGTGACGTTCCACGTCCCCAGAGCCAGCCTCTGCTGCCCAGGTCTGGTCCGTCGAGGCCCCTGACCTTCGCCGCCACCCATATGGCAGCGCACCCGACCCCAGCGGTTCCTCCCACAGGTGGGCCCATGGGTTGGAGATGAGGGTGCCACGTAGCTTCTTCGGGCTGTGCCCGACCGGGCTCCGTGGCAAACCCGGCCACCAGGCGCTCGCTGACGAGCCCTCCGTCTGGGCCTGGCTCCAGACGGGGGCCCCGGGCTTCCTCCGGGCAGGTTCACTCCCTCTCTTCCTCGATTTTTCATGGGGTTTTTGAACCATTCTTTGTCTGGCCCCTCACCTGAGACCACTTTGCCATGGGAGACCCTACCAGGAGCACACAGCTCCAGACAACACAGCCCTCAGGTTCATAGGGACACACAAACCTCTCCACCACGATAAGGTGATGGTTCCCAGAGAGGTTGTGAAATGGTGACGTTATTTAATCTATTGATCCGTGTATAGGGACACGTTTATAGGAACACAGGACTTTCACCCTGGAGACCGGGGATTGGGTCCCGCGTGTGGCAGTTCCTTATCGCGTTCTTCTTCTCTTAACCACAACCGTCCTGTTGTTGTCGCCGTCTCCTGCGTGTGACGGTTCCTTTCCCTGTTGTTCTTTTCCTAACCACAACTGTCTCGTTGTTGGAGCGCGTGTCCCACGTGTGGCGGTCCGTCCCGTTGTTTTCACTAGTGAGTGGCTTTTCATTTCCCCGTTGTTGCGTCCCCCAGAGACCGCGGGTCGTGTCCCAACAGCCGTTGTTCGTGGTGACCACCACAAAATAAATGAGAAAATTGTGTCCCTGTTGACAAAACAATTGATCAAAATAACGTGACTACTTAACAAACTGCCATGAGACAGGGTTGGAAGTAAGTAATCAAACGTAAATAATAATAATATGTACATCATAATAATAATGTATCCTTTATTAGTCCTACAAGGGGAAATTACAATTACAAAGCTCTGTCTTAGTTTGCGGAGAACAGATCGCTGTGTTGAAGGATTATAATTTGACTATTGACTACTATACTAAAAACGCAGAACGGACAACTGAAGCTTGGCTAGTTAAACTGTAAAAGCAACAAAGGTTTTTTTTAACAAGCGTGCAGTCAAGACCAGCTTCGTGATCTCCAACAAGATCGCCAAAAACAGTAAGCCATTTTCTGAAGGGGAGTTTATTAAGGAGAGTATGGTGGTGGATTTGTTTAGAGAAAAAAAAGGCGTTTGAGAATGTGCCGCTTTCCAGGTGAACTGTAACGAGAAGAATTGAGGACATAGCGGGAAACCTGGAGATTCAGCTGCAAAGCAAAGCAGACAGTTTTTCTCCTTGGGTCTGGATGTGATATCTGCGACACAGAAAAGTTACTAATTTTTGTACATGGGATAGCAAAAGACTTTGGGTTAACAGAGGATCTGGCAGCAATGCGGTCAATAAAAGGGACAACGACGGGGAGTGATTTGTTCACAGAGAAATGCATGTTTTGACAACACGGGACTTGGAACATGTGTTACTGATGGTTGTCCAAATCTGACAGGAAAAATGTTGGACTTCTTAAGCGGATGCAAGATAAAAGTGAACTCAGAACTGAAATTGGTATTTTTGCATTGTATTGTACATCAGCAGGTATTGTGTAAGTCAGTGCTAAAACTGAACCATTTAATTTATGTTGTATTTAAAACAGTTAACTTCATCAGAGCAAGAGCATTAAATCACAGGCAGTTTGTGTCACTGTTGGAGGAGCATGAAACTGAACACGGTGACATAGGCTACCACACAGCTGTCAGGCGGCTCACCCTGGCCAAGGGGCTTAAAAGAGTCTGGGACCTGAGAGCAGAGACTCAAAAGTTTTGTATGAAAGGCAAAGACATCCCAGAGCTCTCTGATGTAAACTGGATGGATGATCTTGCATTTGCTGTTGATGTGACTCCACTAATGAATTACCTTACACCAAACTGCAAGGCAAGGGCCTATTTGCACATGAAATGCAAAATAGTGACATCATGTTGGTATTTTGTACAATGTCGGCTTCACTTCCTAATGTTCTAAGAAAAAAGTTTAAAAAAAGCTAATTCTGTCGTTAGACTATAATCACAATAGTAACAGCACTTTGTAAAGTTAATTTAATGCTGTTCTTTGAAGAATGGCGAAAACCATGCACATTATGGTCACAGTTGCTTTCATGGATGTGAATGATGGATGAATTAAAAAGTGACATAATTGCATTTGCACAGAGATGGGAAGTAACGAAGTACAAGTAGATTTTTCTTTTTTATTTACTTTACTATTTATTTTTGTGGCGACTTTTAACTTTTACTCCTTACATTTTAACACGAATATCGGTACTTTCTACTCCTTACATTTTACAAAATTGGCTCGTTACTTTAGTTTTGTACTAAAGCTCGTCTATCAGGTGTGATTGTGTAGGAGAATATTGCGGACACGCGCCTTACACTGCGGCGGGCGCACACGCCACACAGAGAAAAAAGTGAGAGAAAAGAAAAAGAGACTAGCTGTCCGGAGGATAATCAGCTGAGATTGTGTGCGTGCGTCCTTGAGAACTGTAAGTCGTATAACTTACAGTATGTTGTCAGTTCATTTCATTGGTCTATAGTTTTAGCTAAGTTAAAGTTAGCTAGTGATTTAGTTGTTTTTGTTCTTCACCTGTTACCTAGGTTACACCTGGCTGTTGATTCATAATGGAGATTGTTGAACGTCCTTGCTCACGTTTGTATTGTAGGTGCATTATTTACATGCTACAGTTACACTGCATTAAGATAATATAATAATAGTGGGTTTATTGTTATTTTACGAACATATGATTCCTATGCATTGTGTATGGTAGCTTTTACAATGTTATTTCTTTGCAGAACCACACACACACACACACACACACACACACACACACACACACAGCCATAGCAGAGCTACCCACGCCCATGTTTATCCTGATTCTTGATTGTAATAAAGCATCAACAGAGAGAAGATGTCTCCCTCCACACCTGGGGCCAAGTTGGAAACCAGAATCAGCTTTAAATCCAGTCCTAATCTAGTCCTCACTAACAAGTTATTTTTTGCAACACTAATACCAAATTTAATCTAATTGGATGGTGATATACAGACTTCTCACAGAATCACAATTTAATTCATATCTTGCTACTCAGTCAAAATCTTATTAACCTGGAGTCTCTTTCACAATAAATAAGCTATATGTTTTATATATGTTTTAGGCCTATTGGCAGACATCCATTTAAAATGTAGCCAACGGCATATAAAGAGCCTTTTTTCCATGTCCACTGTAGTTTCTCAGCGTGCTCTCTAGTAACATCTGTCTGGTCCAGGTAGCTTTGTAATTCGCAAGGCTACTTTTACTTTTATACTTTAATTTCCAAGCCTGTACTTTGTTACATTTACTTTAGTAAAGAAGTTAAATCAGTACTACTATTTTTATTTTTATTTTTTAACACAAGTATCTGTACTTCTACTTAAGTACGGAAAGTGAGTACTTTAGCCATCTCTGCATTTGCACTATGTCTGCTTCACTTTTTCATGTCCTAATCGTAACATTTGTGCCCTTACCAGTTGCAGCTGATCAAATACCTTACAATACAATAAAGCTTTTCATAAAGAGATAAAAATTAATATTGAGCAGAACTGAGTTTAGCCTGTTGGTCCACAACCGTTTCTTATGTTGGCCCCTTGGGAAAATTAATTGCCCACCCCTACCTTACACTCTACGTTATGTTACAAACATTCACTTTCAATCACATCATAGCCACGTCCTAAAACACCCCCTGCTTTATTGCCGATTTTAAAATCAATGAGACCATAATTAAAAAATAAAGGAACAACATGCTGTGTTGCAGAATACTTAAAACTAGCCATTGAGTCCATAAGCTCATTATGAATATGTTTACTGAGGTAATAAATCAAGTCAGAAGTGGGTTACGTTCTCATAGGCTTCTACAGAAAGCGACCTTCTTTTGCAACCGCATGTTCCCTGCTGGAATTCAGATAGAATGCAGGTTTAAGGAACTTCTGCTGCACCAGATGTTTTGTCCATTAATTATCAGTCTATGGTATTATGATTATTATTGCGTATTATTATCATATGAAGAGTGGAACATTTAATTTTTCTTTTGCGCAAATAGAGATACAACTAAGTTGTTGGCTTAATTTTAAAGGGTCTATATAATATGCAAAGAAGGATTTTATTGGGAAATTAGCTTTTTCCTACTTTGGACATTTGGCCCTCATTTCTCTCCGCATGACTATCAGACTTCTTCAGTCAGGGTATGGACTAGTTGATGATGGAGAGGACATTTTGCCAAATCTCTCAGTACTTACCAGGATGCAGGTTAAAAAAAAGCTCTGAATATCTTCAGAGGCTACAAGGCCTTCTCAACACTGCTGTCTGAAGAGGCGATTTACAAAACGCTTATGCCAACCGACAGCAGTTTAAACAGTTCACTCGTGGCTATTGGGATCAGCCACTGCTCCTGACCCTTTAACAAAAGATCAAAGCTGACACTTCACCTGATTTCTCTGAGCTGCCTCAGAAGAGGAAAGAAGAGCAGTAAAGATGGATAGAATCCAACGTCATTTTGGGAGCTCCAAAGTGAAACACAGACATAGTACATAAATACATAACAGAGACAAAAAGCCTCAGAAAGCAAGTGGCTGCACTACAAGTACAGCTTGCAGAAAAGAGAGCACAAAGGGGGAGAGAGCAAGACCAACAGAGACTCCCACAGCTTTATAGGCACAGACAGCTGAAATCCAATCACATCAGCAACACTCCGTGCTGTTGTTATTGACACTAAAGGAGACCTTTAACGTCATGTAACACACGCTTGGCGCTGTTAAGTTAAGGAAAAGGTTGTGGGTGGGCTTATGGTTCTGTGACACGCGGGAATAACGGGACGGTTAAAGACAAAAGCGGCTTCCCTGACACACGGCAATAACGGGATGGTTAAGGACACACGTGGGACACGAGCCCCGCTGTCCTGGGTGAAAGTCCTGTGTTTGACCTATCCGCCCCCTCCAACCACCCGCCTTACGTGGAATTTCCCCCATACATACTACTCGCTAAATCCCTAGTCTAGATGCTGCTCTCCCCAGTATGTTCTATACACGCTGAAGGGTGCTTTTTTCTTCGCATCAGACTCTGACAACCACTGCTCAAACGTCCGAATTTTAAAGGTTCAGAGTCTACCAAGGCCAGACCCAAAACCATGGTTCTGTTTAAAATGTAGAGAAAATGGCCACTTTGCATGACAATGCGAAAATGAGTGGAAAGTCAAATGCACAAAGGCCAAGCTTTAAACTGGACCAGGTTTCAGTTGAGGGACGGACTCAGCCCCAACCAGAACTAAGTCACCAACCAGCATAAAGTTCTGTGCAGAATCAGAGATAGATAAAAGTTGATTATATGGGTCAGTCTATTTCCATCCATCTTCATCCGCTCTTCTGGTGTCGGGCGCGGAGCAGCAGCTCCAGCAAGGGCCCCAAACTTCCCTTTCCTGAGCCACATTGACCAGCTCACACTGGGGGATCCCAAGGCGTTCCCAGGCCAAGTTGGAGATATAATCTCTCCATCTAGTCCTGGGTCTTCCCCAAGGCCTCCTCCCAGCTGGACGTGCCTGGAACGCCTCCCTAGGGAGGCATCCTTACCAGATGCCCGGACCACCTCAACTGGCTCCTTTCAACACGAAGGAGCAGCGGCTCTACTCCGAGCTCTTCTCAGAGGACTGAGCTTCTCAGCTTATCTCTAAGGGAGATGCCAGCCCCCTCCTGAGGGAAACCCCTTTCCACCGCTCTGGATCTCGTTGTTTCGGTCATGACCCAGCCTTCAGGGTAGGAACAAAAACTGACTGGTAGATCGAGAGCTCTTCCTTCTGGCTCAACTCTCTTTTCGCCACAACAGTGCAATAAAATCTCAAAGATTAATTTTTTATTTTTTTGGGGCATTTTAGGCCTTTATTTCCACAGGACAGATGAAGACATGAAGGGGGGGGCGGGGATGACATGCAGCAAAGGGCCACAGGTCAGAGTCCAACACTGCTGCCTCTATATATGCGTTTGCGCTACCAACTGAGCTAAAACAGCCGCTGGTCAGTCTATTTCTGAAATGTCAGAAGAGATTCCATTAAAGGCGCTACTGGTAACAAAGCACAATGCCACACTGACTGTTGATGGAGTTCACTGGCCTCCTTGACTCAGGCTCTCAGGTGACAACAGTGCCAGGCCACAATCTTTTTTTTTCCGTCTTCCCTGGCATTGTTTCAAGAATATTTGTATCCAAATGGATCCATTTGGAAGTGTCTCAACACGCCACTTCATATTCCAGGCCTATAGGTGGCATTGTTTCTGCTACATAAATTCACCAACAAATGGAGAAGAAGAGGCAGAGCATGTGAATGAAGCTTGTGCGCTGTAAACAAACAGACAATATATTATGCCCTAGTAACCCTAATAGGCTCAAGATTGTCTCCAGCAGGATCACAGGCATGTAGTCCGCCATTGTTGTGATTATGAGACGTCGTTGTGGGATAAGAGGTCGTAGGCTAGAGGTCGAGGGGTATGGCGATGACGTCATCGATACGCAAGTATGCGGCTTTGCTTTAGACAGTGTTTTTGAACTTTTTCACCCTGGGACCACGTTTGAAAAAAGTGCATTTTAAGCCAGTGCGTTTACAGGATTTGTTTGAATGATCAGCCAAAACGACGCAAAAAAAAGCGTTTCCGTGTGGATGGCCCCTCAGAGTCTATTTACAGGCTCCATCTGCCTTCACAGTCTATCCAACCATTGCATAACCTTTTGGATATAGCAGGTGCAGGTGGCCAAGCTGTGCCTTATCTGGGATACATAGAGTTAGGCATCTTCTTTCCAGAATAAATTGCTGGAGAACTTGAATAAATGTGCACTCTAGCAGTCATTGTACCTGCTTGTTGAACAGAGAAGTTCCTGTACTGTTTTGGATGTAGGGGAGACCGGACAGTTGATAGTTGTAACAGCATCACTTTCACCAATAAGGGATACCATAAGAGTCATGTGAGAAATGTAATGTATTACCACTCACTCCCTGATCTTTCATGTGAATTTGCACAGCTGTGAGAAGAAGTCTGCAGAATTTACACCCAAAACATAAATGTTCAGTTATGAAAGTAACATCCAGGACCAAATCTATATTTTAATTAGTACTGATACTGTTGAAGTTTGAATTAGGTAACTTGTATCAGGTAAGAGAGTAGGTTCTTATGTAAAATGTGAGTCATTTCATCTATGCTAATTTCAAACCCCCAAGCTGCAAAGCTAGCTAAACATTGGCTGACAGGGGTGGGGGGGATGGTCACAACACCATATAAGAAAATGCACGTTTGTTGTTTTCCTAATTGTCAAATGTCTTCCTGTAATTTTACGTGGATTATGAGTTACTTCTGACCTCCTTTTGTATGTGTAACATTCATAGGTATTATCAGAATGTTCTTTAAGAAAGCTCTTCTAATGTTAGGATCCATACTGACACTGTTCTTCATTTAGCCATCAGTGAAGAGTTCTTTTTGTTCTTAGTGAAGCACAGGAAGATGCTTTAGTGTTAAATAAACTTATATAGACGCATATTTTGTGGTGTAGTTTCAGTTTTTAGTTTTTCAATGTTACTGTTACAATTTACCCCAGGTAGTGGGGTAGGTTGCAACAATGGCACTCCTTGCATTTGACATCAAATAATGAATTCAGTGATATAATTGGAGAGGTTAAAAAAATTTGTAGGAGACAAATGAGGGTACTTAATGTCAAAATGTGAATGCCTTACCACAAACATTCTGCAAGTTATAGGAGCTGAGTCCAAAAGTGTTCCAATCATCCGTACTTTATGAAAGATATGCAGCCCGTGAAGAGACCAGTGGCAGTAAACGGGTGCTATGTGCTAATGCTCCTCTGATCAAAAGAATGTTTAACAGACCTAAAGTTGAACAAAACAGTGGGAAGGATGGGAAGGTAAAGCTGCTGAGTAAAAAGTGTGTGATCATACCAGCAGGTGGCAAATTTGCTTTGACAGGATACGCTAGAAACATCTGCACTTCTCCAGGCACATCTGAGCACTCGCTCTCATCATGGCCACGTAAAGCCTCAACTCAAAGGCTCCACAAAATGTCACACAGTTTATTTTCCTGGACAGTATGTATCCATTTCTTTGTCATCTCTTCGTTGTGCTTTCTAATGCCAATCCTGCCAAACACTTCCTTCATCTAGTTCTTCAGCAATGCTAACTCTGCCATAAAACGTTAGCTTCATGCTATTATTAAGATGGCTGGGAGAACTTTTCAGAGAGATGTTTTAGGTCTCTTACCCCCGTTGTTGTCCACAAAACCTCATTCTCTACACAAAAGACAGAGAAAGCAACTACCTGTAAGGGGCCAAATTTAAAGTAGTAACTGACAAGGGCATGGGCAGGGCATTGATGGTTGGCTGCTCTCTCAACTTTTTATTTCCATGTGCAGTACAGGGCTGGGAAGAAATATCAAGATGCCTCTCAAGGCAAATAAATCTCCAGTTGGGACCCGATCACACATCAGATGATGAGGACAACCGAATTAGACAGTTCCTATTTCACTATAAGAGTTACAAACCCATGGTGTTTTTTTTTGTCTAATTCAAATTTAATTCAAACAACTTTATTTATTCCTAAAGAGCAATTACATTTTGCAGTCAACCAGTCACAAAAAACAAACATAGCAGAATAAAAACCATCGCAATCATTCAAACAACCCATCACATCCTGGAATGTACGCGTGGTCTAGCACACCTTACAGCAGCGCTGTGGAGTTAGTTTGGCATTGCAACACTAGGTACATTTCTTTTTAAATATTGAACAAAACTATGAGAAGACATGTGTTACGTCCGTGTCTACATTGACATTACACAGTCTGCAAATAATTTCAAAAAATGTGATCCATTACATTTTCTGCAAAAACGTATTTGCTAATGGCAATCAGTTGTATCAATGTACATGGTAGCAGACAGGGTTCCCAGGCCCATCTGAGTCAAATGCTATGTGGTTTGATTTTCAGTCACCACCCCATTCTTAAGTGGCCAAGCTGTCAGTGTTATGATGCAATTATTTTTTACTGCACCACATTCTTATGAAAATGCCCTGAAATAACCAGCTTTCTTTCACTGGGATATTGAAAGGCAACACATCAAAGCAGTGTGATGCACCGAAGGTGAGAGCACTCTTCACAATAAATAATACAGCTATAAAGATTAAAATGCATAACCTACTCATCAGGATTTGTGATTTAAAGCACTTCTCTAGGAATAAAAACAGCCTAATTTCAGAATGGAGAGTTGAGAATGAGGGTTTATTGATGCAGTGCCTATTTGATCCAACATGAAGGAGATATCTTCCCTGCTCTGGTTTTGTTCACTTCTTATAGGGAATTAAACATGAAACTCATCATCTTAACTGTTTCGGCCATGCTAATGCTTTAATCCAATTAGCAAAGTTAGTACTGTAGATTATGCGCACTCACTCTAGATTTCAAGTCCTGTTAATTAATACACACCGAATGAAAGGAATTAAGAGATAACAAACATTGTCATAATGTAATATTTGAGCCCCACAAGTGTGTTTCTATAAACACTGTGGGGATGTTAAGAGAAGATATACCGTCTTCAGATTTGTACTTGTATTTGGTGTTTCTACTAGAACATGTTAACATGCTTTAATGTTCAAAAAAATTTTTCTCAAAATGCTCATGGCTGCTGCGCCTTTATGTACTCTGTCTGGGATTCTCTGTTGGAGCACCTGTCACTTTAAGCCGCCTGAATGACATAACATACGGAAAAGCATAATAGGTCTCTTAAATATTCAGAGAACACCATTTAGAGTTGTCTTTTGTGTTCATCTTCATGTTCCAAAACAGTTTATTGATGCAGGGAGAGGTACAGATAGTGTAGCTGCTGTATTACTATACTGTCTCATTACCTGTGGCTAACTTAACAGGCCCGTAGACAGGAGGGATTAGAGCAATTCAAATCCCCCTCAAATAAAAATGATCTAAATCAATCCAAAGCCCTAATCTTGTTAAAAGCATCATTTTTCTGAATGTGTTGTTAACTGGCACAACAGCAATCCAAGCAAATAACTTTATGCACTCATAGCAAAATCTGTGAGGCGTGCATGCGTGTGTGCGCTCGTTTGGACTGAAAAAGATGGAACATGATCTTAGTAAGCAACACAAATGTATTAAATATTTTCAGTGACTCAAAAAGCATGCTCATTAAAGCGCCCATATTCTGCTCATTTTCAGGTTCATAATTGTATTTTGAGGTTGTACCAGAATAGGTTTTCACGGTTTCAATTTCCAAATATTTGTTGTACTGCACATTGCTGTAGATCCAGTTTTCACCCTGTGTGTTTAGGTCTCTGTTTTAGCTCCAGAGACATCTCACTTCTATACTATCTTTGTTGGGAGTCACACACACGCAGCAGCTAGGTAAGATCCCATCAGCTAGATAACTCTTTTTCCAACTTTGGTCAGTACAAGGCAGGATTAGCTGGGAGACTTCTTCTAAATGAGGTCACACTTGTAGAATACCTGCTGAACAGGGACATGGAAGTTGGAGATTATGGTCAACTAGTGTGTGCTGTAGCAGTGTTTTGTCATTAAGAACGAGCTAGCATGCTACCGTTAGCCACCTCGTCTCAGCTAGTGACGTAGAAACAGCTCACCCAGAGACTGAAAGCAGAGGACCTTTAGAAACCTGTATTTCACTCAAAACAGCATGGATAGTTTGTATCCATTTAGAAGCACCAGAGACACAAAATAACCCCCAAATCCCAGAAAAAGTGTTTTGTATATAATTGTATATCCCTGATCTCAATTATGACATAATTAAGATCAGGGATATACAATTATGAGATCTCCTCTGTTTATCCCATTTCTCATGTATTGCTCAAATGGTTTTCTCAATTCAACCTCCTTTGTCTTACTGGTGTCTTGTCTCTTTTTAGCTTATGTCTTGCTCCTAAGGGTCCCTTAGGAGAAGTAACTCAGAAACAAATGATCACAGAATGATATGAATATGAGAAACTCAAATTGATCTCAAGAGACAAGCTTGAACAACAGATGAGAAACACATTTTTCCTATGGGTTGGCTCTATCAGATCTGATGTGAACAACCTACAAGCCACCGTGGAAAGCAAGGTGTAGTGCAGGGAAATAAGACCTGCCGTCAGCACGGTGTATTTTATTTTGAAAATTAACCGGATGTTTTATTTTGTTTAAGTTCTCGATTGCCTGTTCCTCACAATCTTCCGTGTGCTGAATTGCTGAGGCATCCGGCAAAAACAGAAGCTCTGTGTATCTGCTCCAACGCTGCCGTTCAGTGTAAATACACACATTGCCTCTAATGGAAACCTATTGACTCTGTCGCCGTTCCGGAATGGATCTGCAACCCTTCCGCAGTGGTGGAAATCAGGGGTTAGTACACAACCCCAGCTATTCACATGGTAACAGCATCAACATCAATTGGTTTATCTTTCAGGGAAGGGCAGTGAGAACTCCCTGGGTAAACGCAACAAAATGTCCTGCAGGTTGGAGCATAATTCATTGTTTTGACCTTTTTTGGAAGATAGCATGCCGGTAAAACGTACAGGAGACGCTTCAAATGATTCTAGACAGCAATAATGATTTCAGCAGCTCATCAAAACCTGAGGACTGCGAAACTGTTGACGAACAGTCATTTTGATCGACTCAATCCAGCTAAAGACCAGCTCATGGTCTGACCCACCATCGCTGAAGCGCCTGCATGCATGTTCGTCTTCTTTTATCATTGCTTGCTTTTCATGGAAATAAAAAAAACATAGCATGTGTGTTTTTGCGGTATATGTACAGCTTCAGAGCAAGCTGATACTGGTGCTGCAGCAATGCTTGTGTTGTTATTACCCTCCGTAACGTTACTTATTCCACATTATATTATTTACTTTTACGGAAATTAGGATGCACCTAAAGGACAACAGCCTACAACTTCGAAATATCAAAGCAAAACTCGCAGTTAACAGGCAGCAGGGCACCGAGGTGAAGCTGCAGGATAGGAAACCCAACATGATGAGTAAGTAAAAAGAGAGTAAAATAAAATGTAGCATTCTTATAGCTATCTTTTATGTGCACCTCCTCATGTTCAACAGTAGCAATATAGATCTACAAATGTAAATGCATATTTAACTGCTGGTTGGTTATGATTTATTCAGCCATACCTTGTTGTGCATACAAACTTATTCTTATACTTCTATTTAATGCTGATCTTTTGACATAGTCTGTGTGAACTGTAAATGGCGTGATTCAAATACATGCAATACAATTACTTCAGTCTTTGTCTAATGTCTATACACTCCGGTATTCTCTTTTGAAAGAGTGTGTGTGTGGGTGTGTATGTGGGTGTGGAGGTGCACCTTAATAGCCATTACCACACACATTTACAAAAGGACATGTTTTAGATTAATTAGTAGATTAGTTTTATAAACAACACAGCAGATGAAATTGGTGGCTCTTGTTTCAGACCATACATAATCACTTGATCAAAACGGTTTGTCACAATGGGTAAGGTTATGTCTTCTAAAAGTACTTTCTACAACTGATTTATTCACCAGTTTTAAAAAATAAAAGTACAATCATGAAATTATCTAATTAGATATTATTGTAAATGCACTTGTTCCGAATACAAAACAGTAATGGTATTTTAAAAATGCAGTTTAGATTTGTTCAAATTGACAACAACATCAGAGAATGCCAAATGTATCTGCCTCTCGGACCCTCGGACCCAAGACGGTTAAAGCTTCCAAACCAAAAACTACACAACTGGACATGATCTGAAGTTCAGGAGAAATTAAGATTGGCAACCAGGATTACAGGTTTTCCTGACTTTAGCGTGTAGCTACATGTAAATGGACTGTTCTTATGTAGCGCTTCAGCAATAGCAGCGACTACTCAAAGCTCTTTTACATCGTACAGAAACCATTCACCATTCACACACATTCAACACTGTGGCTGAGGCTGCCGTACAAGGTGCAACCTGCTCATCAGATAAACACTCACACACAAGTCGGGGTTCAGTGTCTTGCCCAAGGACACGTCAACACGGGACTGCAGGGCAGATTGGTACGCAGCCCCTCTACCACTGATCCACAGCCGCCCCAGTAGCAGGGTATGTAAAATGTAACATGGCAGAACGTCTGTTGAATGAGCGCTTTTGTCATTATAAAGACTATTGATCTGTGCAGCTTTATTGTTGTTGCTCCTCACAAAGGTTGCATTAAGTGTTCGTCACCATAGATATCCTACTCGTAACCAAAATATCCAGCGTTTTGCCTACCTTGGCTTCTAAGTAAAGAAAGAACAGCAGCAGAGACGTTCAAACTGATAATGAAAACAATGTAGTTTGAATCGCAACACATTTATTGCTGTCATATTTAATTGTTGTCAACAACAACAAAGTGCTCTGATTGGGACTTTGAATCAGTTTCGATATTCTTCTCACCTCAATAGTCCAACTGACACGTTTTCAGGCACTCTTTGCTTTAAAGTGATTCTTTTCCAATTTTCTTCAAGATCAATACCAACAGGCACACTCACACACACACACATACACTTTCAGATGTATTCAAAGAGGGAGGTTGTTTGACAATGGTTCACTGGGGAACAGCATGAGACAAATGAAATGAACACAGTGAAAGGCATGCAGTTTCTTTACTTGTGTTGCTCGCAATAGGCCGAGGTATATGCAACATATTGAGACACCTGCTGAGTCAGTGCTGGAGGGTGGTGGGTCATACATTATGGAATGAGACCTTGAAACACAGTGTGAACACTACACCCAAAGGCAGATGAGGCAGGGGGAGTGGATACTGATGACATGAACACTGTGTCAATGACATGTACAACAAGCTGACGGTGCCTTAAGATCGCTCCAACTAGACATCCCATCACCTCAGAGGACAAAACCACACAAATGCATCTTGCAAAATAATGTATTCCATTTGGTTATTTCCCCTGAAAGATATTGTTATTATATTAATGTAATTTGCCATTATGCAAATAGTTTTTCCAGTGGGAAATAAAACTGAACTGCTAAGTTACACTAAACACTACTGTAAGATTACTCATGTTCATTAGAGCTCATACATCGTCACAATTTAGCCTACTGAATTACAACATCTAAGAAACCAATCAACCCAGACCAGATCTTAAAATGCAAATGGATTGTGTGTCTGTGAGTGTGTGTCTAGATGTCCTGATTGAGTTCAGGAGGATAATTGCTGACTTGGGCAGGCTGTAATCTAATGTAGCGAACCTGGTCAGTCTGGGCTCCATTGGCTCACTAGCTCATACATTTATCCAAATGTCTTCATTTCTCCCATGTCCATGCATTGTTATCTTTGATGAAATCTCTAATTTCCAGAATATATTGTTCTATTGACCTAAGTTCGGTGTAAATATGAATTGCTGTGTTATGGGGATAACACAGAACTGAGCTCAGGATAACTGAGCCCGTTTGTGACACTGTGTGTGTCTGCTTCAATTCTATGGGCAAATATGCCTTTCTGTGAGTCAAAGATGCAATTATCCCTTCATAACTGAGCATGCTGACTGGCACAATTTTTCCTTTGTGCCAGATATTAAAGTCTGTCCTACAGACCTTGCGAAATACATGATTTTTTTTTAACACTGCCGAGAAGATTCCTCTTTTGTTGCCGTACATCACAGATGTGTTAGCATAATACTGTACCTCAACCTTTTTAACAGATTAACATATTTGGTGGGAAGCTAGGCAAGAAATAAGTGAATATGTTTAAGCCAAACTAAGATATTTTTTTCAAAGGTTTCTTTACTGTATCTAAAAGAAACAAATGCCTCACTAAAGGTACACAATCTGATCTGGCAACTTCAAATTTAGGTTTGTCAGGTGGATTACATGTCAGGCTGGCATTAAACTATATGAAACTAATAGGGAGATCTTCATATGTTAGTGCTCTTTATTGACATGTCATGACATCTGATCTGAAAACATCTTGGCGGCTCAATAGGTTATAAAAATTAAAATTGCTTTTTATTCACAAAAGTAACAATCAGTTTCAAACAGCTATTCCTATGGCTACTACTAATGTGGCAAATCGGATCAGATTAGAATCAAGAACATTTTCTTATGTTCACTATAATACTATGAGAATTCTGTACAGTATTGTCATACTGGGTCTTGTATCCCAGTTTTTTGCTTTTATAAAAAACTTAAAACTGTCATAGCGTATTTACCTGTGTGTGTGTGTGTACATACAAAAACACACACACACACACACACACACACAGCTGGAACACACCGCATATATCAGAGTAGAGTATCAGTATCAGAGTAGCATAGCTATTTTGATTTCGGTGCCCATGTTACCATGTTAATCTTTCCAGCCACACTGGGTGCCGTAGCGTCCGGGTAGCGCCTGCATAGGCCTGCGCACTGCGTAGACATAAATTTCGGCATCTCCTCAATTTCTTAATACGCGAGCGAATGTTTCAATCACATACCACAGTGCAGCTGGCTATAATGAACACAATTCAAAATAAAACAATACACATCACATACACATGAATGAAAGTGCACAATCAGGCATATATCTACGCAACACAACGCGTCACGTACGTGTGTTCCAGCAGGGGCGGATTTAGTCATTTTGAGGCCTAAGGCAAACACAGGCATGGCGCCCTCCACAACCCTTGTTCTCCCCCTTTTCAGTCCTTATTTATCTGAGAAAGACGTGCTCTCTGTCTGACAGCTGTTTTGGTCAGAGTGCTGGATTACATTGATTAGGGTGACTGCTACTATTATGTGTATGTATTATGTGTGTCACCATCTTCGTCATTGCCATAGTTATCATCATGGACAGTGAAAGCAGCAGTTCTGTAACCATCTCCATTCGAAGGATCCTGTAAGGTTGTCTTCTATGTATCCCCCGCATTGCTAGCGCAACCTGGGCTGACACTACTCTTCATCAGTGTTAGCATCGCTAGAGCAACCTGGGCGGACGCTGCCGGTGGGTAGCTCTTCTTCATCAGAGTTAGCATTGCTAGCGCAAGCACCAGCTTCTTGCTGCTCTTTAGTAACGTTTCTCATCATGAATTAAACAATTGGATAGCACTTTAGCGTATCAATGTTTAGAGATATAATTAATTGGTGTAAGACAACAAATCGTAACCATAAGTTTATGTGGCGTTTTACACAGCCCTTGGTAGCTTGGGGCCTAAGGCAATTGCCTACCTTTGCCTAATGGTAAGTCTGCCTCTGTGTTCCAGCTGTTACAGTAAAAACACACTGGGCACATAAGTGTTGCATAGCACAGCTATTCTTATTTCAGCGCCCATGAGCCTTTGTATTATGTTGAAAAAAAAATATAACATTGATGAAGTTATGGGTCAAAATGACCCGTACGGTGTAAATACACACCAAACAGTCAAAGAATCAGGTAAAACCAGTAAGAAATGTGTCTTACATTACATGAACGTTTAGAAAAGAGCAATGGAATACATTAGAAATTATTTAGTGAACGTTTTTCCGGTGTACACTTTCATATTCCATGCATAGCTAGATTTGGCATCACAGGATGCCCATATTTTGATGCCATAGTTGGCAGGCTTGTTGGGCATGTACTGTCAGAAGGGACAGCGCCCCCTGAATGGAACATTGGTAAAATGGTAAAATGTCAACCCATCTATGCAATTCATCTCTGATTGCAGCTAGTTTGTTTCTTTCACGTCAACCAGCTCTGGTGTTGCGGAACACCCGATGTAAGTGTTGTTTAAACATGTAATGTGTTATAATGCATAATTAATGCACAATTCATAGTAAATTTATGTTTATGGTTTCATTGCACTCAGTAAGAAATGTGTTTAATGTAAAAGTACTGTAGATTTAATAGTTAAAGATTTAGTCTATTGTGTTTTGTTTTTGTTTTCCTCGGAACTAAAGTGTGGTTGTGGTTTCCACTACGACAGAATTTGTTGAAGGACATAGCAAAGTCTTGCACTAGCGCATGTTACGGTGCTCAATAAGTTAAGTTGCAGTTACATTGGCCGAACAGTAAAGCACTTTCAAAGGACAAAGAACTGTTTTCAGGACAAGCAGCCAACGAGGTACTTTGTTTTTGTCTTATATGTGCACTTTATTCATATTCGCGGCAAACGCAATTTTGTACCTTTTGTTTACTTATGTAATGTTTAATTTATTTAACATGCTTACTATGTTCACTCATATAGTTCTCACGGCGTGATGTGGATAAATTGCCAAAGAAAGAAGCAAGCAATAAACGGCTGTTCAAAAGAACCAACCTGTGTCTGTGTTGTCGTGAAGAGAGCTACACCCGAGATATAAGAAATTACTCCAGAGACATTGTTGCTCAAAAGAGTGGCATTCCACTCTCTTCTTTCCACAGACTGGCAGTTGTTTCTTTCTTTGACTCACTCCAGTTAAATACCAGGATTCCAATTTATGCATGCAAGTCAATCTGATCTAGTGGCTTCCATTTCTCTCGAAATACACACCTCCCCTGCAAGTTGGTCATGTCTAGAATGATCCTCTATTTTGGTTGGGATATGAAGAGATGAAATGCTGATTGAATATGAACAACTAGTGTGGCAGAACATCTTTTTGAGTCATTTTGATTGCCTTGGCTTTGGTGTGGTGATGTTGACCATTGTATGTCCCCTCTGTTGAGGATCATTGCTGCCCTCCTGTTTTCAGCTGATGTAGAGACCACAGCAGATTGGTCCTCTGAATCCTTTTCATCATAGGAAAATCAGTCAGTAACATTGCACTGTCTCTAAAAGATCCTCTGACTCTGAATATCACTATTACCATCAAAAATCTGTGCAAATTGTAAATGAAATTGTAAAAAAATACAATCAAAATAAAGCGCAAGAGATATTTATTTTGGGTCTTAACAACTATACACACATTAAAGTCTCTGGGTCAAAATGACCCGCAACATCATCTTTATATACAAACTCTGAACAGACATTCCACTACACATCAGTGTGTTCAGATTTGATAAACAACTTCATGACCCTAAATGAGATAATGTCATACAATTTCACGAAGAAAAAGATAGGTTAACCAGTATTTTGGTCAACACAAAAACAGAAATGGGTCAAATTGACCCTTAACATAATACAAGGGCTAGGTTCATGGTGAATTTGGCTGTCTTGACAACTCAGCGAGACACCCGATCAGGTACGAAGAGAGAGACTGAAGGAAGGAAAGAGAGAATCTCACACACACACACACACACACACACAGCAACTCAAAAAGGTGATTAATCACTGTAAATTGGTGTTATTGTGAAATAAAATATTAGATTGCCTGTAGATTGCAAAAAAATGACCTTCAAACCATCATTTGAATGTTATATTGTATAATTGTAGTGTATTGCTATGTCTTATTGTCAAAGAGTATAGAGCTGATGAAAGAATGAAACTAAAAATCTGGAATAGATATGTTAAGTAGTAAACTATTATTTTAGGGATACATTTATGCTTTGTCAAAGATGCATTGTGGTCCAAGCCAAAGCCAGGCTCACACTACGTGATTTTAAGAACGATTATTTCCCTAATTTTCTGTAAAATAGAGCACGTGATCTTGTACTGTGTTGGGCTTTAGGACTCAATACTGTTACCACCAACTTCCATCCAGTCGTTTTGCCTTTGACTGTATGTGAATTATGTGATGCCCTAGTTCCCACAAAATAAAAGTAAGAGAAGACACTGTTTAAAAAACAGAGGAAGGGAAACCCAAAAAGAATGCAGATGAGGACAATTGCAAAAATGCTTATAGAGGAAAAGGTGCCGAAACAGTAGAGAGGAGACAATAAGATGATTAGTGGACTGAGGAGACAAAAGCTAAAAAATATGGAGGTATACAGTAGCACAACAATATAACAACATTAGAAAGAATCTTATTGTGTATCCAGTACACCAAGAGGATTCCACTCACGTTATTACATTACAGCAGCAGATAATTGTTACTAGATTTCACAGTTGATTTGACATAAGTAAAGCTCATGCCTCCACTGTAATTAACACAGCCATCAAAAGTCTCATACAGAAAAATGAAGTGTTGTTCTCCTTTCAGCAAAACAATTCACAGAGAATATACACAAAAACAAGATGCAATTGTCATCTTTTACAGTGGGAGGAATGTCAAATGAGCATAACAAGAAGAGATGAAAATAGGCAATAGAGATAAATAAAAAGGCAGCAGGTAAGGTTTAGGGCGGAGAGAGGGCTATAAATAAGGTGAAAGGAAAGTGTGAGAGGAGGAGAGAGTAGATTGATTGTTGCCCTGCAGCTCAGGAAACAATCATGGAGCAACAGCGTTCATGACCTCTTGCAGAAAGCTTTATTACTCAGTGTTATCTGCTGTTCAGAGGACCTCCCCATTCTGCTGTTGCTGCTAAAGCTGCTCTGTACATTTCTACAGACCAGTCTGTTGAAATGTAGCGCAGCGTAAATTCTTTCAGAAAGACCTAACTATTAATCGATGCACTCCTAAATCAATTCAGCTGTTATCCTAATAAATGTATATTTTATCTTGCTGTGTATAACTGTTGCATATCTGCAACTAGTCTCTCCTGATTGAAATATAGCTCAGTGTAAATTCTTTCAGGAAGACCTCACTCTTAATCAATGCTCTACCTAACTCGAATCAGCTGTTGGAGGCGTCCACCTTCCTGCTAAGCCAATCAGAATCGTACACAATGGCAAGGGCCAATCACAGAGTCACAACCCTGCTTTAAATCTGTTTCTCCTCTTTGCCATTCAGCAGTCGTTGCAGGCAAAGTGTGCAACCATCCACCCCCACCTCCCCTTAATTCAAAGTTTGTTGTTGCTTTCCGAAGCAAACCAAGTTTGATAATGACGACACACAGAAAGCGGAAGGTGAGGTACAGTGACTTGAATAAGTTTACACACCCATGCCAAAGTTGATTTAAAAAGAAGAATAAAAAAACATATTTTGGAAATTGATCTTAATGCCTTAATTAAAAAAGAAATTGGAAAATCCAACCTTTTAAGGACACCAATTTTCTTTATGAATGAATAATGTATTGTAAATAAATGTTCTTCCTTAAAATACAGGGGGCATAAGTATGCACAGGCACATTTTTATTTTTGAAGGCCAGTTATTACATGGATCAGGACACTATGCATCCTGATAAAGTTCCTTTGGCCTTGGGAATTAAAATAATCCCCCCCACATCATCACATACCCTTCACCATACCTAGAGGTTGGCATGGTGTTATTTCAGTTAGCTTAATAGCTGGTTTGATTTGCATTGAGAGATGATCTTATGGAAAGTTCCCCATGCCTAGGGATGGTGAGGGGTATGTCATGATGTGCGGGGGTTATTTTAATTTTAATGCTCAACAATTTCATGAGGACGTCCCTGTTGCCCATAGATAAGACTGTTGTTGTGAAGCATTACCCTTACAACTTACCTAATATAAAAAAAACATCATTACATCTTTTATTTTAAGTTGTATTTTTGTTCTAAATGGTCTTCATACATGACAATACAATAGTGAAAGCAGAGGTAACAGAATTGACATTCAAAAAGATCCCATTCCTCTATTCGTATATGCACTAACATATGCTTGCTACAGTCATGCAACGTGTAATACAAAAGATAACAAAGTTAAATACTTTTAATATAATTTTATTTAAAAAATGTGCTTGTAGTTCTGCAGGCTCCCCCCAGGCCGTAGCTAGTTTGATGGGGATAGGGACATGAGGGGGGACTTCAGACTCTCCAGGGGATCCTTCTACGGTCTGATGGCCATCGTTGCCCCTAAATGACGGTCTCAATTCCTCGTTCGTCCCTGAAGAGAGATGGGAGCAGATACGTTTTAACATTACCTTTCGATACCTTTCAGTCGGGTTTCCGACCACACCACAGCACTGAGACGGCTCTCGTTAAGGTCTTTAATGACATCCACCTTAACACAGATAATGGCAAAATTTCAGTCTTAGTATTACTTGATCTCAGTGCTGCATTTGACACGGTTGACCACGACATATTACTAGACCGATTGGAAAACTGGGTTGGCCTTTCTGGCTCAGTACTAAACTGGTTTGAATCCTACTTACAGAATAGGGATTACTTTGTGTCAATAGGTAATTATACATCTGAACGTACAAATATGACGTGCGGAGTTCCCCAAGGCTCCATTCTGGGGCCTCTTCTGTTTAACATCTACATGCTTCCACTGGCTCAGATTATGGAAAACCACAAAATAAGTTACCATAGTTATGCGGACGACACACAAATTTACATAACCTTATCGCCAGGGACTATAGTCCAATACAAAAACTGACTAAGTGTATTGAACAAATTAACGGCTGGATGTGCCAGAACTTTCTGAAATTAAATGAGGGAAAACTGAGGTGGTTGTTTTGGAGCAAAAGAGGAACGATTAAAAGTCTGCGCTCAGCTTCAAACAACAATGTTAAAAACAACAGACAAAGCCAGAAATCTTGGTGTAGTCATGGACTCTGACCTGAACTTTAACAGCCACATTAAGACAATTATAAAGTCAGCCTATTATCACCTTAAGAATATATCAAGGGTTAAAGGACTTATGTGTCAACAGGATTTGGAAAAACTAGTCCATGCTTTCATCTTCAGTAGACTTGACTACTGTAACGGGGTCTTTACAGGTCTCCCTAAAAAATCAATCAGACAGCTGCAGCTGATTCAGAACGCTGCTGCTCGAGTCCTCACTAAGACCAAGAGACTGGATCACATCACTCCAGTTCTGAAGTCCTTACACTGGCTTCCTGTGCCCCAAAGAATTGATTTCAAAGTTCTTTTGCTAGTTTATAAATCACTAAACGGTTTAGGGCCAAAATACATTTCTGATCTGCTAGTACACTATGACCCCCCCAGACCTCTAAGGTCATCTGGGACAGGTCTACTGTCTGTTCCTAGAGTCAGAACTAAACAGGGGGAAGCAGCGTTCAGTTTCTATGCTCCTCATATCTGGAATAAACTCCCAGAAACCTGCAGGTCTGCTGCTACTCTCAGTTCTTTTAAATCAATGCTGAAGACCTTTCTTTTTGATGTTGCCTTCCTTTAAATGATGTTCATTTCTTTACTGTTTATTCTTTTATATACTGCACTGTAACTTTTATTCCTGTGTTTTATCTGTTTTTATTTTTGAAATGTTTTTTCTGTTTTTTTTTATGGGTTTTATTTTCTTTTAACTGTTTTTATTGTTTTTAACTGATTTTGTGTAAAGCACTTTGAATTGCCCTGTTGCTTAAATGTGCTCTATAAATAAAGCTGCCTTGCCTTGCCTTGCCTTACCCGCAGACAATCAGCTGATTGCTATTTTGCTGAACGCTCACATCGGAATATGTACAACTTGTTAATATCACACATTTAACACTAAAATCTAATACAGTGGGACGAAAGTTTAACACAAACAACAATATACTACAACACATGTAACGTTAGCTCAGAACTTATTTGCCAATATGGTTAAAATGCCGCTGTTAGCTAGCTAAGGTTAGCTTGCTTGCACGTCAAATTACGGTACCAATAAAGGTTATAATTCGTGGTACAAAAATCATTACTGACTGTACAATTAACCAAATATACATATACAGGTGGCTTATATGTTAAAAGTATAGCAAAAAGACTCACGTTCAATTTACATTTGTATTGCTCCGTCGGTCTCGCTATTGCGTCTTTGGCCGCCATTATCACAAGTTTCTTAACTGTTAGCTCCGCCCCTTCCACTACGTAGCCAAGATGGCGACCGTTGAGTGTGGAAAGTGTCCGTTGATCCACATTCAACTTTCTGGCTGTTTTGAGTGCACTATCCGGGTACTCTAAGTGCACTGCATTTGACCGCACTTTGACAATGTGAACGCACTATGTACTCAAATAGTTAGTATTAAGTACAGAAGTGCGCGATTTGAGGCACACCGCATGTTTACATGCCGGTAAAACTTGTTGGATGACTCGCTTCAGGAGGGTTGAAAATCGGTAAGGTTTCTTATTTAGCGTTTAGCTTAGCACACCATCATTGCAATCATAAACAACACCGGCTCCAGCTAGTTTTCTGCTTCTTGTTTGGTGCTGGACAATGTTCATGTTATTTAACTTCACTACCCAGACTAAAACTTACAATAATTGTCAAGACGGGATTTGGACTGAGCTGAGACAATGGGAGCACTCTCCAACACTAGCAAGACTCTCATGATTTCATTCCAATTTTGGAAATTTGTCTAAGATAGTGGAATAGTCGGCATAAGTTAAGTGGAAGTTAGTGGAGTTAAGTGACAGCCTGTGGGATGAAACTACTACTGGGGATGTGCTGAAACCTGTTCAGGGTGTAATGGGTCTGTAGTGATGCTTCCTGCCTGTTTCCTGACTCTGGAGGGGTACAAGGGGGCAGGTTGACGCCAATGATTTTCTCTGCAGTCCCTTGCAGTCTGTTCCAATCCTGTTTGGTGGCTGAACCACCATTAACTGGACTACATTTTTACAGTTTCATTCCTCAATGCACTGTATATAGATGGATGGTAATTAACTCTCTCTTATTTAATAATTTAGCCTTGAATTAGCCGCAGCAGAGAGCCTTTGGCTCTGGTAAGCAGACCCTTCACCATGAGCCATGCACACCCATCTGTATTTGTAGAACAACCAATAAGAACTCTCTCTCTGGAATGACCTGTGATTGGCCAACATCTCCTATCATGGGAGATTTTCTAAAGCCAGAAAACAGAGCCAATGAGGAGATGAAAAAGTCTAGTTTTCTCTTAGACTACTTGATTACAATATGCTAAAAAATGTAATGAATACTTGTCCAACAGCGCAAAAATAAACCGCATACCCGAGCTTTAAAGGGCAACGTGCAGGTCGGACACCCCTATACAGCATAGTGTATATTAATGATAAACAACTAGATTTTCAAAACTGGAGGACTATATGACTGCCATAAATGATATTTTGAGGTAAAAAATGTGATAAAATAACTTCCGGATCTATAAATCACTGACTGGAAGAGACGTCACGCGAGGGAGTCTGGTCAAGTTCATTCTCAAATTACAGTGAATGTGGATGAAGAAACCGAGCACGCCTATGATGGCCCACAGGCCTATAATTATGAGCCTCCTAGGCGAGGTAGAGGCCAGGGGGAGATTAGGGGGAGGAACAATGGGCACAAGAGAGAAGTAGAGTTGTGGTGTCAACAAAACCAGTGGCGAATAGGGCAAGCGAGTTGGTGAGTTACTGTAGCACGGTGGCTAACGCGGGTTCATCTAGGCCTGCTAGTACCTTAGTGTTATGTAAGAAATCTGCTTTAGCAAACATACTTTCAACCTTGTTCTTAATTAAAACATACATCTGGATTTATTTGAGCCGCAACATTATGTCTTGTCATATTCTTAACCTAAGATTTTATCGCTGAGACAGGGACTGTGCAGTCCATCCAAACGGGTTAGCACTAGCAAATGACCGTTTTGTAGGCTAGGTGCTTGTACAGACATTGTGAGGCTATGGTGTCGGCTGTGGACAGCATGTGTTGTCGAGAGGTGGATGCTTACTAATTTATAACGCTATTATTATATTAGTATACACATATCAGTCAGTTTTCTACACAAATTAACTTTGCGTCCAAATAATTTACATACTGTAACTACACTACTATACAGCCATAATCTACTGCTCTTAATACTATTTATCCTGCACAAACAGTACACTTATTCTACCCTTATGGTACAGTTTCTGCACTACAATACTACTATCTGGTTCATACTGAATATCCATATTTATTTTTTTTTTAACATATTGTTAGTACACTACATATATCTATATTCTTCTGTACATGTTTTTCATATTACATAGCCATATTTGCGCTTTTTTGCACTTCTGGTTGGACGCAAACTGCATTTCGTGTTCTTTTTTACTTTGCATAATGACAATAAAGTTTAATCTAATCTAATGTACATTATTGATGCTGAGGGTTTAACAAATTTTAAACTCAGATGTGCATACATACTTTTATGGAATAGATAACAGACAACGTTATTTCAAATATTCTATCACTCTTGATCGTATTGACTATGTTAACAGGATTATCAATATCAACATTGCACCCCTATCATTACTCTAGGCAATTCTGATACACAGCCTACAGACAAGTGGTCTGATGGGCATATGGGTTTCTGCACAGAGACATCAGGAAGGCGAAACCAGCTTGTGTTGTGACTGCAATCAGGAGGCCGTTTCCAGAAGGAAGAGGGACATACAGAGGCTTCCAATGGCCCTATATGGGAGGCAATCAATAACTATATTTCGTTTTTAAGTGTCTTGTCGTATAAAATGTATTCATAATTGAATTGATAGTAATTGCATTGTTGGTACTTCCAAAACATAGTACATTATAGATTACTAGTTAATTTCACCACCAGATCAATCAAGTCTTATCTTTATCCACTTTAATACATTAAAACATGTTATCTCAAGACCCTTTACAGATAGAGTATGTCTAGATCACACTCTATAATTTACAACAATTCTAGTAATTCCCCCATGAGCAAGCATTTAGTGCGACAGAGGTGAGGAAAAACTCCTTTTTAGGAAGAAACCTGGGACAGACCCGGGCTCTTGATAGGCGGTGTCTGACAGGGCTGGTTGGGGGTGTGATGAATCGAGGCAATAATAGTCACAATAAAGATAATGGAACAGTGATTAGAAATAGTAGTTGTAGTAGTTCATGGCATAGCAGGGAACTGCAGAGTGTAGCAGGACCACGGCAACAGCTGGAGCCATGATTTAGGTCCCACCCTAATCCAAGGAAACATTCTGCGCAAAAAACAACAACATAAGGACTCTGGTGAATAAGCTCCCAAGATTTGGGTTAGTAACAAGTATTTCTGGGACATGGATGCACACAAATGTAAAGAAAGAAAAGCAAAGAAACGTTAAAATTAGGACTGAGTTATATTGTTTTAGCATCGACATCGCCATGTGCGCATGCGCGATAGTCACATCGCAGGACGTTGCGATGTTGACATAATCCTTTTTTGCAACTTGATAGAAAAGTAAACTTCCACTGTTCTCCTTTTACAAGTTTATTACCGGCTGACCCTTCCCCTTTAAGACAGGTAGCCATGTGGGCAGCGTGTGTATGTGACGTTAGTCCGATGGGGGTTATTGTTATGAGAAGTGAGGCTCTCCGTGTGTAGAAAAGTACCGTAGGCAGCAGCTGCCGCTGACACAGTGATGCACATTGTTTTGATGGGTAGTCAGTGAAGCTACAGTAGTCAGTGTTTTAAGTACGAACTAAATCACCTGGTTAATGCAACATAATCACAACGTCTCCCGGTCATTTCCCCCCGCAGAAAGCTGCTATCAGCCAGGCTAAAGCTAATATAGTTAGCCTAAAGAAACAAGCCGAAAGC
The DNA here is from genome assembly GCA_013375575.1 of Percina caprodes. Classification (NCBI taxonomy): domain Eukaryota; kingdom Metazoa; phylum Chordata; class Actinopteri; order Perciformes; family Percidae; genus Percina; species Percina caprodes. Next base: position 1,092,791 of record JABXJD010000058.1, read on the forward strand.
TGCTACCAGCCAGGCTAAAGCTAATATAGTTAGCTTAAAGAAACAAGCAGAAAGCTGCTACCAGCCAGGCTAAAGCTAATATAGTTAGCCTAAAGAAGCAAGATGTCCGTCCGTCCGTCTCAACTAACGCGGTTCGGAGCCGCAACGCTGGAAATGTAACACTAATCTACTACAGAAGTCTGTGTCTGATCTAACGCCATTTGCACTGATTTAATTGTTCTTGGATAAACAATGTTTGTTGCTAGTGCGCGTGACATGAAGGTCTGATCAATTGATCAAACTAACGAGCTGGCCCCGCTAGTCGACCACAACCTGAAATTTAGAGGAAGCAACATGCAGTCATTGTCATACACTTTAGCCTGGATTGATAGTATTATATGAATACAATGGTGTCAACTGGTGTATTTCTACCTAATTTCCCTCTCCAAAATCACTTCAGAAGAGTAGGCCTAGTCACAGCACTTACTTGCTTTAGTGTTTGTAAAGCATTAAAGTTTATCATAGTTCATCTTCAATGTAGATGCACTCCCCTACAAAATCATCGCTGTAGTCCGAGAGATATTTATGTCATCTTTTAAAAATTACTTTTTCTTTTTTCATATCATAATATATATATATATATATATATATATATATATATCACAGGGGAAAAAAATATAACAATGTTAGTTTTTTCTAATATTGTGCAGGCCTAGTTAAATGGTAAGTAGGACATCAAGATGGTGGCTGACTGCCTCATTATTGGCTATCTTGCTATGCGTGGAAAGAGGGGCAGGTGCAGCTAAGGACAGGATGCCGCTGTCTTCTTTGAGGGTCTGTGGTGACCAAGTCAAGATCGTCGGGGGTAAATGCGGCATTTTAGTCTTTTATTACAGTACATGTTATAATATAGATGTCCATCTATCTATCTATATTGGTCTATCCAAGCATCTTTACCTGACAATTTCTGTTGGTTATTAGGGCTGACACCTGCATGCCTTGGTCCTTCAGGAACTGCACACTGCGCTTCAGGCCCTCTATCTCACACCAGGTGATGCTTGGGACTTTTGAGCTCTGCAAAAAAAAAAAAAGATGTGGTCATGTCAGTAGCTTTTAAACACCTGATTTATGTGTCTAGGGTATTAACCTACGTGGACAAGTTGAAGATCCAAAACCTTCTGTCTTCAATGAAGGAATTGGCACAATGTCCTGGAGAGTCTGATCTATGAATGTCAAAGAAGGTTTTTTGTTTAGGTTAATGGAAACAAAAATTAGAAACGTTATGTATCTGATAATACTGTTTTGGCATGTTTTCTGTATCAGCAATAGGAGCTGAATCGTACTACCTGCAGTCACCAGATAGGATCAGTCCACCCCAAATCTCCTTCAACTTTCTGATGATCTCTCTCTGCTCATTCTGCCAGGCTTGCACGATGGTAGGAATTGTGTAGAGGCGCTGATGGCGGAAAAAAGTGCTTGCACTGATGCACTGCAGCCCAAATAGCTTCAGCATTCTGATGGTCTGAGTAGCCATGCAGCCCGAAAAGTGACTGACCGCTGAGTTGAAGACTGCAGGCTGGCATGTTTTGGTGCAGCATACAGTGGGGGAAATAAGTATTTGACCCCTTGCTGATTTTGCAGGTTTGCCCACTTACAAAGAATACAACGATCTATAATTTTAATCATATGTACATTCTAACAGTGAAAGACAGAATCCCAAAGAAAATTCCAGAAAATCACATCATATGAATTTATAAAAATTGATAACCATCTGATGAGGAAAAACAAGTATATGACCCCCTACCAAACAGCAAGTATTCTGGCTCCTACAAGCCAGTTAGTCTTTCTTTAAGACACAGCCCCAATCCCAACCAATTATCTACATCAAATACACCTGCCTCACCTCGTTACCTGTATAAAAGACACCTGTCAACACCCAAACAACCAGCATCCAACATCACCACCATGGGTAAGACCAAAGAGCTTTCTACGGACATCAGGGACAAGATTGTAGATCTGCACAAGGCTGGGATGGGCTACAAGAGAATCGGAAAGCAACTTGGAGAGAAAAGATCAACTGTCGGTGCAGTTATCAGGAAATGGAAGAAGCACCACACCACCGCCAACCTCCCTCGATCTGGGCATCCACACAAGACCTCGCCTCGTGGGGTGTCCCTGATCATGCGAACGGTGAGGAATCATCCCAAAACCACAAGGGGGGAACTGATGAATCAACTTCCCTCAGTGAGAGAGCTGAAGATGGGTCGAGGATGGGTGTTTCAGCACGACAACGACCCTAAGCACACCGCCAAAGCAACAAAAGAGTGGCTGAAGAAGAAGCACATCAAGGTTCTGGAGTGGCCTAGCCAGTCTCCAGACCTGAATCCAATTGAAAATCTTTGGAGGGAGCTTAAAATTCGAGTTGCCAGGCGACAACCTCGGAACCTGAATGATTTGGAGGCTGTCTGCAGGGAGGAGTGGGCCAACATCCCTACTGAAATGTGCACAAACCTTGTCACCAACTATAAAAACATCTGTGCTGGCCAATAATGGCTTTTCTACAAAATATTAACATGCTGTTTGTCCAGGGGGTCAAATACTTGTTTTTCCTCATCAGATGGTTATCAATTTTTATAAATTCATATGATGTGATTTTCTGGAATTTTCTTTGGGATTCTGTCTTTCACTGTTAGAATGTACATATGATTAAAATTATAGATCGTTGCATTCTTTGTAAGTGGGCAAACCTGCAAAATCAGCAAGGGGTCAAATACTTATTTCCCCCACTGTATTTTGATTCTGCGAGTAACACTGATAGTCACTGCTGTGCAGGCCTGAAAATGTATATGAAACAGGAAATTACTAAACTACTAAAACCAATAATCCTCTGGACTTCCAGGGTAAGGCCATGATTCAACTCCTGACAAATAGTTCAAAAATGTTCTCTTACCTGCTTGATTTTTATGTAAGTGCCTTCCTGGTACCCTATTTGTCCCTGGGTTTCCCCACAACAGACCGAGCAGATGGTGAACAGACACATCAGCTGTTTTAGGCAAAAGAAAAGAAAAAAGCTCATTAATGCTGACTATGGAAATTTGTGGACACAAATTCAAAATAAAAGTAGCTATTCATTGTTTTAGTTGGGGTCATTGAGAGATTCCTGTATTGGCACTTCTGGAATCTTCTCATCAGATGACTCACTATTCACCTCCTCGTCTGGGATCCAAGACAGATCAGAATGGTTCATGACATCAGAGGATGATTCATCCTCACTTTGACAGGACTGGGCAGCGGAGATATTTGGTGCTCAGTCTGAATCCCCACACTAACCATTTCAGCCTTTACCTGAACAGCTAAAATGAAAATAGATTAATGTTGAGAGTCGTACAACATCACATAGCCAGTGGTCACAATGCATGCACAACCTAATAGTCCAGTATTAAATCTACTCTACTAGTCTACTTTATACCATAATTTGTTATTTGTTAATTTTTATGTGTCATATACAGCTAATGATAGATAGAAGTTACACTACCTGATGAGCGTTGCAGACATTTTATGTTGCACTGTGACCCACGATGAAGCACTAATGGTCCAGGATCCTGTAGAGAGAAGCCCTCTGTCTCTTCAAAATCTACAGTGTTAGGTGCATCTATGCCTTCATTACTGGCTGCAATTTCTGCCAAAATCTGAAAAACATAGAGGTTCAAAATCACTCACAAAAATAGGGTATAAGCTTATACCAACTGGATCGGTAATAATAAAAAATAAATAAAACCAAAGCAGCTCTAACATGTCAATACCTCTATTCAAACATATTACCTAAACTTAAAATTGGATTATTTGACATCTCTGACATGGATAAATGGCTTTCAAATGCAGTTATTTTATGAATTGTAAATAAACTCAAAGAAACTCAGACACATTGTATTTTCATTTATGTAGGCCTGTGATTCCTAGTGAGAGCCTGTCAGCATTTGAGTGGCAAAATATATGGGTTTCAACATACTGATATCAATTTGGACTTTGCAAATTACCAGAGAGTAGCCTACTGGGATACACACTCGGGCGGGAGAGTGGTCTGAATTAAAATGCTGCCTGCCAACTGCTCATAGCTAGCTTAAAAAAATGCGGGGGAACCAGGGGTGTTGGGTTAGCTGCCTGCCAACAGCTCATAGCTATAACTTTGTGCAAACTGCATTGATGTCAGAAGGCAGACAATTATGAAAACATGTTCTAAAGCTCAGTCGCTCGACCTCTCTCTCCTTTTCATTATACTGAAGCCCTGATATTAGGAACTTGCAGTCTTGCATTTTTAATCCAGATGGCGGTTTCAGACGCTACTTAGCTACTCCTGTCATCAAACTACCAAACTACTAGGGATGAGCCGGATACTCGGCTGAAACGAGTATCCGGTACGGATAAAGTACTTTTGCCGAATACAAGTATTATACGAGTAATACGAGTAAATATCTGTACTCGGGTTGGGTAGCGGACCGTGCGCCCCGCCCGTACAAACACGCTCTGCTCACTCACACAGAACACGGAGAAGTGAACAGCTCTCTCTCTTTTTTTTTTTTAAACTGTCTCTCACAGCTCTAGCTAACTACATCCAGAGAGAGCCGAGTGAGAGCGGCGCTGAAGTGAAAGCTATTATTTGCCCCTGCCTACGTCATATGACACGTTGCTAGCGGGAAATGGGCACTTTTTCATCAAAATTTCTGCTTTAGGGTTTGTGTAACATAGCAATTTCTACGACCTCTTTAGACAACATTAACCCTCATGCTGTCCTCGGGTCAAATTGACCTGTTTTCTTATATCAATGTTCTTTTTACCTACCCAATTGTAATTAACCAAAATAACATGATTGATTCTTCACAACGATCTTTGGGGTGACTTTGATGGGTAAGATTGGGGTGTCTTATTCAATTAAAAAAACTGAAGGGGTTTTGAAATAGTATTGAGTAAAAGTTGACATATTCCAGGCTGTGATTATCCATCAACATCCATTCCTCTATATAATTCCTAATTTCTGCTTTTCTAACTCAAACATTAGGTAGAATTTCCTTATTTATTGACCATATATTCAAAAAATAACTGTAAAATTAATAAGTTAGTGTTTAAAACGTCAAAAAGTGACAAACATTGAATAAAACGTAAGAAAAAGTTAAAAATATTGATAAAGTGTTAAATTTTGACAGGAAGACAACACAAGGGTTAAGTAGTATTCAGTTATGAATTCAACCTGCACATTGCTCTTTAAGGCTGAGTTGTTTGTTCACAAAAAGTTCCTCGCTTAGGAATGTTGTGATGTTAAATTAAATTGATGAAAAAAACTTTTCCACTATGAAAAAAAAGTCACACAGTTTGTTGACACTTGTTTTACAATACATTGAGGCTGATGTCAGCCTGTAAAAATAATTGGAAATCCACCAGCGTGTGTTATCTGCCTTGCATGATTCTACTTACAGTAAAACTAATGAATATTTTAAAGGTTATCTGTGGTTTAACCTTAAGCATAACTCATTATGATATTATGTAAGACTTCTAAGAGGCTTTATATTAAGTTTTATGGACATTATTTAATCCTTTATTTGGTAATGTGTAGGAATGTAGAAGAAGACATGTTTATGTTGAAATGTCCCAAAATAAAGTAGGCCTAATAAATAATGTCCATAAAACTTAATATAAAGCCTGTGGACCTCTTAGAACAATTTCATAATATCTTAATGAGTACGCATGTAGTGTATCTTGCTATACATTTGTCCTCTGACGGGAGGACAGCAGACACCAGGAGATGGCTATTATATTCTCTCAGCAGACAACTGACAAGTAAGCTAGCTTGCTAATTCCACCCGCCATGCTTTGATGGTTTCATTTGCCGAAACTGACGTGGCTTCCTACGATGTGACAAGTATGTTTGAACACATTCTCACTCCCAGCTTCTTAAATACGGACGCTTGGTCATGTGTCTTTGTCGTTGTTATTGACGCTAAAGGTCTACTTTAGCATCATATAATACGAGCTTGGTCGTCTCCTTTAGCGTTATGTAACGCTCTTGGTCGTCTCCTTTAGCGTCATAACACGCGCTTGGTCATCTCCTTTAGCGTCATAACATGCTTGGTCGTCTCCTTTAGCGTCATAACATGCTTGGTCTTCTCCTTTAGCGTCATATAACACACCTGGTTGTCTCCTTTAGTGTCATAACACGCGCTTGGTCGTCTCCTTTAGCGTCATAAAACGTGCTTGGTCTTCTCCTTTAGCATCATATAACACGCGCTTGGTCGTCTCCTTTAGCGTCATATAACACACGCTTGGTCGTCTCCTTTAGCATCATATAACACGCTTGGTTGTCTCCTTTAGCGTCATATAACACGCCTGGTTGTCTCCTTTAGCGTCATAACACGCGCTTCGTCATCTCCTTCAGCATCATATAACACGCACTTGGTTGTCTCATTTAGCGTCATATAACATGCTTGGTCGTCTCCTTTAGCGTCATATAACACGCACTTTGTCAGCATATTGACTCTGCAATTTTCTCCAAGTCAGTGCTCTCAATGAGTTGAAGAGAATGTAGCTTCTCTACAAGAAAACATCTGTAGAAGGTCTCTCTGTCTGCAATGGATGGCTGGACCACCCAGAAGGGCCGCATATTGCAGAACAAAGACTATGAGATCCTGCAGTTAGGGCTTTTGCGGAGGAATATATAGGGTCTTGATCTGGGTGACTGTGACTCGTTCTGTTGTCTTGCAAATCTTTTTCTGTATTTGTTGGTGTGCCTTTTCTGTTGTTTGAGTGATTCCTTCAAAGCCTGAATCTCCCTCTTTGACACCCTTCTCTTGACTTTTTCCTTCCAGCCCTTCTCTGTCTGAAATGATACACAAAGCATTATTTTACTTATCACATGTTCTTTGTGTATGCTCACTGAACAGACTAAGGATGACAAGCCATTACTCTCGTCTTTTCACCATCATTTCATAATCAAATCTATTAACCTATTTTTTGTTTGTGTTGTTCACTAAATCTCTACCTTGACACCTGAGGCTGTGGATCAACATCAGGACTCTGAGGGGGAGTAACCTGGTTTGCTACCACGGGCCTTCCCTCTCTAGATTGGCGTTTGGCTCTTCTCCAATATGTTCTTTTCCTTCTCTTCTTCATTCTCTCACTTAAATCACCTTTCCTAGCTTTTTTGTCCTTGTGCCACGTCTCTCTGTGATTCTGTAAATATGCAGCCCTTCTCCCAGGAAGAGAAGGGAATCAGAAATACAGTTGACTGTATCTGCAGTCATTAAACTCAACCATTAAATACAGCTGCAGGAAATAACACTCACAGCTTTTTTTTTTCCCTGTAAAGAAATGTTTTATTGTGTTGGTGAATTCATAAAAAAAAACAAAACCACTAAATGTTGCATTATGCATTAACTCGCGTTACTGAGATTGTAACGAGTATAATATACCGGAATGTAATTAGTAATGCGTTATATTATTGTGTTGCAGCAAAAAGAAATACACTACTGTATTTGCGTTAATTTTGTAGCGCGTTACTGATGGTAATGGAGAGGGAGAAGGGAAGTCTATAGTCTTTATAATATGTTTTTATGGACATTATCTAATAGTTTATTTTGTAATGTATAGATCTGTAGATCTTTTAAAAGGTTAAATATAGTAAATATACGCATTAAAGTCATTATCATAGCCTACATTTGCCTTCTTATGGACATAATATGCTAAGATAGATATTCCAATAGTTTGAACCTATGTGGGGGTTTTTATAGAACGAACATTCAAACAACATTTTTGGCCAGTTTTGACAGTTCTATAAGTATTGGATTCATCAGATGAGATGAAGATGAAAAATGTAAAGTGACTTCTGTGTGTGCCCTCTCACAGTTGTTTGCTCACTACATATTTTCTTCTCGTGCACTTATTCACTTCAGCTCAATAGCCAATCAGATAGCTTCCCCTCACCAATGGCTTTGGTGGCAAAAACAAGGCACGCAAAGGCCAATGGGTAGTGTTGGGAATTGGTAAGGGTACAGATTCAATTATTGGCAAATTATCAAAGATATTTTATCAATATTAATAAACTTACCAAATTGACAAACAATCAAAATGGGGCACCACACTGGAATCAGACAATAACTGATTACTCCTCTAGTAAACCAGTAGTCACATAAAATAAAACAAACTGGGTAATAACAACTTCAACACATGAACTGGTTGCTATGGACTCGTCACTAGGCTTCCTCAGTCATTGTATATTTTAGCATAGCCGAAGCTGAACATTATTCAAAACTCCATTTCTCAGACAAGCGTAAATTTGGGAGCTTACAGACTTCCAGTAAATTAGATTAACGTGATTCGAACTCGTAAAAGATAGATTAGAGATTGGCCTGTAATTGTTAAGAACTTGTGGGTCAGTATTTGTTTTTTAAGCAGTGGTTTAATAACAGGGCACAAAACCAGATTACTAATATTAAGAATATGTTTACTTAAAACAGAAAATTAAAGGTTGGAAGGTAATGGATCTAGCATGCAGCTTGTAGATGTAGAAGCAGTTACCAGACAGACTTAATGACCTCATGGGAAATGATTTGGAACTGAAAGAGACTGCTGTATGGGCCGCAGTGCCAGGATCCACCAAGTAGATGGAGAATTTGTAGCCTGGATTCTGAGATGAGTGCGTACCAGTGAAATTATCTATAATTGAGTCAGTTTTGCTTGTGAAGAAGTTCACAAAGTCATCAGCCGTCAAAGAAAAGCGGTTGGCAGGCGTACTCTGTGTGTTTAGTCACAGTGTCAAACAGAAGCCGTGGATTATTTTTATAAGTGTTAATAAGATTGGATAGATATGTTGTCCTAGCAGCTAAGAGCGCTCTTTTATATGTCCTACAACTCTCAGCCCAGGCGTTTTCGTCCGAGTGCGTTTCCTGGTTATAAGAGGTGCAACAGAGTGTGTTAAGCAAGGCAGATTGTCTGTGATTATCAAGGGAAGCAAAAGTAGTATTGTAGGAACCAAGTACATATGTCAGGTAAGCACTCAGCCAGTGTAGACTTAATGTTGCTGTCAATAGGTAGTGTGTGTGTGTGTGTGTGTGTGTGTGTGTGTGTGTGTGTGTGTGTGTGTGTGTGTGTGTGTGTGTGTCAGGCTCTGGAAACTTACTTTAAGTATGGAAAGAGACTGAAGACACAAATGGTCAGAGACAGGAACCTCCATGACAGATAAGATGTCAGCATCAATGTCCTATGTAATAATAAGGTGCAGTGTATTTCCTTGGTTGTGAGTGGCGCTCTTCACATGTTGAGTAAAATCAAGACTTTTTACAAGGTCCATAAATTCCACTGCAATAGTGTTGAACAGTCAACACGCAGCATACAATCACCAAGTATAATGACTTGTATATTTAAAAAAAAGCAATTGACAAATAGTTACAAAAAACTCAAATAAAAGCCCGGATTGTGCTTTGGGGGTCTGTAGGTAGTTATTGGAAGAATGGGTTTTAATTCCAATGTTCCATTTAGTTTGGGAGACAACAGTCTGTCCTAAAGAGAGGGTGAAAAAAGTGAGAAAAAGTAATGATTAATTAAAGCCAACATGTGTTCTCCGATGACAGTGCAGTGTTATAATCATTTAAGAGACTTTGGGCACTTGAAAAGCACTATACAAATTCAATTTATTAGTATTTTTATTATCAATAATAGTTTCAATGATCCACAGCTAATGAATGACACTCCTGCACTTGTCATCAAAAGTGACTGGCAGCTCAGTCTCTTGCCAGCAGTTAGAAAGCAGCCAAGCCTTTTTTTTTTTTTTTACTGGTTCCTTTCTCTTTCATTTTGTCCCACTTTCCTCTTTCCTGGATTTCATGATGTGGGGAGGAGACAATTTGGCTTAGTTTTTGAGGCTAAAATGTTTTTGTTAAGTTGAGGTTAAGCTGAGCTAATCAGTAATTTTCTATTGAATTTCTAATGTGTAAGTTGCCACTTATAGTCATAAACACACAGAGAATTACGACTGTAGTTCCCTACAGCTCTATGTAGCAAAGTTAGCTGGTGAACATAATCGCATCCACAGTAAGGAGTCAGATATTTCATTCAGAAGTTGGTGGAGAGCAAAACAGCTAAAAGGAGTTATTACTGGCCAGATATACAGGTACATGAACCTGACTCCAAATGATAAATGTTCAGCATTTATTTAGCACCGTTCTACCTTACCAGACAAAGCATTTTACAATTTGTTGTTCATCCATTAGTCTCTCATTGCCAGACCTTCCTCCACAGCACAGCACAGGAGGGTCTGTCTAGTCCATGCAGCATTCCGGGATGGGAAAAACTGTTTATTGGCATTTCTTTAAACCAATCACAATTGTCTTGGGCGCTAAGCCCCGGACACATATGGATGTTCAAAAGCAACAGAAAACTCAGATTGTACAGATAGTAGCAACACATCCTCATACCCAACAACAGAATAGTTTATATTGCCAATGCTGCATGGTGGATGTTTTTTAATATGTGATCATAATATCTGACCATGGTGACATTTTTAATTATGTGGCCATTCTATTTGAAGGGCTCAAATAAATTTCACTATAATAAGATGATGTGTGAGTTTTGCGTTTAGCTTATTTGCTTAAAGCTTAAAACGTTTGGTTAACATTCCTATCAACCATAATAATGTTGTACCTATCAAAGTAATAACAATTTCTTTTATATTGGTCAATTCCATACCTCACAATTTACGTTGAGTGACAATATTCAGTCCCAGTGCAGGAAGTACAGTTTCCTATATGTACTGAAAAGGATCGTTGTGGAGGTCAGTGTGTGTGTGTGTGTGTGTGTGTGTGTGTGTGTGTGTGTAGAGACGATTAACTTTCATGCATGAGTGCAGTTATTGTCCTGTTACAGGCCTGCAATTACCGCTAACACTTTTATTAAGCATAACCACAGTTTTTCCTTACCTTATACTTGCTGTGCAGAGATATTGTATAAAGTCAGAATATTAAAAATGTTGGCATTGGACATAATCAGTGTCTGTTGAGAGTTGACTATGGGATGAGGTATTCACGTTGGCACTGTGTCATTCATGAAACAAATTGTTTACTGTTTCTTTCCGAAAATTTTATTGCACTTACTGTCTCTGCCTTCACTTTCTTCCGCTCTATATAACCCTCAACTCATTGCTCAGACTGTGGTGTACAGGGCTTCATTAGAGACTCTCCTCTCTCCCAAATGCCTCTACAAAGAGAGATCAGGAGTAAAGAACCTATTTGTATCCATGCTAATGAGGCTGAGTTAGTCCATCCCTCCTGGTGAGCACGCAAGCACACACTCATGCACACACACAGCACATGAACAAGCCTTCTCCACAGTGAGTCTACAGACCATGGGAATATAATATTCTCTTTTTTCTCCATATCAGCCCTGTCGGAGGCTCTCCTCGGTACTATTTACTTTAGTTAAGGCTTTTCAAATCGAGAGAGTTATCTGCTGGTGATGGAGCTATAATTACAGGGTCTCAGCAGTCACTCCAGAGAGGCTTGCAGTGTTTCATCATGGCTACACAAACCCAGCCTGGCAAAGCATATCAGTGCAAAGAAAAAGGAGGAGAAAAAAATGAGGAAAGGAAAGAATTACTGTTGGGAGTTTGATCTAATATAACAATATATTCATTGTAGTTTAATATCTAGTTTAAAGAGTTGTGTAAAGTTAGTATAAATTCACAGTCTTTTGGCAACTAGGTAAAGCTGGAGCACCATTAGCAGAGCAGTCTGAAACCATCTTAAGTGCCAGATCTTCTCCTTGGCACTATTTCATTAGTCCTCCCACATTGGTCATTGTTGTGGCCACAAAATGTGTTAATGTGTTAATTTTCTGGCAGGGTTGCAACGATGCATTAACGCCTAGAACACCCTGGAGTTAAAGGTTTAGGGAAGCATAATTATTGGGCTGTCAAAAGATTAAAATATTTAATTGCAACTAATGACATGCTTTTTCACAGTTAACTTGCGATTAATCACACATTTTGTCTGTTAAAAGGGATTTATTTCAAGCTTTTAATGCCCTTAACATGGAAGCGGACAAATATGCTTGGACGTGCTGCTAGCTCAATTAGCATGGTTTGTTAATGCTAAAATATATGAATAGCTAATGTCGTTTTAAGCTGTTATACTCTACTCTCTACTCTACTATACAGGATTTTCAACCCGTTCTCACGCCAAACGCGTACAATTTTGGACGTTTGGGCAGTGGCTGTCCGTGTCTGATGAGACAACAAAAGCACCCTTCGGCGTGTGTGTAGAACGTACTGGGGAGAGCAGCATCTAGACGGGGTTTAGCGAGTAGGATGTAAGGGGGAAATTCCACATAGAGAGGTTGGTCGGGGTGTTGGATGGGTCAAACACAGGACTTTCACCCAGGAGAGTGGGGTTCGTGTCCTGCGTGTGTCCTTATGCAGCTCGTTATTCCCGTGTCACAGAACCGTAAGCCCACTCACAACCTTTTCCTGAACCTAACAGCGTCAAAAGGGATGCCAATAGTCCCGACTAAGCATGTGTTATGACGCTAAAGGAGATGACCAAGCGTGTGTTATATATTATATGAATAACAACAACAAAGGCACCTGACCAAGCGTCCATGTTTTACAAGATAGGAGTGAGAATGTGTTGGGATTTTACAGTAATGCCAGCCCTGATTGCCCTGTGAGGACAGAAAGCAAGCAAAACGAGGAGGAGGATATCCAAAGGATTTCAAAGGACTCTTTTCTGTCCAGTAACATTGATTAGGCCTCAGGGCAGTCCAAAAGGATCACTGATCTCAGCGCTGCCATCCAAGATACTGTCCTGTGGAATCCCTCTATCTGCCTGCCTGATGGTTTCTGCGTCGAGCCTGCTCGTCCTGGGCTGAAGATAGAGGTCCGGGGCCTCAAGAAACACTCGGACAGGGCTGCCTCGCCACCTTGCCTCAGTCTCTCCAATCAATATGTAGTCCTGTCGGACGATACTCAGGTTCCCCCTGCTGATGCTCCTGCAGTCCTGATTTATCCCTTCTGGATCCCTCTCCAAAGATGGCATCTAGTGGCACTGCAGTTTCTTTTCTGCTGGCGGCTAGCAGTGTTTGGGTGGTTCCCCAGTCCACTAAGGAACCAAATATACAATCACCTTTCCGTGGAGTCATCTTCTGCCCGGCGGAAGATAAAGATGCTAAAAGAAGCTTTGAGGAGACTCTCCGGAGATTCCCCCTGCTCTGGCCCACCGATGACTTCAACAGACAGTGTGGAAACGGCTCCTGCACTTTCCAGACATGAACCTATAGTCATCATCTTGCTGTCCCCTCATATTCCCGACCACACTAATTGTTGGGATTCCATAATCCAAAACATCAGTTTCTTCAACGCAGTTACCCAATACTACCCGGTCATACTGAACAAGCTTCCTGGGCTGCTACGGTCACTCCCATCCACTGTCACCCAAGTCGGGAGTTGTGTTACTTACTCGTGAGCAATCTCAGCTGACCAAAAAGGATTTTAACAACCTTTTTAACTCATTGGGTAGCTGTGGCAAGTCTGCTTTTATACCTGGTCCGATCCCATTTCAGCAGGATCCTCAACACTTTGCTGCAGTCTGCCTGCAGAAGTTGGAATATTGGTTTTATTGACAATTTAAATGTTTTGGAATCCTTCCCCTTTTCAACTGACTGTGTACATCACCATCCCCCTTCCCAGAACCACAGTGTATTGTCCCCCCAATTAGCTCCCCCCAGTGGCCACGTCTGTCAATACCACTTTTACCGGACACTGTACGCATAAAGACTATTATTACTGACAGGGCCTACCATCCATACATTTTAAAAGGCGGTGTGTGTAATAGAAACCTCGCCAGGTGCCTTGTGCATCTTGCTTGCTTTGCTGCTGTTCCATCCTCACCAATCAAGATGACTCTAATAAATGCACGGTCTATTGGAAACAAGTCCTTTATCCTTAATGACTTACTTTGTAATAAAAGCATGGCCTTTTTGTTTTTGACAGAAACATGGCATGCAGAATATTGATTATTGTCACCTGATAGAGCTTTGTCCTGCTGATTGCTCTTGTATCAGTACATCCAGGCAAATGGGCCGTGGTGGTGGACTTGCCATTGATTTTAGAAACAAGTTTACATGCCAGCTGGTAAGCATCCAGCCTTACTCGTCTTTTAAACTGCAAATGTGCAGAGTCGGGCAGTTAAATCCTATTTATTGCATTTTAATTTACGGACGACCAGGCCCAATAGATTCATTTTTATCAGATTTTGCAGACCTATTATCATCTTTTATAAAGCTGGACAAGGTTCTAATGGTTGGGGACTTTAATCTTCATTTGGATGACTAAAAGTACTTCTGCCACTTTCTTAATCTTACTGAGTCATTTGATTTTACGCAACACGTATCTGGCCCCACACATGCCAGTGGGCACACCTTGGACCTTGTTTTTACACATGGTGGAGATATTGGATCTGTTAGCCCTAAGGATTTATACATCAGTGACCACAAATGCATTTTATTTGACATTTGCTTTAATTTGTAGTCTCAGCCTTCTTGCCATCTGAGATGCACCTGTTTTATTAATGAGGCCGCAGCTGTCAATTTATCTGTGGTGTTCTCGAGAGCAATGTTGTTTTAGATGATACAAACGTAGACACTGTAGTCCAATTATTTAAAAATTCAGTTTCAATTCAATTTTATTTATAGTATCAAATCATAACAATTATCTCAAGACACTTTACAGACAGACTAGGTCTAGGCCACACTCTTACCTCGGTGGTGCGGTGCCCGTTTGAAGTGTGATGAACAGTGGCAATAATAGTCACAGTAAAGATAATGGAACTATGACTAGAACTAGTAGTAGTGGCGTAGCAGGGCACTGTGCAGCACGTTTACAGGGCATAGCAGGAAGTAGCAGGGCACTGCAGGGCATGGCAGGGCGTCGCAGATCGTCGAACCAGGACCACGGCGACAGCTGCAACCATGATCTGGATGCCACCCTAATCCAAGGAAAACTACTAGGTGAAAAAAACATAAGGACTCTGGAGAATAAGCTCCCCAGAGTTACAGTATGTCACTAACAAGAATAAAGCTAAAGCAAGAGAGAGGAGAGAGGAGCTCAGTGTGTCAAAGGAAGTCCCCCGGCAGTCTAAAACTATAACAGCATAATTAACACTAGAAGTGCCGGGATTCCATAACAACTAGAATTGCCGTGAGCGGTCATTTTGACCACCAGATTCCATACTCTCTAATCTCTCATGACACCTAATTGCAATATTAATTCATGTACTGTGTTAGGACATCTTTAGAAAAATGAAATAACACCAAAATGTACATTTTAAGGAGTTTAATTATACACTTGAGTAGCCCATGTGTTTCAATAATTCATGTCATGGCATAGTAAATCATTTATTTCATAGGCTACATTTATATCTGGATTGGATTCAAACCCTGGACCTCTGCGTTAAGGTATAAACCTCTCAGTATATGTGCGCCTGCTCTACCACTGACCCAACCTGGCCACTTAGCTTCTTCTATCAGTCTGTCCTGATTTTATTGCACTGTTGTCTGATATAATTACAGCAACTGTGTTACTGAATGCTAGGTCGACCTAGCTTAATATGGCCTACTCTCCATAGGTTAGCTGGGCCACTGCTAGGCTAGAGTTGCCTTTCCGAGGAGCTGTTTTGTGCTTTGTGTTTCTGTGTTTATTTTAATTTAGTGTGTAACCAGTTGCTGTTGCAACCAGGTATTTATGGGCTAGTGGTCCTTTTTGCTGCCCCATATCAATCTTGATCACAGTCCTACTTTGAATGTTAGCCTTCTGCCCCCCCCCGCTTTTTCCTTTTATGTCACTATCTTGTATGTTGTTGTTCTGTGTTTTAAATGTTTTGTGTATTGAGGGACTTCACTTTGTATACACTATTGTTATGATTAATGAAATGAAAGGCAGTAGCAATACCCACATTGTGTTAATTTGAAACACAGTTTTTTTGATAATGTCATGGGAGTGGAAGGAGGACCTAAATGCAGAGTGGCAGGTAGAAAGTTCACAAGGGTTTATTTTAAACATCTCAAAAACCAAGGGAGCAAAAAGCAATGTCCAAACAAAACATCCAAACCAGGCACGGGGAAGGTGGGAGTCCAGGCCAAAGGAAATCCAAACCGGGCGCAGGGGAAGGCGGCGGCAAACAGGCAGGGTAGAAAGTGTAGGGAAACCACCCACGGAGAACTACAGGAAGACTGGCAGGAACACAATGACAGGGAACGCCAAAAAGACAAAATGCTGTACAAACAGGCAGACAAACTAGAATGATCCGACAAGAGACAAAGGGAACACAGGGGTAAAGTACAAGAGGTAACGAGGTAATGGGGAACAGGTGAGACTTCAGGTGAATAACATTAGGGCGGGACAGGACAATCAGACAAGCACAAAGCAAAGCTAGACAAGACTAGACAAGACAGGAAACTACACTATCAAAATAAAACAGGAAGTACAACAAACAGACACAGGGGAACACAAGACAGGACCAGCAACACAAGACCAGGGAGAAAACTAAGACAAAACACAAGGAGGCCAACGAAAGGGAAAAATAAACCCAAACAACAACCCCAAACCACAACAGATAATGGGTGATCTTTCGCTTTTAGCTTGGAATTGTGTTGGACTGAATGCTCCTCATTAACGAGCCAGCACTCTGGGCTTCCTAAGGAAGAGAAATACTGACATTGCAGTATTACAACAGACACATTTGCTGCAGGCGGATACCGGCCGTTTAGCCAATAGATTCAATCATACAATTGCATCCTCCTCAGCGAGCTCAAAAACAAAAGGAGTGGCCATTGTTGTCGAACGGAATCTCCCACTTAAAGCGTCCTCTTGGTCACATGATACAGGCAGGATTGTGATTTCAACAACAGAATTTGGTGCCAGAAAAATTGCATTTGTGTCAGCTCATGCGGCAAATTTTTTTTTTGACGGCAATATCTGTAATACGCTCACTAATCAAATGCTGGAGTTAACGGACTGTTCTTTTATTGTTGATGCAGATTTCAATGCTGTGTGGGACCCAAATATTCGGTCGAACGTGAAGGCCACGAAGGACCAGGATCAGGCTACAAATGTTAACAGCCCCACAATGGGAACAAAGGGGAGTTCATCGTCTAAAAGACATTTTTGGTGAGTTGTTTGGTGGTTGTTACCCTTCTCTGACTTACAAAATGTATTCAGTCTACCACCTTCCTTTTTTTTCATTTACCTGCAGTTAAGTTCGGCACTCAAGGCATACGGTGACCCTTGGCAGAAGCCTTTGCCCATCCATCCTATTCGGAAGTTATTTACTGTGCAGCCTAAAAACTGTGGTATGGTATCCAGGCTTGTAGTGTCTAGTGTTACTAGACACTTATAGGAACACGTTTGAAAGAGCTATTGGTAAGAATTTGTTTTGCAGATTTGCAACACAAATGTTGCTGTACATAACACACTTTTCCTAACTATTAATCAGAATTGAAGACTGTCTCTCACATAGCCAGGCCACAAACTGGCCTTGATCTTGAAAACGTCCACTGGTGTGAAAGCACTGTCCTTTAGTATAACGTGAAATCAGCTGTCAGACCAGTGGATGGAGGCTCTATCAAGGGGTACAAAATCATCACTCTCTCCCTCCTAACCTCCCTCCCTCTCCCTCTTAACCGCCCCCTACCTCCCTCCATCTCCCTCCTAACCTCCCTCCCTCTTCCTCTTAACCGCCCCCTACCTCCCTCCATCTCACCCCCAACCTCCCTCCTTCTCAATCTACCCCATTCCAGCTTCCCTCCTCCCTCGCTCCTAACTTCCTCAGAGAGATGCATGGCAGGCAACCATGCCAATTGGGGGCAAGACATACAAAGCATTAAGGACCTTAATGAGTTCCTAGCCCAAAAAGATGGTCCCAAACATAATATTAAAATTTATTGATGATTGAGATATCCAGGTGTATGACGAAATGTTGCTACCTTCTCTTTCGAAAGTACCTGGCATCTTAAAACGCATCTCACTGCAGGAGAGATCTTGTATAGGGCTCTCAGCTGTTTCTGCCGCTGCCCAGAGATGTGCAACTGCTTCTCTCCAAGCAAGATGAGGCCAGATAATCAGTCAAAAGATTTAGAGGAGCCACTTGCCTGTGAAGT
The DNA here is from genome assembly GCA_013375575.1 of Percina caprodes. Classification (NCBI taxonomy): domain Eukaryota; kingdom Metazoa; phylum Chordata; class Actinopteri; order Perciformes; family Percidae; genus Percina; species Percina caprodes. The sequence goes on from JABXJD010000058.1 coordinate 1,110,959, forward strand.
TCAAGAGACCCAGCCTGAGAGTCCCAGTAGTGGAGAGGAAAAAGAGGAAGAGCTTGACGACGAGTACACTGCTAGGTGAGACTGCATTATGTACAGCAAGAACCAACTTGTCAGTGTCATCTCTGAGCCAGAGCCCCCCCAGCGTGCAGCCCAGCTCACCAAATATGACTGGCTGCTGTTCAATGAGATGTGAAAGGAGGTAGAGGAGTCCTTAAACACTCTAAAACACTGCTGTATTTCAAGGTGTACTCTGTTGTACTCATGAAGAAAAGAATCAATTTACTTTTTTTAGGTCAATTTTATTTATGGTTATGAAATTTAAGTAGGCCCTATAGCTATTATAGCTACTTTACTTGAGTTGTACTAAAATGTGACTGAATTAAATACACAGATATTCCGTATAACTTTTAACTTAAAACTTTTACCTTTTTATTTTAGTGAATTTTAAAATAGATTTGAACAAGAAAAGTAATAAGCCAGGTCAATTTTCTTTACATGTTTATGTTACGTTGCTAAATGTTACAAGGCTTTTATATGCAAATGTTGGTTTCTTCTTCTGACTTTATTGTGCAAAATTTTAACTTTAAGTTGTAACTTTATTTTAATGAATTTTTAAATTAATTGAACAGTATAGTATATTGAAATAAATAAGGAATTAGAAAGGGACACATTCAGTTTTGAGTTATTCACATATTAAGCAATATAATTATGTAATTTGACATACATTTTAGAAATATATTTTTTTCCACTTTGTGTTTGGGTTCACATCAACCACCCATCTACCATTTAATAATTCAAATATCCTCACCTCTTTTTGCGCTTCCCCCTTCCCATAATCTCTGTAGAATCAGACTCAGTTGGTACATCTGTGTTCTGTTCATCCTTGACTAATTTTGTCCGGGCAATTTAATACGTTGCTGTGGGAGACATACAAATGAGTGGCAATTAGTTTCATTAGAGCAAATTTAAACCGAATCAACAGTGAACTCATGTTAGATGATATCATACACATAGACACATTACCAACTGTTCTCTTGACAGTCAACTTGTATGTCGCCCAGTCAGTGTGAGGGTCCTGTTGCTCTATGACCGCCTTTGCCATGTTCATCCTTGCTGGTGGCCAGTAGCATTTGTCCTCCTCAGGCCCTTTAAACCATTTGTTTGGTATAACTGCCAATCCTCCATCCAACCATTTATAAATTCAACTATCGCAAAAGGTAACATGATTACAGAAAAAGTGTATGTGTGTAGTGTATCCAGTCTTGTGTGGCAACAACACCATTTTTGTTTTTAACTCATCCACAGGTGACAGCTGCAAGTGTTCAGATGAATGGAAAACACTAAGAATTTCAAGACATTACGCGTCCATTGGATTGGTAAAAAAGGATTTGGCAGTCTCAAAGAAATTACACAGGACTTTAACAGTTCCAGAATGTGACAAAATGTTTTGCATGATAAGAACCCTTCCCCCTACAGAAAAACAGTCATCACCACGAGAGGAGATTGTCCACCACTGATCACTGTTAACGCCTGTGTTGTTCCCATGTTGCAATTGAATTAATCATTGGTCCAGAAAAGTGGAGCTGTTTAAGTGGGCTGAAAACTGATGTGGTCTTTTGGCTCGCTACTTTCTGCTTCTTCTGGATCCGTCTGACGAGTTGTTTTTTTTCCATTTACCTAAAAATGTCTCAAAGGGAAAAGCTGAAACATTATCCAACGGGCCGAATGTTCATGCATCTTGAGCTAGGTGGATCAATGAATGCATGTTACAGCTGACAAAGTCAGTGCCATAAATTGCAGCTCAATCTGTTACAAATAGTTTCAAAATGTCCACAGCAAGTCACAATTGTCAGGAGAACGTAAGGCAGGACTTAGAAGAATTATCATAGATACAGATAGAAGTCAAACGTTTTCCTTAACATTCTACTGGGTATATTATTGATGAGAACAGGGCCAGTGTAAAGTTAAAGTTGCCGAAGCTTTCCATGTGCTGAACTCAAACAAGGATCATGGTTCCCATGCATAATTGCTAGGTAAAGATTGCCTGATAGAAACCATATTTGCTGACATTACAACAAAAAACTTCATAGATGCCTGCATTTCAGCGGGCCCTTCAACCAAAGAAATATTAACTTACGCATTGTCCTCATGCACACAAGGTGCATATGATCTAACACAAAACTGGTAACTAAACCTATACCCAGAACAATTAGGGGGAGGCTGATTCGCTGCAAAATCCCCAGTTCTAACCAAGATACAATCTTATATCCAGCCAAAAAAGTCTGATTGATCATATTTTGAGAATAATATACTAGGCAAATGCAGGTTGTGTAAGTAATTTAGATTATTTTAGGAATATTTTTCCTTTCTTTTCTTAGTATATCTTAAAGTTAGTTATTGTTTATGTACTGTACATCAAACAGAATTACTGCATTTCAGATATTTTAACATGATTTCTAGCTGTTAGAGACTGGTTCCTTTAGGCAATATTATCAGGAAGCACTCCATAAACTTTCATTGTTATGCAGATGATACTCAATTATATCTATCGATCAAGCCGGATGAAACTAATCAGTTAGCTAAACTTCAAATGTGCCTTCAGGATATTAAAACCTGGATGAGCTGTAATTTTCTAATGTTAAACTCAGATAAAACTGAAGTTATTGCTCTGGGGCCCAAGCACCTCCATGACGCATTATCCAAAGAGATAGTTACTCTGGATGGCATCACTCTGGCCTCAAGCACCACTGTGAGGAATCTTGGAGTTATCTTTGATCAGGACATGTCCTTTAATTCCCACATAAAGCAAATTTCAAGGATCGCCTTTTTTCACCTACGTAATATTGCTAAAATCAGGAATATCCTGTCTAAAAATGATGTAGAAAAACTGGTCCATGCATTTGTTACTTCTAGGCTAGATTACTGCAATTCTTTATTATCAGGCTGCTCGAAAAAGTTCATAAAGACTCTTCAGCTGGTCCAGAATGCTCTGGCTTCCTGTAAAATACAGAATAGAATTTAAAATCCTTCTTCTCACCTGAAAAGCTCTTCATGGTCAGGCACCATCTTATCTTAAAGAGCTCATAGTACCTTACAACCCTACAAGAGCACTGCGCTCCAAGAATGCAGGGTTACTTGTGGTTCCTAGAGTCTCTAAAAGTAGAACGGGAGCCAGAGCGTTCAGCTATCAGGCTCCTCTCCTGTGGAACCAGGTTCCAGTTTTGTTTCGGGAGGCAGACACCGTCCCCACATTTAAGAGTAGACTTAAGACTTTCCTCTTTGATAAAGCTTTTAGTTAGAGCATAGAATTGAATATTGTTAGGGAGTGAGGAGTTGCAGCGTCCGCCTAACCCGGCCCACCTGCTTCTCGTCATAGTTGTCAGATCTATCTATCATATAATCAATAATATAATAAAACTAGAGGGAGACTTGGCATACAGCCCAATCCGGTTGGGGAGAGTTCTAGCCTGACCAGGCTCTTCTCTTTACCCTGTCTCTCCTAGTTATGCTGTAATAGTTTTAGACAGCTGGGGGACTTCCTTTGACACACCGAGTTCCTCTCTCCTCTATCTTTCTATCTTTCCATTTGTGTGCATCCATGTCCCAGAAATGCTTGTTACTAACCTAGCTCTGGGGAGTCATTCCCCGGAGTCCTTACGTTCTTTTTCGCCCAGCATGCTTCCTTGGATCAGGGAGGCTCCAAAATCATGGTAGCAGCTGTCGCCAAAGTCTATTTGTTAAAGTTGGCAAAATAATAATTTCTAAAACCCGTCTGTATTTACTAAATCATACTCATTAAACTTGTCAAGCTAACCGTTTCTAACAAGCAGTGTCATAGCTCGAAATGCTATGTATTATATATCCTTGGGATGACAATGACCCAGTTCGCTGCGAGACGGCAACTAGCCTTCTGCCGTGACGTTATTACTGTTTGCCGCCCCAGCTTGTTCGCGAGACAGCAGCTAACTGTTTACAGCCTACTGTTAGCCGGTTAGCCTACTCAGCTAGCTGCCTCAATCAATGGTAAACTTTCTATTTACACTTTTATTCTTATATTACAAACAGTTGTCAAACAGGCGTTAAGAAAAAAGTTGAGACCCCAACATGTAAAGATGGGCCGTTTACCCATTACTGACCTGAAAGACAGTTGAAATAATGGGAGAGTTTGACACAGCAGCTTTCTTGTCTTCTCCCAAATGCATCTGAGAGCGAAAGGAGGTCTGTCCCCATAGCAACCGGAACGCACTGCTTGTACTGTGTCACTTCTTAAAGTGACAGTAAATATATAAAATGTTTTGTGGACACCTACTTGGGTGTGCCACACGCTTCCCAACAACAAAAGTGGCTCCCGACACTCGCTACTATCAACAACTAACACTAACAGAATAAATGAGAATGCCTGTGTAACTCAAAGTAAGTGTGTGTGTGTGTGTGTGTGTGTGTGTGTGTGTGTGTGTGTGTGTGTGTGTGTGTGTGTGTATGTTGGTCAATCAGTACACAAACAGAGGTCCAGTGTACTGCATGGACGGGGGATAGGGTATACTTTGAATGGAGATGGGGTATGGTAGTGGTGTCTGGAAATGACTAGGGTATGTCTGCACTTCCCATGGTGGCCCTGGCAGTGGCCCATAGGCCCCTACTGTGCTGCAGCTGGCTGGGGGTTGGAAGGAGGGCTGTCCTAAGGAGTTGTACGTGAGCATCTGGGCAGGCTTCCTTTCACGCGTGGACCTCCGCATCTGTAGCGGGCTAGATTCTTCACTGTTGGACTGTTCACTGACTGCTTCAGAGGCTACCGGTCCCTCCTGCATGGCACCTTCCTGTCCATATTCTGCCAGTGGTGAATGGACAGGAAGGCAAGGCAAGGCAAGGCAGCTTTATTTATAGAGCACATTTAAGCAACAGGGCAATTCAAAGTGCTTTACACAAAATCAGTTAAAAACAATAAAAACAGTTAAAAGAAAATAAAACCCATAAAAAAACAGAAGAAACATTTCAAAAATAAAAACAGATAAAACACAGGAATAAAAGTTACAGTGCAGTATATAAAAGAATAAACAGTAAAGAAATGAACATCATTTAAAGGAAGGCAACATCAAAAAGAAAGGTCTTCAGCATTGATTTAAAAGAACTGAGAGTAGCAGCAGACCGGCAGGTTTCTGGGAGTTTGTTCCAGATATGAGGAGCATAGAAACTGAACGCTGCTTCCCCCTGTTTAGTTCTGACTCTAGGAACAGACAGTAGACCCGTCCCAGATGACCTGAGAGGTCTGGGGGGGTCATAGTGTACTAGCAGATCAGAAATGTATTTTGGCCCTAAACCGTTTAGTGATTTATAAACTAGCAAAAGAACTTTGAAATCAATTCTTTGGGGCACAGGAAGCCAGTGTAAGGACTTCAGAACTGGAGTGATGTGATCCAGTCTCTTGGTCTTAGTGAGGACCCGAGCAGCAGCGTTCTGAATCAGCTGCAGCTGTCTGATTGATTTTTAGGGAGACCTGTAAAGACCCGTTACAGTAGTCAAGTCTACTGAAGATGAAAGCATGGACTAGTTTTTCCAAATCCTGTTGACACATAAGTCCTTTAACCCTTGATATATTCTTAAGGTGATAATAGGCTGACTTTATAATTGTCTTAATGTGGCTGTTAAAGTTCAGGTCAGAGTCCATGACTACACCAAGATTTCTGGCTTTGTCTGTTGTTTTTAACATTGTTGTTTGAAGCTGAGCGCAGACTTTTAATCGTTCCTCTTTTGCTCCAAAAACAACCACCTCAGTTTTTCCCTCATTTAATTTCAGAAAGTTCTGGCACATCCAGCCGTTAATTTGTTCAATACACTTAGTCAGTTTTTGTATTGGACTATAGTCCCTGGCGATAAGGTTATGTAAATTTGTGTGTCGTCCGCATAACTATGGTAACTTATTTTGTTGTTTTCCATAATCTGAGCCAGTGGAAGCATGTAGATGTTAAACAGAAGAGGCCCCAGAATGGAGCCTTGGGGAACTCCGCACGTCATATTTGTACGTTCAGATGTATAATTACCTATTGACACAAAGTAATCCCTATTCTGTAAGTAGGATTCAAACCAGTTTAGTACTGAGCCAGAAAGGCCAACCCAGTTTTCCAATCGGTCTAGTAATATGTCGTGGTCAACCGTGTCAAATGCAGCACTGAGATCAAGTAATACTAAGACTGAAATTTTGCCATTATCTGTGTTAAGGGGGATGTCATTAAAGACCTTAACGAGCCGTCTCAGTGCTGTGGTGTGGTCGGAAACCCGACTGAAAGGTATCAAAACTGTTGTTTAGTGACAAGAAATGGTTGAGTTGTTGAAAAACTGCTTTTTCAATGATTTTACTTAAAAACGGAAGGTTTGATATTGGTCTATAGTTGCTCATTAGTGACGTGTCTAGATTTTTCTTTTTTAAGAGTGGCTTGATTACTGCAGTTTTCAGGGCCTGTGGAAAGATTCCTGAAAGAAGAGACATGTTCACAATCTGTAGAAGATCAGAAGCCAAACAATTCGAGACATTTTTGAAAACACCCGTTGGTAGAATATCAAGGCAACAGGAGGAGGTTTTCAGATGTTGTATAATGTCCTCCAGGTTTTTATGGTTGATCGTATGAAATTCTGTCATATTGGAGCTAGTTTTGCTTGAACACTGTGACAACACATATCCTGTACTTGATATGGAGGCACTGACTGTTTGTCTAATCTTTTGAATTTTGTCTTTGAAGGAGGCAAAGTCATTGCAGGCCTTGGTAGATAAAAGTTCAGATGCTACTGGTACTGGAGGGTTTGTTAACCTATCGACAGTAGCAAACAAAGCACGTGAATTATTATTGTTTCTAGAGATAATATCAGAGAAGAAGGACCGCCTTGCAGTCCTCAGTTCCAAATTATAAATGCGAAGTCTCTCTTTATAGGTGTTATAATGGACCAGGAGATTTGTTTTTCGCCACCTTCGTTCAGCTTTCCGACACTCTCTTTTTTCTGCTCTCACCAGTGGGACATTTCTCCATGGAGACTTTTTCTTACCAGAGACAACTTTGACCTTAGTGGGAGCAATGGCATCAATAACATTTGTAATTTTACAGTTGAAATGATCTACAAGCTCAGTGACTGAGAGCCCTGAGAGAGCAGGTGTAGAGGAGAAAAGCTGAGTAAATGTTTCAATGGTGTTTTCAGTGATAAACCGTTTTCTGACTATCTTTGTTTGGACACTTTTGGGCACAGAGATAGAGCCGTTAAAGAAAACACAGGAATGATCAGACAGAGCAACATCAGTCACCACAACCTCGGAAATGTTCAGACCCTTGGAGACAATCAAGTCCAGCGTGTGCCCCTTATTGTGCGTGGGCTCTGTCACATGCTGAGTCAGTCCATAGTTCTCAAAAACACAACACAGTTCTTTGGTCCCCCTGTCCAGGGGGTTGTCAACATGAATGTTAAAATCACCCGCAATGATTACACAATCAAAGTTAATGCAGATTATAGACAGCAGTTCAGTGAAGTCATCAATAAAGGTTGCACAATATTTAGGTGGCCTGTAGATGTTTAGAAATATAGCCTGAGGGGACGACCTTAATTGAAGAGCAACATATTCAAAAGAAGCAAAATTTCCATAACATATTTGCGTACAGTGGAACGAGTCATTAAACAAAATGGCGACTCCACCTCCTTTCTTATTCACTCTATTCTCACTCATAAAACTGAAGTTAGGGGGAGCTGACTCGATGAGAACAGCAGCGCTGTTATTATGGTCTAACCAGGTCTCAGTTAAAAACATAAAATCTAGATTGTGATTAATAATAAAATCATTGATTAAAAATGATTTTCCTGCCAAAGACCTGACGTTTAGTAAAGCTAGTGTTAGTGTGTTCTCATTTTTTGGGACAAGCTGTAGCTGACAAGGAATGGATGCTAAATTTGCTAAGTTTGCAGTTAAGTGCTTATTTGTCATCCTTTTTCTATTGCCTATCACCACATAAATTGAGGAAGAATTGAAAACACAGGGCCCGGGCTTGTCTCATGAGTGTCACTAGTCCTGGAGCCTAGGCCCGGCACATATCAGTTAATGCTTGCTGGATCGGCGTCTTTATCAGTCCGGGGGGAAGGAGTTTGGTGACAAGGTGGCCGAGGTGCCTGGTGTTTTACTTTTGCCCGGGGTTGAGCAATGGGGGATGGCAGGGGTGTAAATTTGGTTCCAATAACTACCAGCTGCTTCATCTTGTCATTGAATTCCAACATGGGGGAGGGGAAAGAGGGGAAAGGGTGAGTTGAGACAGCGATGGCTCCTCAAGGGATTCGGGGCTGGTACGGTGGTTTGAGGGGTGCTGGACGGGTGAAAAGGAGATTTGAGGTTCCGTATCTCTGCTCTCTGGTCTCCCACGGTCAAATCTGTGCACAGGTGGGGGCTGTGGTAAATCACTGCCGCACTTTGTTGTGTCTTCCTCTTGTTTAGATTGGGCTTGTCTTGTGTCCTTGACGGAGGGAGTAGATGTGTAACGCAGAGAGTAAAGAATGTTAGAGGTGAACAGCTTTACTCCTGGCTTGTTAAGGAAAACTCCATCTGCTTTAAAAAGATGAAAGCGCTCCCAGAAAATGTTAAAATTGTCAATGAACTGCAGAGAATGGACGGTACATTCAGTTGAAAGCCATTTGTTTAGTGCCAACAGTCGGCTGAATCTCTTAGCTCCTCTTCTCACTGGCGGTATAGGCCCACTGATAAACACGTCTGCGTTTAAGGAGGTGACTTGGTTTAGCAGATCCATAAAGTCCAGTTTCTGCAATTCAGACTGTTGCTTTACAACATCATGCGACCCTATATGCAGTATAATGTTCTTCACAGTTGGGTGTTCTGCCATGATATCTGGGATTCTTTGGATCAAGTCAGACACCGTGTCTTTGGGAAAACAGAGTATTTTGGTGTTTTTACTCTTTTTTAAATCTTTTACAGCAGAGTCACCCACAATCAGGGTCTGAGGCCCAGTTGTTGTTAGCTTTTTACTTTTTGAAATGCTCTTGGTCCTTACCCTGCTGTGTGGCGATGAGACACAATCCCGGTCATTAGATGGCTGTCCAGCGTCCAGCAGCAGAGGAGCAAATCTGTTTTCTATTTGCACATCAAGTTGTTGGGGAGGTATTTTGTTGCTTATTTTCCCTTTTGCAGCTGTCCACGGCTGTGTCCTACTAGGTACAGGGGTTGAAGAGGCGCTCTGCTGGGATGATAATGCAGGCCAGCCGGTCGTATCACAAATCTCAGGGCGCTGTGCCCTGCCCGTTAGTCGTCCTCCCATTTCCCAGGAAAATGATTTACTCTTAGGCTTCGCACCAGCCGAGTTCCAGGGAGGACTACCACTTGTTGATTTATTACCCGTTCCACAGCCCTCCTGTTTCTTTGTAGTCTTCTTGGTGCTAATTAGCCGTGGGTTAGCATGCTTTTGTCCATTGTTTTGGGTCCATGGTAAAGTGGTGTCATTTCCACAAGATCTGTTTACTTCCACGTTCACTTCTAATAGGTGAACCTTGGTTTCCAGAAGTGCAATCTTCTGAAGGAGTTTGTAGTAGTCATCCACAGAAAAAGGAGGCATCATGCTGCTAATTAGCTTTAGCTACAGTCACTGTAGGACAGGCTTGAGCTATTGGTAGGCCACGCTCACGCAGATAAATGTTAAAATATGGCAATAGCCTACTATGTCTACAAAAAATGTATAGTCCAATGATTTATAGGTATCCAAGAGCCGCTGCTCATAGTTTCTCTCAGAGGAAAAGCAAGATTATCAGCAAAAATATGCAAGCAGAGGCAGGAGCAAGCAGCAAAGCGTCTGCACTGTAAGAAGCAGGAAGCAAATATGAGGTAGGCATTCCTCTTGGTGTGCTCTGTGCTCAATCTGTCTGCTTTCCACCACAGGTATCCGTGGAGGTTCACCCTCAGTCCACTGGTCTTCCCTTTCAGGCAGGATTTGCTGGGGTAAGTTGGGTCTTTGGGGGAGGCTACTAGACTGTAGGTCCTCTGAAACTCTTGAAGAGGCTGGGCTTGGTCATTCTCATACTCCATTCTTAATGGTATTCTTAACCAGTATCGAGGCTCATCCTCATTGTCGGAGGAGTCACTGCTTGGGCGCCACTAACTCTGTCTTACTGTGTGGCATGAAGGGCTGTTTCTTGCTCTCCATTGTGGTTGGTCTCTTGATGGAGTAGGTAGATGTCTCGGCAAGACTCTTTCTTCAACAGTTGGTCTCTGTGATGACTGGGGTAAATCCACAGGTAAATCATTGACCAAGTGAAGCAGGTTGAGGTGTAGAGTTCGTACTCGACCTCCACCTGTTTCTGGGGACACTTTATACACAGGCCCATTTCTCTGCATAGCCTCTCAGAGAAGTGGCTTATTCCTCAGACAGCAAGCCAAAGATTAGATCGACTGGCAGACGTGGGTGACGACCATACATGAGGTAGAAGGGTGAAAATCCAGTCGCCTCATGCCTGGTGCAGTTATAGGCATGGAGGACTTGTGGTAGATGTTCTCTCCATCTCTCCTTCTCTTTCTCCTCCAGGGTCCTGAGCATCTGCAGCAGGGTATGGTTGAATCTTTCCGCGGGATTTCCCTGTGGATGGAAGGGGTGGTTCTTGAGTGACCCACTCCACTCAACTGTTGCAGGGTTCTGAAAAGGTCATTTTCAAACTCTCTCCCTTGGTCATGATGTAGTTTCCAAGGGTAGCCGAACCGTGGAATGAAGTCATCAAAGAGCCTCTCTGCTGCAGTCTTACCGTACTTGTTCTTGGTGGCATAGGCTTGAGCAAACCTGGTGAAAGGATCTATACAACCAGGATATACTCAAAACCTCCTTTGCTGGACTCTAGATGGATGTAGTCAACAGACACAAGTTCAAGGGGTGAGCTGGTGGTGATGCTCTCCATAGGTGCTCTGATGTGAGAGATGGGTTTCTTCTGCTTGATACAGGGGCACTTCCTTGTAACATAGGCTTCAACATCCTGTTTCATGTATGGCCAGTAGAAGCGGTCTCTCGCCAGGCCCAAGACCCTTTCTGTCCCTAGGTGGCCCATGTCATCATGGAGGGGTTTCAGGACCATGGATCGGTATTAATAAGGCAGAACAAGTTGACTCCTCTGACTGGTTTCCCTGTACAGCAGACCATCTTTCAGCTGTAGTCTCTTCCACTCATGTAGTAGTTTCCTTGCCAGGCCATTTACTCCTCTCCTCATGTCACTAGTTAGTGTATTGCTGTCCTCTTTTAATCTGATGACTTGACTGATGGCGGAATCATCTTGCTGAGACTTCATGAGTTCGGTGCAGCTTATGGTAGGGAGCAGTTCTGGTAAATGAGATGCTGGACTTTGTAAGAGGTTCAGGACAGCCACATAAGCAACGTCTTGTTGCTTTGCAGTTCTCCTGCCCTCTCACATTGCCAGAATGGTGTCTCTCGACAGCTCTTCTGTGCAGGAGTCGACATAGCTGTTGATGTCCACTGGCAATTTTGACAGTGTGTCTGCATCCACATTTGCTTTTCCCGGTCGGTATCTCACCTCGAACCTGAAGTCAGCGAGCTCACCCACCCACCGGAGACCGACAGCATTCAGCTTGGCAGTGTTCATCACGTATGTCAACGGGTTGTTATCCGTGTACACAGTGAAGTGGGGTGCATAGAAGAGGTAGTCCCTGAATTTCTCGCATATTGCCCACTTAAGTGCCAGAAATTCAAGCTTGCCTGAGTGAAGGTGCTAATTGCGCTCAGCAGGCGTGAGTGTTCTTGACCCATAGGCAATCACTCTGAGTTTCCCTCTCTGGCATTGGTACAGCACCAAGTCTCTTTTCTGACGCGTCTGTGTGTAAGACAAAAGGTTAGGATAGGCAAGCACTGGGGGGTTGGACAGGACATGGATGAGCTGGTCCAAGGCCCTTTGATGTTCTTCCCTCCACTTGACAGGAGTCTTGGAAGGAAGCTGTGCTGCTTTACCCTTCTTTGTTCTGGGTGTAGCAGTGGCAGGCCATTTTGCTTGCAAGAGCTCATACATTGACTTGGCAATTCTTGAGAAGTCTTGGATATATGTCCGGTAATAGCTAAGGAATCCTAGCAGCTTACGGACTTCTCCCACGGTGGTGGGGTCTTGGTTTTCAATGCCTGGATGGCTTCCAGATCCTTGGGGTCAAGTCTTACTCCCTCAGCAGACATCAGCCTTCCCACGTAGCGGACTTCCTTCTTGAAGAGCTCGCACTTTGTTGGTCTGAGCTTCACACCGTGGCGTTGGAGCCTTCAAAACATGTCTCAACGCCTCCACATGAGCTTCAAACGTCTTGGCATAGCAGAGGATATAATCTAAGCAGGGGATGCAGCACTCGTCCCGCAGGGAGCTGAGCATTCTTCTGGAATGCTGCTGGGGCGTTGGAAAGGCCAAAAGGGATGCGTACCCACTCATACAAGCCCCACGGAGTGATGAATGCAGTCATGTGCCGTGAGCCATCTGCAATGAAACCTTGATGGTAGGCTTTTCCTTGATCCAGGATTGAGAACCAGCTGTACCCACCCAGCGTGTTGATCAGATCTTGAATACGGGGCAGGGGGTGTCTGTCTGGAACAGACTTTTGATTTAACAGTCGGTAATCAATGCAAAGCCTCAAGGTTCCATCCTTCTTGCGGACACAAACGACTGGAGCAGCATAAGGGGATTTTGATTTTATGATCCACTTCTTAGACAGCAAGTCCTGGATATACTCCTTGACTTCCTTGTAAAGGGGTTTGGGGACAGCCGCATAGGATCGCTGCACTGGGATGTCATCTTTCAGTGTTAAACTCATCTGGAGACTTGGGACACATCTGATATCGTTGTCATCCCATGCAAAGGCGCCGGACTCCTCATGCAGCATTCCTCTCACTGCTGCTTGTTGTTCATCTGTCAGGTGACTTATATCAACAAGAGGGTGCCACAGCTGGGACATGGGCTTTGTTCGGCTTCTATTATCCTCCTCAAAAGAAACAGGCTCAGGTGAGTTGACGCTGTTGACCTCAAGGCTGTGCCCCTGGTCTGTCTCTACAACCCTGTCAATTGACTGAACACTGCCTAGCACTGTAAAGTGGTTGAGCGAGATGCTGTGCTGAGTGAGGTTGCACACAGGGATCTCGACATAGGGCCATCTGGTGTGGTGGACCTCAACCAAGCCATCGCCCAGGCCTAGCTGCTCCAACCTTGGGTCTGCATGGCTGACCTCAAACAGCGCTAATGGTGAAGTGAACCCAACAGGCATCTTGCATCTGATGTGAGCAGTTCGGCCCGGGTGGATGATAAAATCACGCCGGCCAACTCTCACCAGTGCTTTGTCCTGGGTATGTTCCTGGGTCTGCACAAAGTTCACAATGGCCTTAGCTGTGTCCTCTTCAATCTGCATGGCGTTCTGCAGCAAATGAGCAATGTTGGTGACAACTTCAACTCCACCCTCCCATCCTTGGATTAGCTCCTGGATCACATTGAAGCCTAATATAGGTCTTACGAGCTCCACATGGCTGACCAGAAAAGGTACTTGGATGGTGAGTATTGGATCTTCATTGCCCGGCAGGTTAAAGGTGAGTCCAACCCATCCATCATATGGAATTGGCTCACCATTAGCCGCTGTAAGGTCAAGGCCTCTATCACCCATAAGTTCACTGAGAGGGTGTAGTTGTTGTTGAGGGAAGTGCCTTTCCTTCCAGGCAAGGCTGATGATGCTGACCCGAGCACCCGAATCAAGAAGGACAGTTACAGTATGTCCACTAAGATTGCATTTCAATGTGCACTTCTCTCCGATAAGCTTGGGCACTCGCCCTGTTGTCGGCTTTGCACCAGTCAGTGGCTGGGTAGGGATGGCACGGTTGTAGTTAACCCGCGCTGAACCTGCCGCATCAGCATGTTGATGTGACTGGACATTAGAGCCGATCACAGGTAGTCCCCTTGCCGTGACCGGTGTGCGTTTCCCAATGGCTTGGTCCTCTTCAGGCATCTCACAGCCCAGTGTTTCCAGGTCTTTAGTTTGAAAAGCAAAATCTGTTGTTGCAGTGGGCATACTGGCACCCTGGGTGTTCATGGGTGCAACATTAGATGTCACTGGCATATCAGACCCAGTAGGATTTCCATCACCCCCTGTATGACCCACACTCTGACTGTGGCTGTTGATCATTCTGTCAACCTCATCTTTTAGATGAAGTAACTGTGACAGCCCCTCATCCTCCAACTCTACTAAAGCTACACTGTCCATGTATGAGCACAAACACTCAATACCACTTTCGTCATCATGCTTGTGCAACTTAGCTTGGTCCTGGTCGGGTGTGTGCGGGATGTCAGTAGCTAGCTGGGACAGTTCATCAGCAGACAGACGGAACAGTCCTTTTTTGATGGACCATACCAGCTTCTTTCTCTCATGGCTCATGGTGGACGGTTATCAGATTCCTGGGGCTCTCAAACTCCCTTGCTCTGGCAGCAGTCAGACACCCTGGATTTGGACAGACCCCTTGCTCTGATGACACGTCACCATCTGGTTCACAGGTTCATGGATCACTGGAGTGGCGTCATCCAATAGCTATCAGTGGTGGCGCCAATCCCGGACGAGCCCCCAAAATTTGTTACAGGTCCCAGGTAAGGAGACCGGGTAATGAATTTAAATTCCCTTAAAGACAGGTGAAATAATGGGAGAGTTTGACACAGCAGCTTTCTTGTCTTCTCCCAAATGCATCTGAGTTTATTCATTCAGAATAAATCATAAAATATGGCCGTATTTCCATTTTTTCCAAAATAACACATCCATATCCATATACAGGATCAAACATTTACCTATTAGTATAGTAGTCTACCTATAAAAGCTATATACACAAAAAAAAACAATTTATCAAATATATTGGTATAGTTCCATACCTTATTTACATTCCATATACAGTAGAAGAAAATCATTCACTCTTATCACTTATTTACTCATTTAACATGACCAGCCGTTACATCAACACTTATGTCTATTTGTTAAAGATGGCAAAATAATCATTTCTAAAACCCGTGTGTATTTACTAAATCATACTCATTAAACTTGTCAACCTAACCGTTTCTAACAAGCAGTGTCATAGCTCGAAATGCTATGTATTATTATGTATTAAGTCACCACACACTTTCCAAAACCTAGTATGGTTATTAATTTCCAGTTTTAAGTGTAATTACATCATGAAGGTTATATTTTGTCAAAACATACAAATTGCTTTTAAAAGTGATTGCATAATCTAATGTATAATCATTATCATAATGATTAGGGACAGCAACTTCAAATGGCAAAATAGCTCTATTCCAACCCAGAGTCTCGGAAAGGTGATATTCAAAACTGTCTATCACATAAATGTTTTTTATAAGTCCAAAAATAGGTACTGTTTCATCTGCATTAGTAATTATCAGAGACTGTTCACGGATGTACTTGTTACCATTGTGAATCAGCCATTTGTCACTTCAGAGACAGGACCCAATTCCTTCTCATGAACAAAAACCGGGTGCTCAGTGCCCAGTTCATTTTGACAACATTCAAGAAGCTGATTATGGCTCACAAGTGACTTACAGACATTTTTAAAGTTTAATTTAAAATGACCACTGTCCACAAAGAGTGCTTTGACTCAAATCCCATGCACATATGTAGGCCTTGTCAAAGGGCCCAGAGAAATAATTTGAGCAGGGCAATGCATCATGTAATGTTGTTAAGGAATTATTTAGATTTATTTAGAATTATTCTCAGGAAACAGTTGCTTAAACTGTTTGAGATGCTGTTCAATCATCTGTTTCAGTGTCAGTACACTTGTACACATTGATACAACCGGGGAAAATATTATCTGAACTATCTCAATCAAGTCTAAAATAACCTGAACATATTCATTTTTCTCAATACTGTTCAACAGAAATGTGCAAGATCTTTAACAGTATTAGCATTTGCCCAGAAGACTGGTTAAGTTTGTTATCATTAGATGCCAAGGTACTGACACTGATAGGACAGGGTTTGTCACGTACATCTACTTCTGAAAAGGGAAAACTCTGGCTGAAAATGGCTGAATTGAACATGTCCAACTCCATTTGTCCAGAGAGTACAAGATGTTTTAACACACACTTTATTTCCATGGACGCAACACCCAATGATGTGCATTATATCCTGTGGAGTTTGTTGTATGAGGTCAAAGGCTGGAAAATCAACCAACTTGCTTCTTCTGTTTATTCCATATGTGGCTTTGAGGCCCTTTCAATTTCAATGCACTTCTTGTGTGTTTTTCCACTCTCCTTTTAGGAAAGATTTCTTCATCAAAACTCCTTTGCATTTCTTCAAATGTACTGTACATTCACAAAGCCTACATTTACTGTAGGCGACACCTACTCCATCCTTGAAACCTGCAAGCTCATGCTGTGCAAGTGTGTCCCAACATAGTGAAACAACAGCACCAAATACATCCATTCACCATTCTGCATTTGGATTTTGACACCATTATACAGCAACTGTAAGTCTTAATACATTTTTTGCAAAACAACGTCATCACAGCACTCACCAATATCATTAGCTTTTGCTATAGCAAGGAGTCTGATTAAAGCAAGCTTTTACCTAAACTCTGGGTCTATGTTTACTCCAGAGACAGAATACTGTTGATGCTCATCTGAAAACATAAAAAATAAATTAAAAGTATAAGACACATCTTGTTTGTCCATCACCCAGCATTACCATAACCCTCTTTAGTAAATCACATAGAAGAAGTCAAATGTAAACTTTGAGAAAAAAACACCAATCTGTTTCAGCCGTTATTGAATATGAACTGTGCATAGCACAAAATAATTGTCCATTAATTGAGGTAAAATGTTTAATTCTGATATTGATTTGAGGCCGAATTGCCCAGCACTAGATAAAACTGCCCCGATTTCTTTTGATTGACTCTTTGCTGTCCACTATCAAGACCATAAATTGCCATAAGAAATAGATGGTAAGGAGAAGTCTTCCTTTTTGTGTATTCCTTTCCCAAAAATTGATTGTTGTTGCTATGACAATGGGATTTCTATAAACCGACCCGGATGTAGAATTGACAGTTTTAAAATGTACTTGATTTTTGTTATTTGTTTCCCATTTATTACTTTTGAAATGTAATATTATTAAAGTTGTAATTAATCTGGAGAATTAAAAAGAGTGTCAACATACAATCTCTTTGTAGTTATGATAGGGTAATACCTGGGACAGGTGGCATTGTTCCCGCACATTGATGACAAACACTGCTGCACGCCTGGTAAGAGCATCATTTGATGCACCAGCACATGCCTGTAAAGACATGTTAATATATAATTAGAGTTCAGACTTGATGACCAAATTGTTATATACTTCTGTTTCTCCGTCTATATCAGCATTTCAAACAAGGTACTAAAAAATTACCAAAATTGAATTAATGTTTTATTATAGTATCATGCAAGATAGACAAAGTGAAAGCTTGTCTGATGATCAGCATGTTGAATCTGAAAATCCTCAAGCTCTAGCTGAGGCATTTCATTTGGGCTGACACTTGCATCCCTCTTGTTTGAATGGCACAGTCAGAAAAAATTGATATATCAAAATGTTCTCCTCCAACCCCAGATGGCTCAGTAGTGGCTGTCATCCATCTGGTGGATGGGTGCCCAGTTTCAAGATACAGAGCATGTGTGTGTCTGATATGGTAGTAGAAGGAGTTGTATACTCTGTATTCTTCGGTACGTCCATCAATTCCGCATATAACATGGAAAGCTGGGTTTCGACTATGTATTGTGTTAATATGGCTCAAGAGAGACTTTAATGATAAGGCAACCAAAACGAAGCAAATAACACACCTTGGCCTTGATTTAATCCAAAAAAGTGCTAGCTAATGAAAGCTGACAGTTAACGTTTCAGCCTAATAAAAATCTACACTAACGGCAAAATCAAGAATTGCTAACACAGCAAGGCCAAAAATAATTATACTTGCAAACTACAAGTGACACAAAGAGAGTGTGATGTTCAGTCCACACCTGCAGACAGCAAACGGCCCCTGAGACAGGAGAATTTGTCACTTTCTGGCCTTGCTCATTGGCTGGGTTGATACCAAATGAGAAGTTAGGGGAAGTCATTCTAAGACACAGTGTAAATTACATATATAGTTATGCAACTTGGCAATAAAAGAGCAGATTTGAATCACATATATATGTTATAACATATGTTTGTTGTCATTTTGTCATATTTTCATTTAAACTTATATATACGTTCATACATCCCCTCTACTCACTGGTCACGTCATCAGTTACGTACAGCTACTTTGGATTAAAGCCCATGTTGCAGGGTTCATTTTCCGAACAATTTGCGCTTATTGCTTGTTGGTCATAAACATTTAAACTGTCATCCATTGTATTGGATGTTGTTGGGTATCACAAAACGGAAGATAAGACAAAACTATTTTACAGTGCTTTGCCTTCCCCCATGTGTGTCTATATATATAGATAGATAGAGAGAGAGAGAGAGAGAGAGAGAGAGAGAGAGAGAGAGCATATAGCTAGCTAGCTTCTTCTATAATACTATTTGAATTCCATTTGATATTTTTAATATTTGAATAGTCAATGCTCAATTGCAGCCTTTTGAATAACATGTACTACTCAGGCGTATGCATTGTTAATGCTACTACAAGCATGTGGTTGTTGTTACACATTCTGTCCACTAGAGGGGCTTCTTACATCAGCCTGGCCTTGAAGGGAACCTACCATAGACTGTATATATATTATAGTAATTTTTGATGAACTCTGAACTAGCCCCTGTGTGGCACCAAACTACTAACTACCCCATTAATTATTTAAACATTAGTAACTGTTAGCCTACTGATGACTTACCCTTATAAGGTAATATATACAGTAATACTACACAAAATATCTAGGCATGTTTTAATGACTTAATAGCCAAAAGATATTAAAGCTTTTTATATGACTTGGTTGAATTCTTTATTCTGATTGTTCAGTTATGGCACTGTGAGGTCTACTAATTCTGTATAACAGACTGTTCAGACTTAATACACAGTCTATGATCGCTAAGAAATAACTTTCGCTGTAGGGACAATAGTTAGATTGTAATTTTTTTTTTTACAGGTGTGGCAACTACAGCACCTGGGCAAAAAGGAAACAAGATAAATGAGGACAGAAATGTCAACATAAATATTCCCAAAGAAGTCCCATTCACCTTGTCTCACTTCACCATCAACGGAAATGTTCAGTTTAATGTGATTTATAATACATAATGCTAAGTACTCTACCGAGGCTACATTACTATGGACGCTGTATTCAAACCATGGAACCATATTTTCTTTAGAAGAAGTAATACAATAAAAAAAATCAATTCAGTCCTTTTTAAATTAATATTTTGTGTCAAATTATTGATTTATTTGTTAAGTACCTATGTAATAAGTGGGATAATGTAGAGCAAGCCGGTCATTATAGCAAATCCCACCCCTGCAGGCTGATCTCTACGTTATCCCTTACATTATCCCTTACTTAACTTAAAATTGATATGAGTTGTTGCTTCAGGTGCATCAGGTGGACAACTATTTTACTCAAAACTAATAATAGTGTTCAACAAGAACAGGTGAGTGAAGTGGACAGCTAAAGCTAAATATTTGTTAATTAACATAAGATGTAAATAAAAAGCTGTTTTCATAGCCTTAATATTTTTTGGAACAACTGTCACGGTTGTGTATTTTGTTCTGTTTCCTGTTTTATTTTGAAGCCCTGTTTTCCTTCCTAGTGTTGTCTGGTTTTACTTCCTGCCTTGTGTTTTCCCGCCTCTGAGATTGTCGGCCCCACCCTGATGTGTTTCACCTGTTCCTGAACGTAGTGTCACCTGTCTCTCGTTACCCTGTGTATTTAGTCTGTGTTGCGCTGCAGACCTTGAGCAGAAAACAAGTCTCACTCACATTACAGTTTAAACAGAGTATAAGCATTCTTATTTTTTCAAAATTCTCAATAACAAATCATATTTTCACTGTTTTATTTAAAAGAGCAGTATATCACATAGCTGATATGTAGGGACAAATTTAGAGTTGCTAATTGACATAGTCTACATATATTTGTGGGGGGAACCCGGAGCACCCGGGGGAAACCCACCCAGCTCTGCTGATGTGTCTGTCATCAATTCCAATTAGAATCATAAATAATAATGTTTGAATGGAATTGATAAGACACATCAGCAGAGCTAAAGCAGTGTCTGATTCCAGGTCTCACGTGACCGCAGATCTGTCAAACCTCTTAGGGATGAAGAAAGTTTCGTCCCAGTCTCGATCAACGTCGGCGTCTTCATCACTGGAGATGTCGGTGTTTAAATATCCATCACTGGAACTTTCTGGGAGTGGATCTGTCTTTACTGCAGTGTGTCTTGATGTCGGTCTGGGGAGGAGGTCCATCAAAATGTGCTGAAGTGGTTCCATTGCTGTGAAAGTGTGTAGTATTCATGGCCACTTTCTCATTATCAGAACCATCTTCATCATTGATAACTGGAATATACTCTCCATCAGATAGGTTGGCATCACCAGAAATAGGAATGTACTCTCCCTCAGAAAGATAAGAGGTTTCTGGCGCCATAGAGTATTCTTGTGGATCCTGTTCTTCGTAACTGGAACTGATACTGTAAGAATCTTCAGCACTTAAAGTCCAAGGTGGCTGTCTTTGTAAATAATCCCTTAAAGCTGCGTATTGACGAATATTGTGGTATGCAGCAGGGTCGGCGTCTTCATGACTGGCGCTATAAAGGCTTGTGACTCCATCCCTTGAGACCGTTGACTCTCTCTCTGTTTCTGAGTTGCTGGGAGAATTAACCGATTCCTCTGAATCATCCAGGGGGGAGACAGTCATCAACTCTAAGGCGTCTTCTGCATAAGAGTTGGTGCCCAGGTGAACCATTGTAACAAAACAATGTCTTTGGGCTAGTTCAGGGGTGATTCTCGTCTGAGCATCCGCATCAAGCAGCCGTTTTAGTAAATCTAAAAATGCCATCCGGTCTTCATACCCAGTATAGTCATCTACTTCTGCGTAACACTTTACTGATTCATCCAAATGTTTACCATGATTAAAAATCCACCTTGGATTGTGGGGCTGGACACCAATTGCCTTTGTGTACAGTGAACCCTCGCTATATCACGGTTCACCTTTCACGGTCTCGCTGCTTCACGGATTTGCATCGTGCATTGTGTTCTGCATTCTGCAAACATAATCAATGGTGGCATGTCGGTTTATAAGAATCTTTTTTCCCAGAAGAAAAAAGAGCGATAACAACTACCGATAACTATGTTCTTCTCTCAAAAAAACACACCTGCACCGCGAGCTTTAGAAGAAAAAAACGCTACAGAGCAGAGTCGGGATGCAGCGGCTCAGTCAGAAGAGCACGGTTTTTCCTGCTGTACTTTACTTTGTATTTTTTTCATAATCATTTTTCATTTTCTCCCGTTCCAATGACTCTGGTCGCGGTGGGGCGGAGCTGATCTATGCAATTTGAAGCCTTCAGTTCGTATTGATGATTAAAATAATTATTTTACAGTACAGTAGTTATTTGTAAAAAAACGTTTATACAGTACTTTTATTTGTTAAACAAATGCTTGGACCTGTAAAAAGGTTTTGTTCTTTGGTTTCAGTGTATAATGGAGTATTTCATCGTATAATAATGGTAAAAAAAAAGGTTACTACTTCACGGATTTCACCTATCACGGGTTCTTCTCGTAAATAAACGAGGGTTCACTGTAATTTAGTCTCCATCTGGGATTTCAAATACTGCCAGGTGTTCTTCCCAGCACTCATCAGGTGGTCACCCAACAGTCTTTCATCATGTGGTACGTTGATTCATCAGGCGGCAAAATAGAGGAATGCCATGACACATCCCAGGCCCCACATGTCGATGGCTTCAGATATGGGGAGGCCCAGTGTCACCTCTGGGGCTCTGTAGGCACAAGGTTGGACTGTCATTCCAACCTTTACTTTGGATGCTGGAAGCGCCAAACCAAAGTCTATTAATTTAACCCTGAAGCGCTCCTTGTGGTGGTTGACAAGCATAACGTTGTCAGGTTTCAGGTCTGTGTGGATAATGCTGATACTCTTCAAAGCTTCAAAGGCTACAAGCAGCTGTTGTGTGATCGGGTGAATTTCATGAAGTGATAGTGGTGTCGGCCTCTGGCTCAGTAAGTCCCAAAGGCTCCTGTCCAACATCTCAAGGCCAGGCAGGGTGCGTCTTGAAACATGAAATTGTAGATGAATCTCACCAAGTTCTTCTTCTCTGGGTCTAGAGACCTGATCTTTATCAGCATTTCCACTTCTTTCTGGATCATGTGATTTTCACTCATTTTGAGGATCTCGATGGCCGTAGTCTCAGATGTTTTTAAGTTGAGACATTTGGCAACTTTGCCAAAACATCCTTCACAGTTAAAGTCTAGGACAAGGTAGGGTACAGACTTGCTGCAGAGTATGTCAAGCTTTTTTACATGAAATGGTGCAGGCGCTGACTGTTTTCACTGTCACTATCTGAGGTTAGGAAAGACACTTTTGTTGTCAAATGTTTCCAAACACTTTTCAAGCTGAGTAAAGTTTGAGTAAATTTTGTCTTCTTACTCTTAATCTAACCAAAGGGTAAATGACCAGACTCTCTATCTGCAAGTCCTTCCCTTAGGGAGTTGGAATATGGAACATTTATGACATCTTTATGAGATTATAAGCTTCAAAAGATCATAGGCATCATAGACAACATCACAGCATTCTAAATTCTAAATGTTTTTGTCTCTCTCTCCCTCTCCTACTCACTCACTCAATCACTCCCTCTCTCTTTCTCTCTCGATTGCTTACTCACTCCCTCTCTCTCTCGCCCACTCCCTCTCTCTCTCCCCTGCCTACTCACTCAATTTTTTTTTTTCAAATTAAAATGGCTTCTCTGCATGATCATCATCAGATGTTGCCAAAAGCACTGCATGAATACTTATATTACTGTAATGACTCAAATAAAAGCTGGGGCTTTATTTACCTGAACCGCAGAAGATCTATTAGAGGCAGGCCTTTATTTCTAATTCCATCTGTTTGATAAGTAGAATTGTTTCAAATAAACCATTTTAAATTAAAAGCTGTGGCGTTCCAGTGGACAGAGATTATTAATTTTTTAAGAAATATTTGCAAAGATATCACCATACAACAGCCACAAGGGCGACAGAGCAATTTGGGTCTGAAATAATCAAACACCACCGCTGTGTCTGTTTAAACCCTGTAAATGTACCGGGTATTTATTTCAAATATAGGTAGCCTACTACGGTATTTGTTAGATTACAATAAGAGCCTGTATCTGATCAACGTTACAGACGGTAGCTAGCTAGCTTTGTTTTTGGCACCAGGCTAACTCTTGACCTCCCACCTCCAGCTAGCTAGCTTCATTTCTAGCTCCAGGCTAACTCTTTTCCTTCCACCTCCACCTAGCTAGCTTCGTTTCTAGCTCCATGCTAACTCTATTCCTCCCAACTCCAGCTAGCTAGCTTTGTTTCTAGCTCCAGGCTAACTCTTTTCCTCTCACCTCCAGCTAGCTAGCTTCGTTTCTAGCTCCATGCTAACTCTATTCCTCCCAACTCCAGCTAGCTAGCTTTGTTTCTAGCTCCAGGCTAACTCTTTTCCTCTCACCTCCAGCTAGCTAGCTTCGTTTCTAGCTCTATGCTAACTCTTTTCCTCCCACCTCCAGCTCGCTAGCTTCGTTTCTAGCTTTAGGCTAACTCTTTTCCTCCCATTTCCAGCTAGCTAGCTGTGCTCTGCTCCTCATCTCGTAGGCTCATCCTTCTGTTTCTTCAGGTCTCAGATCCTCCTGGGGTCAGTCTGTCTCACAGCTTTTTCACCCAAGTTTTCCTCCGCATACATACTTTTTTTCGTTTTGTTGTTGAAAAGTCTGTCACTAGCACCAGAGCGTCATTTGCTGCTGTCACTTTAGACTGTATACTGTATATATTAATATTAACTATGGGCTCTACACTAGGGTGACCAGACAGTCCCTGATTTAGATGGCTGGTGATTTTCGTTGTTTCAAACAACGAGAATCACCAGTTAACAATTTAGCTAGCAGGTGAATAATACAAACACTGTTTATATTCTTTAACTGCTATTCTTCACCTTCTATCTAAATTGTTAAGATAACTGGTGATTTCCGTTGAAATCACCAGTTATCCTGCTGGCAGGTGAACAGTGTAGGATCGACAATGTCGTACTTCAACTGTAGGTACTTTTAATTGAGTATTATAATTTTTGTCCTACTTGGACTCCTATTTATTTGTATAGCTTTACTTTGCATGTTCATAAACATTTTACAAAATATTATGAATAACCTATGATGTATTAAAGTGTATTAAAGAGGAGACTTTATTGATCTGGTGGTAAAATTCACACACTAGCTACCAAGTCAAACCTCCGGTGTTATTTCGGTTAAAGTAACACCCTCGCTCACGTTTTTATTTTAGGTGCATTATTTACATGCTGAAGTAGTTACACTGCATTAAGATAATGTAATTAACAGTAGGTTTATTGTTATTTTTTGCTATAATTCCTATGCATTGTATATGGTAGGTTTTACAATGTTACTTGTTTCTTTGCAGAACCACAAATGTTAGTGTTTAACATAATTAACATACTTAACATGCCATTTATTTAACATGATGTTTACTGAGGACTAACAGTAAATAGTTCACAAAATCAGTCAGATTGTTTTGCTTTGGTCCTTGTAGGGAGAGTGGAAAGGATGGACAGGTGGAAGACAGGACAGGAAGACTAGTGAAATAGATAAGAGCAGTGTGAACTAAGGGAGAGAAGAGTGAAGGAATAAAAGAAAAGGAATACAACTGAACAGAGGAGGACAAGAAAAAGTGTAAAGCCTACAGCGAGGAAAGCTTGAAAGACAAGACGCAATAATGTCTGTCTCCAAGAAAAGAAAATGTCAGGTTAATGACAATACATCGAAAGAATTTCCATTTCTACGGCCAGGTCATGATGAGGCAATAGCTTTCTATACACTCTGCAATTCCTCTTTTACCGTGGGTAGTGGAGGAAGAACGTCTGTGGTAGAACATCAACAGACAAAAAAGCATAAAGCTGCCACTATTGCCCTTGCAGGTGTACCTACATTAACAACTTTCTTTAAGAGGGTAGAGCCTTCTCAAAAACAGTATGAATTGGCTGTACGTGGTGTGTTTGCTAACCATACCATCATACACAATCACAGTTTCAGATCGACAGCACAGCAGCACTGAACTGGAAGCTCTACGAGCCAAAGTTTTCATGTGCAAGAACGAAATGTGATGCCATAGAGACAAATGTATTTGCGCCCTAGGCCATGACACAGCTAACCCACGATCTTGACCAGACTAACTTTGTGGCTTTGTCCGTTGATGCCTCAAACCATGGCCATGTAAAGCTGCTGCCAATACTTGTCTTCTTTTTGATGAGGTGTCTGGTTTCCAAGAGTTCCTTCAGGGGGGGATACTGGAGGAATGGAAGAGAGATGAGAGGAACAGTAATAAGCCATTTCGAACTCACTGAAATTCCACACACCAACCTAGCTAAATTGGCATCTGTGGTAATCTGTTTACCAGGGAGCAATGCTCCCGTTGATGAACAATGTGTGGACTGCAGAAAGAAATAGCTTCACAGTCTTTACCATGAAGGCCCTGCTCACAGTGAAGACCAACTTCAACCTTCCATGCCAGGACTTTATGGAGAAGCTGGTCAAAAAAACTAAAAATATTCAGATTAGTTTACATCTGTCAGAATTAAGGGTGGGAATCTCTGGGCACCTCACAATTCGATTCCAATTCAGAGGCTAACGTTTCGATTCTAACCCGTTTATCAATCCAAAAGTGATTTAAAAAAAAAATATATATATATATATATATATATCTGAGTTTGTTAGATTTTCACATAATACAGTATTCGTTAGTTTTAATGAAATGTTTCTCCTGAGGTTTTTATTGTGTAGTCATTCCATGCTTAAAGATGCTTGTGAAAGTCACCTTCTCTCACAGTAATCTTCCATGGCAGAGGTTCAGTCATGTTTAAAGGTGGAGAACATGAACCATGAGGTGGTCAGATGTCATGTCATACAGGGGCCTTATGTGTTTTGCCTAATTGTTTTATGAATGTCTTATTAGACTGTGTGTATATGTCCAAAACTTATTTACTTTTTCATTGTTGCGTTAAAAAAGTTGTCCATTATCCCATCCTCTTTCAGTCACTCTGTTTTCTGATTTGTACATGTATGGAGACAGTAACTTTTAAATAAAAATCAACACATTTTTTTCATTTGTTAAAAATCGATTATTAACTCAATTAACGAATCGCAATATATATATATATATATATATATATATATATATATATATATATATATATATATATAAATTTTTACTATTCAAATCATATTTGACTTTAACACTAGAACGGCCATGACGGTCATTTTGACCGTTTTGAAATTTATATATGTAATAACTTTGCTGGATAAAAAAATACAATCCTGCTGGTAACTGGTGGATTACCTAAAAGTGTCTATATTTTCATATACATTACACACTAGGCAAAGAAAATAAAATCACTTTTACCTATTTCGGCCATACACGGTCATATTGACCGCTCAGATTTTCGCGGTATTGTTTTTAATCTTTCGCGGGGTTGAAGATGCATATTGGTTGCTTAGTTACTATCAGCGTCTCTGCCAAAGAAACGTCATAAGTGGTCTAGAGTAACAAGTGTGGGCATCAACGATGGACCGAAGGCAAAGCCAGAGTCGGTAACGACAATAAATACGGCGTGGATGGACTCCGGTCTGAATCAGAAGGCAGCGCCGGGCGCTCGCTCTGGGGAAGGCTCGGTACACGGAGCTAGTGGCCGCTGGCTGCCTACGTGTTCATATAACTTTATACATCCTCCTCAAACTGGCGGGAATCACTGCACCACATCCTCTCCAAGGGGGGCAGCAGCAGGGAAATGTCCGGAGGAAGTTCAGGCAGCAACCGGCAGAGGAGCTGAGACACGAGTTTAGAGTTTAGAGGAGAAAAGGGAGCGGAGCTCGGTCCGAGCAGCGCTGCGCACCATAGCCGACACCAACACAGGCAGTGACAGGTTAGGTTAGGTTATAAATGTTCAAGTAAGATACTTTTAGGTGTTATTTGCCTGTTATAAGTTATGTTGAATGAATTTAAATACCATATTTTTCAAATGTGAATGAAATAATTACGTTTTTACTATGCCATGATATGAATTATTGAAACACTTGGGCAACTCAAGTATATAATTAAACTCGTTAAATTGTACATTGGGGTTATTTCGTTTTTCTAAAGCTATCCTAACACAATACCTGCATTAATATTGCAATTAGGTATTTATCATGAGAGATTATAGAGTTTAGAATCTGGCGGTCAAAATGACCGCTCACGGCAGTTCTAGTAGTTATGGAATCCTGGCACTTCTAGTGTTAAGTATTCATTTCAACAGCCCTTCTGTCTATGTACGTGTCTATTTGTATGTCTGTCTGTGTGTCTGTCTTCCTAATTATCTTGGTCTATGCAGGCTTAATGGGAGCAGTCAAACTGGAAGGTCTCATCACAAAGATGTCCTTACTGAAGGATGTTAGACAGCTGTCTCCACAGCACCAGACTTTCTCTCTTGAAGCCTTCCACTGCCTCATCCTGCACTTCACACCCAAGCACACTTGGTTTTCCTACCTTGGCATGTATAGCAGGTCAATGCTGTGCAATGGAATAACAATACTGTATTTTATCACACATACACCAGATTTTGCTTTCGAAGGTGTTCTCAAATTTGTTATTCTGTAGGCTTCTCTTAGAGGCACTACATTACAACTGTAAAGCAATGGAAGCGAGAAGTATTGCGTGCAAAATCCACTTTTCAGAAAAGGCGCCTATGTAGTGCATCCATCAAACAGAAGGCCTCATACGGTAAGCAGTGCCATGCAGTTCTATTATATTTTGACATCGCACAAGACATCTGGGATCAGTGACAGCTATCTTTATACAGTATTTTATCATTATAATTATGTCTGCAGGTTATGCAACGTCATTGATCAAGGCCCTTCAGGAGAGCTGCACAATATCACCCAAGGCTCTTCAAGAGGTTAGCGCCAATTTGTCAGCCTGTGCACCCGTCCCCATCGCCAAATCATTCCAACAAATTCCCAAGGAGGAGGCTGTCAACCTCTGTCTAGCCCAGCAGTCACGCTACAGCAAATCTAATTAGAATATTTTTTTCCCCCAGGCAGGTCCAGTCATTTAGTTAGCAATGAGTATTTCTTTAAGTTGTTTTAGTTGTAGTAGTTACATATCTGTTATTTGTTGCATTTTTTTTCTCTTTGTGTGATGTTTACTGCTTTGGTTTTATATACTTGTTTGCATGAAATCATTTCTTTTTTGTCTTTGTAAGAACTAGGGCTGGGTAAGATATCGATATTATATTGGCATCAATAGATGAAGCTAGATATTGTAAAAAAAAAAAGAAAAAAAAAGTGTTGTCTTTTCCTAGTTTTAAAGGTTACACTAGTGCAGTGCCTGTTCGGAACAGTAACTTGGCCTGTGGTGTTGCTGCTTGTAGAATTCATCAAAACCAAATTGTAGCCAAAAATCACTTACAGAAGGATCCCAAACAACTTAATACGCAACTCCATTGTATAGCCTACTACTAACTTACTGATGTACTTGACAGAATGTTGCAGATTCAATGTAATCACAAAATAACACAATGACAATGTAACGGCTAATCAGACATTAGCCTCATGGACACATGGCAGTGCGCTACCCAACACGCCCACGCGTGTGTGTGAGCATCTCTGTGTGCGTTCAGAGAGAGATGGTACGTCTTGTGTCGTATGATCCTTAACAAAATTAATATTTCAGCAGAGGTTTTCATTTCTATGTGTGCTTCAATCTATATTTAACGATATCTTTTGCATTTTCTAATACAAACAACCTAAGTTG
Source organism: Percina caprodes (assembly GCA_013375575.1). Lineage (NCBI taxonomy): Eukaryota > Metazoa > Chordata > Actinopteri > Perciformes > Percidae > Percina > Percina caprodes. The sequence goes on from JABXJD010000058.1 coordinate 1,139,965, forward strand.
GCACTGCACTTACTCGTGCCCGAGTACCAGACTGTTGTAACTGTTCTATTATTTGCCTTTACCCACTTAGTCATTATATCAACATTACTGATGATCATTTACTGTGTCTAAACTCTCATACTCACTAGTAAGTACCAGTAATTGTAGCTGGTGGTGGGACCTTGCTGCTCTTGTGCATCTACCTCATGTGGTTTGGCAAGGGGTTCTGCATGCTGCATGTTTTGGGCTCTGTCTGTGTGCTGTGGTTCTTTTAGTTTTGTTTGCATGACATTTCTTTAATGTAATTCAACAGAATTTACCAATAATTGTACCTGGTGGTGCCTTGTCCACTGGTATTCTGATTTTCACACATTTCAATTAAATTTTATTCATATAATGCCAATAACCGTTATCTCATTGCGCTTTAATAAAGAGCAGGTCTAGACCGTACTCTGTGATGTTATTTACAGAAACCAAACAGTTCCCACCAAGAGCATGCACCAGGCCACAGAGGCAAGGAAAAACGTCCTTTTAAGAGGCAGAAACCTCAAGCAGAACCATGCCTCGACCGGTTGGGGGAGAGAGAGAGAGAGAGAGAGAGAGAGAGAGAGAGAGAGAGAGAGAGAGAGAGAGAGAGAGATGGATAATTGTAGCATAGGGTGTCGAGCAGGAACATGGAGGCAGCAGGTGTCTCCAAACACAGAACCAGAGCCAGAACCACCTGCAGGTAACGATAGCAGAAGAGAGGAGAGGGGCGAGAGAGCACAAGACTCCAGAAAAGGGAACAAGTCGAGTTAGTAACATGCATTAATGGGATGAGGTTGCATACAAATGGAGAGAAGGAGGAGGAGAGAGGTGATCGGTGCATCATGGGAAGTCCCCCAGCAGTCTAGGCCTATAGCAGCGTAACTAAGGGATGGTTCAGGACTCTCCTGAGCCAGCCCTAACTAAGCTTTATCAAAGAGGAAAGTCTTAAGCCTACTCTTAAATGTGGAGATGGTGCCTGCCTCCTGAACCCAAACTGGAACCTGGTTCCACAGGAGAGGAGCCTGATAGACTTGATATACACAGGAATTTACGTGTTCTGTGTATTGTATTACATTTTAAGGGCAGTTGAGCGATCACAACAGAACAAGCATGACTTAAATCTTGAACTGAAAAAGACTTAATTTTATTCATGTTGTACATACCAATATGGTCTTTATTAATTTTTATCCAAACAAGGCCATTGAAAGCCATGATACAGTGGGGTTTGAAAGTTTGGGCACGCCAGGTAAAATCTTTTATTAATGTGCATAAAGAAGCCAAGAAAAGGTTGAAAAATCTCCAAGGAATCAAATGACAGATTAGACAATTGTATAATATGTCACAAAAAGTTAGATTTTGTTTCCATCAGTTGCACTTTCAAAATAACAGAAAACAAAAAAATGGTTTGGGAACCCTCTAGAGTTTCTAGCATGCACCGCCCCCTTTGGAAAGCTGAGACCTGACAGTGTCATGGATTGTTCTCAATCATCGTCTGGAAAGACCAGGTGATGTCAATCTTAAGGTTTTAAATGCCCAGACTCATCTGACCTCGCCCCAACAATCAGCACCGTGGCTTCTTCTAAGCAGTTGTCTAGAAAACTGAAACTGAAAATAGTTGACGCTCACAGAGCAGGAGAAGGCTAGAAGAAGATAGCAAAGGGTTTGGAATGTAATTAAGAAATATCAGTCATCAGGAACAGTGGAAGTTAAAGAAAGATCTGGAAGACCAAGAAAAATATCAGACAGGACAGCTCGCAGGATTGTGACTAAAGAAATTCAAAATCCACGTTAGACTGCACGATCCATCTAGAAAGACCTGGCAGACACTGGAGATGTGCTACACCGTTCCACTATAAAGAGATACTCGTACAGACACGGTCTTCATGGAAGAGTCATCAGAAGAAAACCTCTTCTATGTCCTCACCACAAAAATCAGCGTTTGAAGTTTGCAAATGAACATATAGACAAGCCTGATGCATTGTGGGAACAAGTTCTGTGGACCGATGAGGTTAAAATTGAATTTTTGGCCGGAATGAGTAAAGATACGTTTGGAGAAGAAAGGGCACAGAATTTACTGAAAAGAATCTCTGTCCAACTGTTATGCATGGGGGGGGTCAATCATGCTTTGGGGTTGTATTGCACCCAGTGGCACAGAGAACATTTCACGAGTAGAAGGAAAAATGGATTCAATCAAATTTCTGCAAATCTTGGACGCTAAAGAGAGGATGGCTTCTACAAATGGATAATGATCCTAAACACACCTCAAAATCCACAGTGGATTACATCAAGAGGCGTAAACTGAAGGTTTTGGCCTCCACAATCTCCTTAGGCAAGGCAAGGCAAGGCAGCTTTATTTGTACAGCACATTTCAGCAACAGGGCAATTCAAAGTGCTTTACACAAAATCAGTTAAATAAATAAATAAAAACAGTTAGAAAAAAAACTAAAACAAAAAAACAGTTAGAAAAAAAACTAAAACAAAAAAACAGTTTAAACATAAAAACAGATAAAACACAGGAATAAAAGTTACAGTAAAGTATAAGAGATTAAACATTAAAGAAATGAACATCATTTAAAGGAAGGCAACATCAAAAAGAAAGGTCTTCAGCATTGATTTAAAAGAACTGAGAGTAGCAGCAGACCTGCAGGTTTCTGGGAGTTTGTTCCAGATATGAGGAGCATAGAAACTGAACGCTGCTTCCCCCTGTTTAGTTCTGACTCTGGGAACAGAAAGTAGACCGGTCCCAGATGACCTTAGAGGTCTGGGGGTCATAGTGTACTAGCAGATCAGAAATGTATTTTGGCCCTAAACCGTTTAATGATTTATAAACTAGCAAAAGTATTTTGAAATCAATTATTTGAGGCACAGGAAGCCAGTGTAAAGACTTCAGAACTGGAGTGATGTGATCCAGTCTCTTGGTCTTAGTGAGGACTCGAGCAGCAGCTGTCTGATTGAAACTGAAAATCTATGGATAGACCTTAAAAGAGCAGTGCGTGACAGACAGCTCAGAAATCTCAAAGAATTGGCAGACTTTTGTAAGGAAGAATGGGCGAAGATACCTCAGACAAGAATTGAAAGACTGTTGGCAGGCTACAAGAAGCGTTTCCAAGCGGTGATACTTGCCAAAGTGTGGGGGGGAGGCAGTACAAGGTATTTACAACTCTGCAGGGTGCCCAAACTTTTGCAGACGATGGAAATAAAATCTAACTTTTTGTGACATAATATACGAATGTAATCGGTCATTTGATGCCTTTTGGAGATTTTTTTCACAATTTCTTGGCTTCTTTATGCACATTAATACAAATTTTTATCTGGGGTGCCCAAAACTTTTGAACCCCACTGTAGGTCTCATCCTGAAATTGTTGCTTGATGGCTGAAACCGGACAGGAGGGTAGAGGCTTCCTGATATGCCCAGCATATAGCCTGCCTGTACGCAGGAATGAGTATGTTGGAAACTTCATTTTATTCCTTTATTGTCTATGCAAAACATCTCTAGTCACCTATAACGTTTTAAGTTGGTTAATAGGACTCAATGTAAAAATAATGTAAGGAAACAATTAACATACTTACAAGGGGACCGTGATCCCGCCTGAAATGTGCCATGGCCACCTCTAGGAGCGCTAGGCTTTCCAGCACCGTCTTCAAATTGAGATTAGTTAAACCTTTTGGAGATGAGCGCTGCTTGTCAATTTCAATTCAATTTCAATTTATTTATAGTATCAATTCATAACAAGAGTTATCTCAAGACACTTTACAGATAGAGTAGGTCTAGACCAGATAGAGTAGGTCTAGACTACACTCCAGAATTTTCAAGGACCCAACAGTTCTAGTAGTTCCCTCTAGAGCAAGCAACAGTGCGACAGTGGCGAGGAAAAACTTCCTTTTAGGAAGAAACCTCGGACAGACCCAGGCTCTTGGTGGGCGGTGTCTGACGACCGGTTGGGGTTAGAATGAAGAGTGGCCATAACAGCCACAGAAAAACAAGCATTTCTGGGACATGGATGCACACAAATGGAAAGATAAAAAGATAAAAAGATAGAGGAGAGAGGAGCTCAGTGTGTCAAAGGAAGTCACAGCTGCTTTTTCAAACTTACCAATCAAAATCAAATGCCAGACCCTAAGTCTTGTAGACCCATACACTCTTCCTCCTCCCTGCGGGATCTTAATCGAAATTTATATATATATATGTTAGAGCAATTGCAATAATTATTGCATTCACATTTACTGTTATCTCTGTCAGCTTGTGTCAACTTGTTTCAGACGAGGAGGTGGGTATTTAACGTCTGCACTCTGGGCATTTATAGTTTTGAAATTCAAAGCGCTTTCCGTGGACACGCCACGCCCCCTTACGGTTTGTCTGCTAGTATGTCTTTAGGGGCTTTAACTTTATATTTTACCTTTTAAAAATCTCTCATGGTCTCTGATAAGTACACCAACAATTCCGAAAATATGCAGTAGCCCACACTTGAAACTACTAAGGAAAGAGCCATTATTTGATTTCATTGACAGACATGCTTTGGATTTTTTCTTTTGGTCCTGTGTTTAAAACAGAAAGTTTGCGTTTTCTTCTTTTTATTAGCCCACCATCTACCTTCCGAAGAGACCACTCTCCACCCCCTCATGCTCTTTGATGGGTCCCGCTGCATTGTCACATTTGGAACCATTCATTTGCCAAGGACGACCTTACCTGATGGCTTACTACTATACTCTGCATCTCACCTATCCAAAGTGTGTGGTAACCCTCCTCTCTGTCATTCAGACAGAAATATTGTAGGACTCTATTCATGAGTAAAACATGACAACCTCATACAAAAAAAGCCATGGCAGAATGGAAAGCTTTTATTGGTAAATAGAGGTGTTCAAGGTGTTAAAATACAACTGGCACTGACAGTTTCACTGCCCTGGTACTTTAACATCAAGTGTATGAGGGTCAAGAGAAAATTCTTCCTTTTATTTAAAGCGTAACTCTCGCCAAAATGCAACGTAGGAACGTTTTGTGACTATACCCGTCAAACTTAGCATAATAAAGCATAATTAGGACTGAAGCGGCACTCTTAAGATTTTGGTCAAATGACCTTTTGAATGGGAGTCCTAGGGGCACTTCTATGATAGTATCAAAATCACTACTTTTAAAACACTAAGAAGGCTCGACACAACATGAAACTCTGTGTCTCCAAGTATCACCCAGGGCTCTACACATGAACTCAGCATTGAGAACAGTGTTTGTGTACAAAGAGTTTACTAAAAACAATTTTGAACAACTCACTTCAGCAGTTCCTGTTTGCGCTATCCGCCATCTTGTCAGTCAAAAAGTGTCAATCTTTGAAAGCGAATGAAAGGACTCCATAGGAGGAAATGTCATTCTTATATCAGGCTCCTTTTTCATCTACAAGGTCAATATGGATTTTCATTAACAACAAAAACAACAAACTATCCGTGCATTTATATGGAACTCAACTTTAGGAGCTTTCCAACTTTACTCTTCTCCCTGTAGTAAACATAATGTTCACAGTTACAAACAACACACTGGGACATAGGAACGCGTTCCAGGGCCACAAAATCACAGAGGAAAAATGTGAGGGAAAGAGACAAAACAACACATGCAGAAACAGACACACACACACACACACACACACACACACACACACACACACACACACACACAGACAGACACAAGACAAGGGACCAATCACACACGCAAACAAAAGAAAAGGCTAGCAGCATTGCCTTCAAGGACTCGGCAATGCTATGCAGTCTTCCCCGGGGCTCCACCCACACGAGCCGATGAGAGTTCTATGTACGCGACATCCCAAAAAAAAAAAAGGATCCATGAACGAAAAGATAAGTCAGGAGGTGTCTTCAGGTGTAATCATCCTCTTAGCAGCGTTAAGTCCAGCAAACTAGCTTTAGAAAGCTGGAAGGCTGACAAGTCATTCATAATCAAAACATTGACAGTAACAGGCATAGCAACATTAATTAAGGCGGACATTTTGGATGCAATATTGTTCCAGCAGTGACCAACAGGAGAGAACTCCCAGAACATATGAAGAAATGTACGAAATGGGCAGGCTGTTAATTGGAGATCGACTATTTTTGACTGGTGAGAGGTCAGCGACCGGAAACAGCCATGGCTGAGTAATGTGATGTAATGTATGACATTGTAGTGAATCTGCTGATGGTCTGGATTGCGAGATACTTCTGGAATGTTAGACCATACATTATGCCAGACAAGAGCGGGGTCGGGGCAATCACATGCCCAGATCCTGTCAATAGGAAGGGCAGAGTGGTCAGATCTCACTAAGAACTGATCAATCCTGGATACCATACCACAGTTTTTAGGCTGCACGGTACATAACCTCCGAATAGGATGGATGGGCAAAGGCCTCTGCCAGGGGTCACGGTATGCCTCGAGTGCCGACCTTAACTGCAGGTAAAAGAAAAAAGAGTAACGTGGCAGACTGAATGCATTTTGTAAGTCAGAAAAAGGCAACAAGCCAACCTCACCAAAAATGTCTTTTAGACAATGAACTCCCCTCTGTTCCCAATGAGGAGCTGTTATCGGCCTCCCACCAACCAGGAGTGCTGTATTATTAAATAAAGGGGGAAAAGAGTGCCAATTACAAGCTATATGGCAGTTTGTTTCAACTAATCTCCAAGTTTTGATAAAATGAGTGATAATTATTAACGATTTGCTCTGTTTTTATAATTCAGTTCATAGCCGTCAATCTCAAAAGTCCACACCTTCCTCAGCTTTGATCCAAGTCTATGATGTTGAATTGGTTCTTAAACTGTCTTAAATACATTTTTATACTATGGAAGTTGGCATATAGGCTTCTGCTGTTAAAGTGGATAATTGATATATTGTGTTCTTGGACAGTCTGTTTAATTACTGCAGCTGTTAGTGATATTGCTTAGTAAATTATTTTCTGGATCAATATTATGTTCTGTATCATGCACTTTATACTCTGTATGGAAAAGTATCTAATCCAGACGTAGATGAATTCTTATCAGAATGTGACATCTTTATAGTTTTTTTTCTTTTCTTTTCTTACTACTGGGTGTAAAAGCCAATACCTTCTTATCGTTGTCTCATTGCTCCTCCAGGTCCCTAATGACTAGAACTTTAGCTCGCGCTGGTGTTCCATTCAGCTGATGAATATTTTGCAGTATACAGTCCATGTAGACTGTATTTTCTTGTTCCATCTGAGGAGTCTGACCTTTCTGGCAATGTCAGCGTTTCTCTTGGTCAAGTGTTCATTAAAGTACACATCCGTGCCCTTCAGTTGTCTTCCCTGTTTCAGCAGTTGGGTTTTATATTTCCTGTTGGTAAAACAAATGATTGTGGCTGGTTTATCCGTCTTGTTTCTTCGGGGGAGAGTGTAACAGCCTCACTGTAGCCCCTATCCAACTCTGTCAACCTTGCGTGGAGGAATGCTGTCACCTGTTTCTCCACCGAGCATCCTGCTCGCTCATCTCCCCCCCGTTCAGCGCATATGATCAGTGTTTGATCTCTAAAGCGGAGACTACGATGTTATTCATTCTGGTATATTGTCCCAAGTCCTCCGCCAGATTTTCCAGTTGCATAATCCGCCTTCAGTTCTTCCACCAAGCTCGTGATGGCCTCCTGCTGTTGCTTAACAGCAGAAACCTCCTCCGTCAACATAATCAAGCGAGCGCTTAATATCGTCAACCTCCTCGGCTTGTGCTGGGTTCTTTTTCGGTGGCATGGTTACAGAAGCAAGCCGTTACCAATGGTACAGTGGATAGTTGCTGGGTGGAATTTTGCTGTAAGGCATGTGAATGATGGAGTCAGCTCGCCTCCTCGCCTCCCCTCGCTTGATCCCGTTGGTTTTTTTTAGTGGTTCGGATTTGAAGAACTTTCCACTAAAATTAAGAAAGGAAAAAACACAGAAAGAAAAATTGACAACTTAGTTTAGAGTTTATTTGACTTAATACAGTGCTTGGAATGAGTGTTTTACCACTTATTTCAAGAGACTCATCACCTTTCCAATGCCTAGATAGTTTTTCTTATTTCAGGAAATCTTACCAAGTGTAATTATCTTACTGCATTGGCACATAAATTAACTTGTTTCTAGTCTTTAACTTCTTAAATTAGGTATCTTATGTCATGGTGTGGGTTTTTTTTTTGCCTCCTTGTGTTTGTGTCTCAGTGTCCTCCCCGGTCCTGTGTTCCCCTCAGTGTGTCTGTTCTGCTTCCTGCTTTATTTTGAAATCTGTTTTCTGTCTTGTCTCGCCCCTAGTTTTACTTCCTGTGGCTGCCCACTCCTGTGATTAACCTGATGTTGTCCACCTTCCCTCTCGTCACCTGCCTCTTGTTACCTAATTGCCCTGTGTATTTAATGTCTGTGATTCCCTGTGTTTTGTCAGATCCTTTTGCCAGTTTGCCGTCGTCCCGTGAGTTCGTCTTGTCGACGTGTCCTGTTTGCATTGCCTCCCCCTCGGACCTGTTTTTGGACCTTTTGCTTTTGGACTTTTTGTATTTGATTATTCTTGGACATTGCCCGCTCCTCTACTCCCTGTAGTGTTTCCTTTGGACCTTTTGCTTAATAAATGTGTTCACCTGCTCCTGCCTGCCTCCCTGTGCTCTGCGTTTGGGTCCTCATTCCTGCCTCCCCGCAACAATTTTATTTCTCACATTTAGATGCTTATTTTTGCAGTGTAGTTGGTGCTGTTGATAGCCTTGCCTACCATATTGCTCATCTGTTTTTAGTTTAGTTTATTTGAACATGTAAAACATTGAAATAAAAAAAATATACATACATTCATTTTCAAAGAACGTCCAGACGCTTTTCCCCTCATGACATTTACTTATGCCAATAATACACATAATAATGTCATATTTATTGATATTACAGACACAGCAATGCTACACAAGCATTTGTGTTGTCTACAATATAAACCTAGCGACCAATCAACAACCAATCACAATATTTAATGCACAATTAGTTTTGAACTGTTCCATAGAGAATGAAAACCACTGTGGTCTTTAGGTATTTCAATGCACAGGGCCATTCCGTTCATATATAATCCCAACAGTGTTGCACATGCCTTTTAAAAGCTGCCTGGTTAGAGGTGTTTGGAATTACATGAAACTCTCTTTTCTAAAACATACCTTCTGGAGAGAGATCGGCTGCAGACCGGGGAGTACTGGCAGCAGCCGCTGGCACAAATGACCGGAGGGGGAACTGAAAATCTTCAGCAGAGAAGGTAATGGGTTGGGGTATGCAGCGGAGACTGGCAGCTGGCTGGGGCGGGCAGGGCTTCGCAGCTGGTTGGTGTAATTAAAAGAGTTGTTTCAACACCATTCAAAATATGTTATCTGTGAACTTGGTATACTCTACATGTTCAACTGGACCTATTGTAAAGCCTATTATACAGGACCCTGTTCTCCCGGCTAAAAAGTCCTGTGTTGTTTGACCCATCCACCACCCCAAACTGCATGCAGATCTGATGTATTTTATACTACTCGCTTAGCCTGGAAATCCAGATCCAAATCCGAAGGATTAAGGGTCTGGCATTGAGTAATGAAAGTCACCCATCTTGAGGGGCAGCACCAAGCGTGCATTTGAAAATGCCTGCAATTGGATAACACTACGACCAATCACAACAACCAGAGATGGGAAGTAACAAAGTACAAATACTTTGTTTACTGTACTTCACTGTTTATTTTTTTGGCGACTTTTAACTTTTACTCCTTACATTTTAACACAAACATCAGTATTTTCTACTCCTTACATTTTACATTTTGGCTCGTTACTTTAGTTTTGTACTAAAGCTCGTCTATCAATTGTGATTGTGAGTGCATGTAGGAGAATATTGCGAACACGCGCCTCACACCGCGAGCGGGCGCGCTCGCAACACAGAGAAAAAAGTGAGAGAAAAGAAAAAGAAACTAGCTTTCCGGAGGATAATCAGCTGAGATCGTGCGCGTCTCTGAGAACTGTAAGTATATAACTGATGTCAGTTCATTTAAGCCTGTTGTTGTATTGGTCTATAGTTCTGGCAAATTTAAAAGTTAGCTTGTTTGTGTTCTTCACCTGTTACGTAGGTCACACCTGTTACCTAGGTTGCACCTGGCTGTTGATTCAATATAATGGCGATTGTTGAACGTCCTTGCTCATTAAGATAATGTAATTAATAGTGGGTTTATTGTTATTATTTACTAGCATATATGATTCCTATGCATTGCGTATGGTAGCCTTTACAATGCTATTTATTTCTTTTATTACCACACACACACAGACAGCCATAGCAGAGCTACCCACGCCCATGTTTATCCTGAGGCTTGATTGTAATAAAGCATCAACAGAGAGAACCCACCCCCACGCCTGGGGCCAAGTTGGAAACCAGAATCAGCTTAAAATCCAGTCCTAATCTAGTCCTCACTAAATTTAAATAATTTCACTGGAGTTAGTTATTATTTTTGCATCATCAATACCAAATTGAATCTAATTGGATGGGAATATACACAGACTTCTCAGAAAATCACACTTCACACACAATTCATATCTTGCTACTCGGTCAGAATCTTATTAACCTGGAGTCCCAGTCTTTGTCACAATAATCATAAATGTGATGTTTTAGGCCTATTGGAAGACATCCATTCAAAATGTAGCCAACGGCATATAAAGAGCCTTTTTTCCATGTCCACTGTAGTTTCTCAGCGTGCTCTCTAGTAACATCTGTCTGGTCCAGGTTACTTTTATACTTTAAGTAAATTTCCAAGTCTGTACTTTGTGACTTTTACTTGAGTAAAGAAGTTAAATCAGTACTTCTACTTTTACTAGAGTATTTTTTAACACAATTATCTGTACTTCTACTTGAGTACAGGAAGTGAGTACTTTTGCCATCTCTGACAACAACACACGGGGCGACGTATCCAGAGCCCCGTACGCTGAGCTACCAGCAGAGCTAACTGGTAGATTAAACTGTCATCTGTTTAGCTCACCTCTGGCCCGCCTATATCAGATCCACCGCTGTGATTGGTGCAGCTCGGCTACAAGGGCATATTTAATGAGCAGCATTACTCGATGCAGAGTTCTCGCAAGAGCACAATTTGATTTTGCATAGCGAGTTATGCAAAATCAAATTGTGCTCTTGCGAGAACTCTAGATTTCCAGGGTAGTACTCGCTACCATTGTTGCTCTTAATACTAAGTCATGTTACAGCACTGCGGTAGAGCTACTGCTTTGCCCAGTGTGTCCCGTAGAGACGATGAAGACGCTGAGAGCCACTGACCATGCATCATTATTTGATGAGTTGGGAATGAGAAGGCGTTGGTGTAGCTGCAGTAGACACACTCCCAAATAACAGAGACAGCCTGAAAATCTAAGCTGCATGTGATTCCTGTTTTTTGTAAATATGTTGTAAAGTGATGGCAATCCCATAAAAATGCTTCAAGGCAAGAAAGTAAACATGCTGATCTATGTTTTACTGCTGCTTCTTACAACTTCACTTTATTGGTCTTTAGATTGTTAATCAATCTGAAATGTGGGTCTCAAGATAAAAGCGCTACATTGAAAACAAGCCAGATCATCCTCTATAAAAGTGAAATATAACATTAACATCTTCACCCCACTCTCATGTCTTTACGGGCTAAAAGCATGAAGCAAAAGCCAGTGAAGTGATTTTGCTAGGCATACCAAAGCGCAGTAAATGTGCTATTCTCTGAACAAGAATCCCCTTGAGGAGACATTGTGTATTAAAAGTTGTATAAGTTTTGAATAACAATTTAGAAACAGCACAGAGGCAGTGGGAGTCTAGCACTGCCATCCTGAGTGCATAAATAGTTAATTTCAGCTAGTAATGGCAGATCTCTGGCCAGTGAAAATATGATTTAAAAAAAAAAAAATAGAGAAAGCCAAAGCTTTCAAAACATACTTTGTGGCAGAAGAGAAATCAATTTTTATAGGCTTGAGTTCATAGATGGATTGTGCTTTGTGCCTGTGAATGGAGCTCTGAAGCTCATCATTGCATGGTTATCCGACGTTTGGGGAAAAAAATGAAATAAAAGGATCTAGAGTGCATCTGGTCCTTACATAAAAGCATGCTGCTTCAATCACTATTACTGTTCAATTTCTCTCTGAAATTAGAGTTATTTGGGAGGTAGCAATTTTCACTTTCTCTGCGCCTTAAACACCAATGTATTACTTTTTTTATTAGAATCATTGATTGGGCACTTGAAAAGGATGTTGCTTAGAGTTACTGGATGGCATCCAGGTAGAAGCTTTGGACTCCTGTGTGTGCATAAATGCCAAGACTGAAAGAAAGAAGAGAGACAATACAATGTGGGAGCTTTATGTTGTTTGGAATCAAACCAATCTAATAATTTTAGTCTAGCAGCTTCCAGCTTCTCCTGTAAGGATTTGCTGTTTTTTCATCAGTGCAAATAAAATATCTTTGGGGTTTGGAAAAAAAAAGTCTGTGCTCAGAGAAACAAACTAGGCTACATCATGTTGGAGCAGAGTATGTAAATTAGATGCTCAGCCCCCTCAGACGCACAGAGCTCCATGACAGGGCAGAGGCAGTCTACTACTTATCTATGTGTTAACACCGTGCAAAATTCTACAGCCATGTTGGCAGCTCTATGCAGCTTATGCCTGGCCATGCTTTGAGCTAAATGCTATTTTCACCATGTTAGCATGCTCACATTGATAATACTGATGTTTAGTGTTAGGGTTAGCAACATGTTGTATTATATTAAATTGCACAAAACAGAAAGTGGAAAATGTAGGTTTTGTAGGTATTTGGTCATAAACTAAAGTACTGGACAAATTTTCAACAGATGCTGGCGCCAGAGGCGGACTTACCATTAGGCAAAGGTAGGCCCCAAGCTACCAAGGGCCCCGTAAAACGCCACATAAACTTATGGTTACGATTTGTTGTCTTACTTTTCACCAATTAATTATATCTCTAAACATTGATACGCTAAAGTGCTATCCGATTGTTTAATTCATGATGAGAAACTCCCCCCTGTCCCCACTACATTGGACTATTCCATTATCCTACTATGCGTGTGTGTTTGTAACAAACGGCTCAGCATGCTGGAAGCTGGAGGCTACAGACGGTTTGAAAATGAAGCGAAGCTACCGAAGTGGTTCTGAAAAAAGGAAGAAGCGGGAAGAAAGCATAACGTTTTTAGCAAAGGTAACAACCTTTTACACGACGGCTACTGACAACACTAACATTAACGTTATTAAAGAGCAGCAAGAAGCCGGTGCTTGCGCTAGCAATGCTAACACTGAGGAGCTACCCACCGACAGCGTCAGCCCAGGTTGCGCTAGCAAGAGGCTCGTTCGAGATGAACTGCGCCTCGCCTGTAAAGTGGACGAGAGCAGGCGGCAGCAGCGGGGGAGGGGGACGGGGGGACAAAAAGCTGTGGTAAAGTCGGACAGTTTCCAGCCGATTTCAGCCGCCTTAAGGCTGGACAGGAAGTGACAAAAACACTGTGGTGCGATTATGATTTAATAAAATATAATCAGACCCACATATCAGTTGGTACACAATCTCTAGTTGTTTTAATTATGACAGAGTAGCTCTCAACATGTTCTACATGTGATCTGTTGCTGATTTGAATTAACAACAGACTGTAGATGATCTGTGATCTGAACGGATTTAGTCTCTCTGACTTCTTAACATCACTATCAGCCACATAAGGTATGTTCTGTAAGCCTTTATATCAGACAAATAGCAATTAAAATCCCTTTGATTCAAAATCAATAAAAAGTTTATACTCAACGTCATCATGTTGAGTCGATTGTGAACCAATCAGCTGTTAAATCAGCTGAGAGGCCGGCGTTTCCCAGCATGCTCTGGGTCTGCCTTGCAGTCGGTGAAAAGCAACTGCGCTGCCTGCGTCTCAGAACTGCGGCCGCCTTGCTCTCGTGAGATTTCCGTTGCCCACGTGTGCATGACGTCAGAGCAAGTCAGGATCAAGTCGGACACAAATCTAACCGGCATGCAGTGGGCACCGATCGCCGGTGATCGATTCTGCGCAGACCTGGCTCATCTCGAACGAGCCTTATGCTAACGCCGATGAAGAGTAGTGTCAGCCCAGGTTGCTCTAGCGATGCTAACACTGATAAAGAGGAGCTACCCACCGGCAGTGTCAGCCCAGGTTGCTATAGCAACCTTACAGGATCCTTCGAATGGAGATGGTAACGGAACTGCTGCTTTCACTGTCCATGATGATAACTATGGCAATGACGAAGATGGTGACACACACAATACTCAGCAACTAGACCCCGTGAGTAGCAGTCACCCTAATCAATGTGTTATGATTGAAGATGATCCAGCACTCTGACCAAAACAGCTGTCAGACAGAGAGCACATCTTTCTCAGATAAATAAGGACTGAAAAGGGGGAGAACAAGGGTTGTGGAGGGCGCCATGCCTGTGTTTGCCTTAGGCCTCAAAATGACTAAATCCGCCTCTGGCTGGCGCTTTATATAACAAAAGTCATTCAAATCCCCTGGCTTATAACATATACCTTCTGTGTGTGTGTGTGAAAAATGAATGCTTTAGTATTTTAAAGGTAGAGTGTGTATCATTTTTAAACATCGCTATATCACTGTCAGATTATAGTGCTATCTTGAAACACAAATGGCACCACAGTGGATAAGATTGGTAGTCTATGTCTCCCGTTATATGGTGTTGTTACCGCTAGTGTTTCCACCAATTATCTCCCCAGATACTATAAAACCCTGTTTGTAGCTTTGATACAAAGCCATGAATATTAATACTCAAAATGAATCCTGTGTTCACTACCATGCTTAATATACCAGTCAGAAAGTAGATAATTACTAAAATATCAGTTAAAACTTGGGTAAAACTTATACGACTTAAAGCACTACGCATTCAATTTAAGTGTCATTACTAAGACAGGCCTTTCTGGTTGAGTGTTTTTAACCTAGGAATGCAGCCTATTAGTTTGTTAGATCGAGGTAGCACACAAACAACACAGATGAGACGAATTATGTAGGAATAGGTTTCATAGCTTGCAGGGGGTAGAATAAAAAAAAACTGCAGAATTTGAGAGAGACCTCTTTCTGCAGCTTTCTCACTCCCCTCTCTGTTGCACAGGCAATCAGCAGATCAGCCAAAAGGAATGCTCTCTCTTTCTGAAATAACCTATGATTGACCAAAACCTCCCGTCGCAGTTTCAGGCCCCTGCTGTCACCAGTTCCTGTGCTCTTGTTTTTTTCCTCCATCCTTCTGTTCCTGTTAAAGGTAGATGTTACCAGTAGTCTCAGTGTGGTGAAGATCCGGAAGGGCGAATCAAACTTTGATTTGAGGTTTAAGATGGGGTTTTTATTAATCCCAAATAAGGCCCAAAGGCAAGATACAGAAATACAAAAATAATAAAAATCAAAGACTTTCAAAACTGAAAAAGAAATAGACTTGAGAGTGTTCATAAATTGCCTTTTGACTGCAATTAACCTGGCTCACAAGACTTACGTCTTCCTACATCCAGCCTCCCTTCGTAACTGAAACCTCCCTCTCAAATAACTTGATAGCGCCCCCCAGAAATGGACTAAACCATTCTTACTAATATTGCAGGGGTGGCTCAGGCGGGAAGCATACAAAAAGGCTCTAGAACTGCCAAAACACTACTCTACATAACGAAATACTCGTAACAATATAAATACAACCCAAATAGGTGTAACTGCCAAACAAGATATCTCAAATTACCATATTAACGGTTTATCGTTTTAAATCGGATCGCTTCCGGTAAACCCCGGAAATCCGCCCGGCTATAAAGACACCGGTGAACACGGCAAACTCCCCTTTGACCATCACATCAAAAGACGCAGGTAAGATGACACAAACATGCTGGAATGAATGATTTGTATTACCTTTTAAAATAAACAGATGTCAGATTAACAAATAACTGATAGTTGTGTGGTTATTATAACTAAGGAATGTTTAGTGAAATACGATGGTAATGATGAACAATGGTTGAAGATGATTAACTGATTGGTGGAGTAATGTATTTAGCGTTGCATGCATATCAGCGTAGCTTCAGCTGTTATTTATGTGCACTAGAAATCTACGTGATTACTGTAGGGCTATGGAAATGAATGGAGTAACGGAGAAACTTAAACACAACGAAGGTAACTAAACAAACACGTGTCACACACTAGCATCTCACAACGGGAGTCTTTTAAAGTCAGTGTACGGTGACGGTCGCAATGCGCCCTGTCACAGTTCCCCAGACCCTTGGTAAGGGTTTACTTTGATTGGACTGTGGAAAGATTTACTGCTCCTGTCCCAGACCTGTTCCTGGGAACCTGACTGGCCCTGGTGGGTCCTCAAAGTGCCTGCCAGACACCCAGTCTTCAGGAAAAGAAGTGCAGTTTTTCTTTGGGCCGTTTTGCCCCAATGGCATGTTGTTCCAGAGCCCATCCAGTCAGGCTCCAGTCTGCTAGCTTGCAGTCAGCTTCCCTGGTAGCAGCATCCAGTCTCCACTCCAGCCTGTGGGCAGTCACTCTCACCTTCAGCATGCTAGCATTGAGTCTTCACTCCAGTATGCTAGCCATCAGCATGCTAGCAGTGAGTCTCCACGCCAGTATGCTAGCCATCAGCATGCTAGCAGTGAGTCTCCACTCCATTATGCTAGCCATCAGCATGCTAGCAGTGAGTCTCCACGCCAGCCTGCTAGCAGTCAGTCTCGATTCCAGCATACTAGTCTCAAGCCAGCAGCCCAAGCGATTAGCCCTGTGTCTGCTTCCCTGTCTCCTGTGTCCATGCAGCAGCCCCGAGTTCAAGCCACATATTCACCCCTTTTTTCGCTCTCTGCAAACCTTGGCAAAACATCTCATGGAAGTCCACTGGGAGGGCACAGAGCATGAGTTTTGCCATCCTGTCTCCAAACCTGTCAGCAGCCAGTCAGCTATCCTGCTTCCAAGATGTTGACTCTCCCACAGTCTTTGCTGCTGTCCAGCAACCCAGACCCTCTGCTGGCCACGACCCTGAGACTCTGCAGCTCAGCCTTGGGATGGACGACCAGCTGGACCTTACACCATTTTCTGAGTCGGGGTTCCCAATCAACATCTCATCTTTGTTGACCTGGTTACAGTCAACAGTCCGGCCGATTCCTGCTCCCCATGTCCAGCCTGCGGTCTGGCCAACTCCGGCCCCTTGTGCCCAGTCGGTGGCATGCCAACTCGGCCACAGTTCCATGCTCCAGAGTTGTGGCAACAACAATTTTCTTTCTGCACTTCCATCATGGCCTGCTACAACCTTTTCCCTAATAATCAACCTAGCTACCTGAAAATCAAATTAAGAAAACAAGTGCAGCAGGAGGCGATCAAAAGTAAGCATGAACTGGCCATTCTGTATGCTCAGAGCGTATAAGTACAACCAATCAGTGCAGTGGAGCGTGTTCCCATCAGCGATTAATAATGGCTTTTCATTTAATGTGTCTGATGTCAAGGTCATACGCTTGCAGAAACAAAGACTATCTTACCACTCTCTGATTTAGACATCTAAGAGACTGTAAAAAGGTCAGCCGATTGTAATCTGTATACACAATCAAGGATTTACCTCCGGCTCCTACCTTGAAATATTACAGGTAGGAGCAGGAGGTAAATCCTTGATTGAGAGGGCTCGTATCAGTGCTAGTGCTTCTTTCTCTATGACTGAATAGTTTAATTAAGATTAAGATATGCTTTGTTAGTCCCACAAGGGGAAGTTACAATTTACACTCTGTTGTTATTACAAACAGGCCTGAATTACACACACATGCTCCTATACAAGCACTAATGGAGAGATGTCAGGGGGGGGGGGCTGCCCATGGAAAGGCGCCCCGAGCAGTTGAGGGTTCGGTGCCTTGCTCAACAGCACCTTGGCAGTGCCCAGGAGGTGAACTGGCACCTCTCCAGCTACCAGTTCACCACCGCTAATGATACTACTGCCACCCCCAATACTGATAACATAACTGATAACAGCCAGACAGCACCTGCCCCCAATGGTCACAGTGTGGAGCTAATAAAACAGGAGAGGACCACAACAGGATTTTAACATTTTCAAAGGCTTGCTGACAGTTAATTCAATTCAATTCAGTTTCATTTACAAAGCGCCAAATCACAACAACAGTTATCTCTTTGCGCTTTTCATAAAAGAGCAGGTCTAGACCGGACTCTGTGATGTTATTTACAGAAACCCAACAATTCCCACCAAGAGCAAGCACCAGGCCACAGAAACCTCAAGCAGAACCATGGCTCAGGATGGGGGCATCTGCCTCGACAGAGAGAGAGAGAGAGAGAGAGAGAGAGAGATCCAGAACCAGCGATAGGAGGAGAGAGGAGAGGGACAAGAGAGTACAAGACTAAGGGGACGAGAGAACACAAGGGGGAAAGGGAAGAAGTCGAGTTATTAACATTAGCAATAGCATTAATGGGATGAGGTTTGGGCGACCAAACAAACTTTTCCTTTCTCAGTTCATTTAGAGGATATACAACAGTAGAACAGTTTTTACAGAAACTCCAATAGCAGCCTATCCTACTTAACCCAAAAAGCTCTGTAACTCTTTCTTTGTGGTAGGCCACCCAAATAACTTTAGCCTGGACCAGGGCTACATGACCTTGACCCACCACATGGCCTAAGTATGTCACTTAGACACTTAGAGGCTTCAGCCCACCGAGTTATCAACATGTGTAGCGTTAATCGATCACAGATCAGGTCTGCCCAGTGTAGATGGTAAACCACAGCCCAGTAGTACTAACCAGCACTTCTTTTTTTTTTTTTTTTTGAGCCTCTAGAAACAACAAGTAATCCTGAATTCTGGGAGCACAGTGTTCTAGTGATGTAATAGGGTACTATGATCTCTTTATGATATGATGCCTGACCATTGAGAGTTTTGTAGGTGCGAAGAAGGATTTCAAATTCTAGTTTTGGATTTCATGTGGAGCCAGTGCAGAGAAGCTAATATGGGATGAATTTGATCTCTTTCCCTAGTTCTTGTCAGTACATATGCAGCAGTATTCTGGATCAACTGGATAGCCTATAGGACTTATTTGAGCAATTTGATAAGAAGGAATTGCAATAATACAGCTTAGAAGTAAAAAAAATGTAGTTTTTCTGTATTATTTTTTAAAAACAGGATGCGCCTGAATTTTGCAATGTTATGCAAGTGTAAAAAGGTCCTTGATTTTTGACAACTCAGAAATTCATTGTGTGGTGCCAGAGGCCTGGGCAATGCCATCTGAAGAAGCTATATCTTGTCTCAATAATAACTTTCTGAGGTGTTTGGGGCCAAGTACATGCTCCTGTTTGGATTTGCCCTACTGCAGTACTGCTCCTGTGGTTGTCTATGCCAACCACAATGCCCTGACGGTCTTAAACTCATCAAAACCAGAGGAATGAGTGGAGCTTAACTGTCCTGCACATCTTTGTTTGATTTATGCTTTTCAACATCATCCTCAATCCCCAACACGCACACGCCCTCACCAGGGACAACACTGATTACCACATCATTGTATTTTCCATTCCCTTTCTGTTTAAAGCTAACTGGAGTTTTTTTTCTGTTTTGGAGACAGAAACAAAGAACTTCAACTTTTTCTTCTCTGGGGTGCCATGTGTTGGTATGAATGAATATTGATTGGGGTGTTTCACTGACTTTTTATAGGCAACTATGGGCGTGACATGAAGTCAACAAAGCTGTGCGACATTAACAGGTGATTAGGATTCATAAAGGGAAACTGGACGACGTGAGTGTGTGCATTGTTTTATTAATCCAAATATTTTGTGTGCAAGCACTTCATGTGTTTTATCCGTACGCCATCTTTTGACATGAATCCTACGCACAAAAGAAGAATTATGCCATTTTCTATGCTAGATTTGGGATTCATAAAAAGTCAACTTTACTTCTGGTAAATATTAAGGTGAACAGAGCATAAATTACATTTACACTGATGCTGGTTTTGATGCTGCAGTCGGGCAAATCCAAGCGCAATTTTATATATTTCTATAACCTTTTGTGGCGTTTACTTTTTTTCATCTGTGTTATAAATGTATTTTTTGTAGTTTTTGTTGCTAAGCACTTTGTAACCGTTCATTTGAGGCAAACGCTGCTGTGCTTCTTGTGGATGTGAGTCATCGATTGTAAAAACACAAGAGATATGGAAAGAAATAACACTACTTTTTATTAACAAGTTCTTTCAGGAACAAGTAACCCAGTGACAAATACGGGTTAAAACAGGTTGATAAATAGGTACATTTATTAAATAAAATAGAGAAAGGTCCTGTAACCCAGGGGTGATAAGAGAGAGTGCCAGAGATCCCAACCCCGATTCTCCACCATGGGTGTCACCTGCATAATCCAAGTGATGAAATAGAGAACTGTTGTTTTCTCTGCTTACATGTATAGGTGCCTGTAATGTCTGCCAACATATACAATCAATTCAATAAATGTTGATATCAGTGAAATTTCTTAAATCATAGTTTTTCAGTGCAATAAGATACATATTACTAAAACCATGTTCATATTTGCAACAAACTAGGATAGTTAGTTATAGTTTTATTAGAACATGTAAAACACTAAAATAAAAAATATATATAAATACATTCATGCATACATACATACATACATATAATTAAAATGACAGAAATAAGGCCATGTACTTCTCAGCACAATCTTCCAAAATTGAAAGTCATTCAAACAAAAAAAAATTCCCATGTTCAAAAAGGAGTAGGGAGACGTTATCAGGTCTGACCCCCTTTCTCTACTTTTATCCTTTAGTAAGTACATAATCTTATGCTTCACTTATTTACACATCATAGATGCAGATACAGACACACATTTACACTGTTTTTGTTTCTTTTCTTCCCTTTCTTCTTCTTTCTATCCCCTCTATAACAGTTTAATAACATATCCATATTAGACTTAGTATATAGATATATTAGCATATAGATAGATTAGTATATAGATGCCAAGAAACCATACAGTCATTATACAGTACTATTACTTCAAATCCTTTTCGTATCCCTTTAATATGTTCATTTTAAATAATCTCTTGAAACTGCTCATTGTTGTACATGATTTCATTTCTTCACTGCAGCTGTTCTATAAAGTACCTCCTCTGGTTGTGATGCGGTGATATTTAGCATTTGTTCTTATACGTTTCTAAAACCCTGATCAAGGCAAATAGGTTTTTCATGTTCTGTAGTCTTTAGAAAAACAGTACAATTAAATTGACCGATTCTTGGTAAATGGCTTTAATTTGCCTTGTCAAAACAATGAGTAATTCATTACAAAAAGAACACAAAACCTAAACAGTATAGACAGATGACCCAGGTACAGGTGAGTTTGTGAGCAGGGTTATGATAAGAACTAAAATAAAATTAAGGTAAGCCTAGTGTTCACAAGAGGGATGATTCAAGTATTACAACACAAATTAAGAAAAATTAAATAGGACGTATATACAACTAGTAGAAGGTAAATTAACTGTATAAGAGCAATTAAGGTAAAGTTATGAGGTAGTGACAAGCTAAAGTGAAGTATAATCAATAGCAGGGAGTCAAGTAAACAGTGTACACCAGGATAATATATACTGTGAGTGTTGTCTGTACTAATATAACAAAACAGAAAAATAATATAATATGATGCAGTATTGGTAACAACCAAGTCCCATATGACCCCAAGAGACTTTAAGTGCAGCTGCTGATGACGTTGCAGATGGTTGTAGTCTGTAGGCATACTTGTTTTTTATGTTCAGTTTGCTTTGTATTAATAAAAATAACCACTATTTAAAGAGCAAATAAGAGAACATATCATTTCTAAATCAGTTTTTATAATAGTGGTGAACATTACGTTTTATACTGACTGATATTAATTCACCATTTTCAGACTAATGTTATATGAAGTAATGAAAACTAAACTCAAACAACAAACAGTGATGCAAAAACGGACACAATCAAGTTTCTTGTGTTCTTTCAGTTATATTACAGTACAGGTTTTACTGTTGGCTTTAACACAGGCATGGGCAAATTACAACTTCACTTTTCACACATAGCACGCACATTGAGCCCTTGTGTAAAAATGAGCGGACTAAAGAAAAGAAAAGTGGACAGTACATGGCGAGTGTTTAAGAAGGAGTGGTCAGCAAAATGTTTTTTCACTGATGTCCGATCAATGGCTGTGTGTCTGATATGCCAGGAAACTGTTGCAATTTTAAAGAATACAACATCAGCCGTCACTTTGCAACGAAGCATGCTAACTATGCCAGCAAGCAGTCAACGCCAGAACGGGCAGCTACTGCTGAGAGGTTGATGTTTAATTTACAGACTCAGCAACATTGTTTTCACCGACAAACTCGGATTCAAGAATCCAGCACCAAGGCAAGTGTTCTGCTAGCATTTAAATTAGCAAAGGCTAGCAAGCTTTTCTCAGAAGGCGAGTTTTTGAAAGACTACATGATAGAGACAGCAGGTCTCTTATGTCTGGAGAGCAAAGGCAAGTTTGAAAAGATCAGTTTATCACGAAGTCTAACATGAAATTAGCCAAATCCCAAGAACATGGTTAACCAAAAGAGGAAAAAATACAAAGTGGGGTCATCACATATACACATACTGTCCGTCATATGTCGTTCAATCTAGCGAAACAATAAAGAAAACCTTTTTGTTCATGGAAATCAAGCTAGGCTATATGCCATATGCTAGCTAGGTATAGTTACTCAAGTGATGAGGCACGGATCATTTCATTGGTCAACGCTGTTGTAACACAAAATAATCCAAGAACGCAAGACATCCGAGAGGAGATTTGGAAACACGCACAAGCAGCTTGAGTGCAATGAGAAGGGCCAAAGCTGGGAGCAGGAAATCTTTCTACTCTTATTAACTCTGTCCAAGCTGAAAGTTTTAACACAAGAGCAAATCCAAGTGCGAGCAGTGACTGTTTCAGTGTGAGAGCAAGGTTTTAAGGCAAATTATTACAAAATCTGAACATAATATCAGTGAGAAATGCTCTCAAATTGAAAGAATGCGCTCTTGAATAAAGATAGGAATATAAGTCCATAGTTGCTGTCCTGGTTTTCAGTTGGCCTGCATGGGATCCAGTCTGTCTCTAGTTGTGTCTCTTCCTGTGACTCCTGTCTCTTTTCCTGTATGCCTCTCTGTGCCCCCTTTTGTCTTGGGCCTTGTGCATGTCCTCCTTGGGCCTGACTGGCTTTACTCTGACTGCAAAGCATTAAGGGAAAAATAATTCATTTATAAATGACTTTCTTAGTGATATTCAGTATCTTTGAATCAGTTTAAAGAAAACTATATTGATTTGTAATACAATGATCTCTCTCTCTCTCTCTCTCTGTCTCTCCCTCTCTCTCTCTCTCTCTCAACTTAGAATAAATAAAATACCAGTTGGCAACTCTACTTAATGCAACTTAAAACCCACATTTGACAAAAGCATCTAGGGCCATGCACTTTGCTGCAGAATCTTGCAAACGTCTTGCAGTTGCTTGATTCGCTTTAATTGTGGGATTGTTCTGAAAAGACGACGTGTGCAGTGTTAGAAAGACATAAACCCACGTATTAGCTTAGGTAATACTAGCACAAACAAGATAAGTCACCCGATTAGACATGAATCAAACCATTGAAAGCTTGATAATATCTTACAAGTCACAGTAGATTAAAGAGATGTAATAAGCCGTACTTTGTATCAAATTAGACTAGAAATGTTTTTCCTAGACAGAAAACGAACAGTTATACTCTACTTAACCCTCTGAAACCCAAGCCATTTTTGAGTGTTAATCACTGTGAGCTAATTTTGCACTCTTTTTGCAAGTTTTGCATCTCAAATTAACAAGCGCAACCACGGCCAGAAGTAGGAATAACTCCTAAATGTCTTTTGATCAGTATAACAAAGTTCTAATAGCATAAGCATAACAAAAAGGACGGAGCCAGTTGAGGTGGTTCGGGCATCTGGTAAGGATGCCTCCTGGGCGCCTCCCTAGGGAGGTGTTCCAGGCACGTCCAGCTGGGAGGAGGCCTCGGGGAAGACCCAGGACTAGGTGGAGAGATTATATCTCCAACCTGGCCTGGGAACGCCTCGGGATCCCCCAGTCAAAGCTGGTTCATGTGGCTCGGGAAAGGGAAGTTTGGGGTCCCCTGCTGGAGCTGCTGCCCCCGCGACCCGATACCGGATAAGCGGATGAAGATGGATGGATGGATAACAAAAAGGAAAAACATAAGTTACAATTATTTGATAATTAATTTTTTTTAAATAGAAAAACTGTTAATAACCCATTTCACTAAGGGAACACATGTATATACAATACAGGAAAAAAAGAATTTTGGCTATAAATCATTCACACAAAGAAGTTTTTTTTACAAAGGTAACACCAGTGGTGGAATGTAACAGTTTTAGTTACTAGTTTTGCATTGAGTATTTTTAATACTTAAAACTCCATATTCCTGATGATACCGTTATGGAGATTTTCTGCCCTCTCCAGTGATGTCAAAACACCACAACACAGAGAAAGACAGACGATTAAAGTGATATATTGCAATGGTTTTATGTAATTAATTACAAATAAGTTACAGAGCAAAAGTGTCAAATGTTCTCATCACTTCAGTTTGAGCAGCTTCCAAAGAACACGGGGATACATAGTGAGACTATATGCATGTCACAAAACAAGAAGTCTATGCTTATTGGAAAGCAGCCAAATGCATATTTTTACAAACCAATGTAAAGGTTTGTCAATAATTGCCAGTAGCCAATGACACACTCATTTAGCTTTTTTCCCTTAATGATCCCTCAGACATATTGTCTCCTTCTGCAAGGACAGGCTGTCATATATTTTACTCAGTTGACATACAGATTGCCATAAATAGTCTCAAGCCTCCTGCAGCTGTTATAATAAGCAAAAAATCTCTACATTTGCATTTTTGACTAAATCTCCATGTCACAGCTCATAGAACAGTGAGAAAGTTTTTGAACAGATGCAAACAGAGAAATGTTCAAATGATTAACAAAACTCAAAGGAACATAATTTCTTTAAGAATACTATACTAACAATACCATATCATTTTAATGAAATAACATTTTCAATACAGTACTTGTAATGTAACAGAGTTATATTGCAGTATAGTATTAGTAATTTTACTTAAGTAAAGGATCAGAATACTTCTACCACTGTTCACCAATAGGCTGGCTGGCTTTAGGTACTGGTCTAAGTCATTTTGCATTAAGTTTCATCATGTGGCTGCGCATAGCAGAAAGGAAACATGGCTTCCAACGCATAGCTGAGAAGCTGTAGAATTTTATACATTTTACAGCTCCTGATCAAAAAAATGAAATCAGACTTTTCTCTTTTTATTCATGAAGAACAAATTATTGTTATTTATGTAACAAAAGTTACATACTTACATGAAATACTATATCTGTTTTCCTTTTTCATTTCCAAAAAAGAACCTCCCTGGCCACACACCTCTGTGCGTCTCAGTATGTCACCAGTCAAAAGACAGTAGTGAGTCGCCTGTACACTTACACATAATCCAGTAATAGAAAACCAAACCAGTAGTACATAAAACAATAATGCAGACTTCTTTAGGACTCGGCCATCAAACTGTCTTAATGCTTTCTATTAGGGAATCTCAGGAAGAGACTTATGTTTTTTGAAATATGTTATTAATGGGTTCCAGAGACCATAAAAAAGGTCATTGGCCCCTTAAAGTGCATAATTTATCTTTTCCTATTCCAGAGACATCATTAGATCAGTCAGCCATACAGATACTTTTGGTGGGTATGGGGATTTCCAATGTAAAAGAATTTGCCGCCTGGTAATCAAAGTTGAAAAGGCTAATATATCTTTATACCAGGCAAGCCTTATATGGTTGCTCTGCACTGTTACAAAAATTGAGGTATGCACATTGGACTCACAATCTGTTTCTATAATTTCAGATAACGTTTTGTAGACCCCTGACCAAAACTAATCCAAGCGTGGGCATGACCAGAAAAGGATGAAAAGGGTCAAGGATCAAGGATGCTGTAGCGCTATTACACCTGCTACAATTTTCATCCATACCTGAAAATATTTTTGCCAATTCAGCCTTAGAAAAATGTGCCCTATGTAAAACTTTAAACTGAATAACAGCATGTAGTCCCACTGAGCCTACACACAGCTTCCTCCCATGTACTATCTGGTATTGTCTCTCCTAGTTCATCATCCCACTTTGCTCTAATCTTATACAGAATATTGTCACCATGGAAAGTGATAATGTTATAAATTCTGGAAATAAGTCCATTTAAATTAAAAGGCACTTCCAAGACATCCTCCAAAACAGATGGCTCTGGTTCATTTGGAAAATCTGTTGTATTAATATGAATAAAGTGGTGAATCTGTAGATATCTAAAGTGATTTAAGCAGGAGAGATTACATTTTCTTTTACATATGTCTTTGAAACTTTCAAATACACCATCCTTTAAATCTTTAAATTTGATAAGGCCTTGGCTGTTCCATTCCAAGAAAGTCCCATATATTCTAGCTGGAATAAAAAAATGATTGTAGCAAATTGGGGCTTGAATTGAAAAGTTAGGGAAAAAAATGTTTTATGTGAGGTTTGTTTCCACTTAATGGTTTTTGCCCTATTTTGGAGCTTTTTTCACATAATGTCAGCGGAGTCTCTTGAGGGGCATTCAGGGACCGTCGGACTTTTGAGGATCTGACAAATAATTTGTTCTTTCAGCTGTTTTCTAGGCAGGGACTAGAAAACAGACTGAATTTTACAACCAGTCGCACATGTGCAACCAGTAAATTTGCCCCTTTTTTTTACCTGTTAAACGTGGAAGGGGCGAGTCAATGAATCCGGAATCTGTGCATGCCAATGAGTGTGAGAAGTATAGGGAATGGCCACTATAATTGTCTGTGTGTGGAGGGGGAGGGTCCTAGAGACAATCGAGCGAGGGTTAACGTCTGTGTGAAGGAGACAGATATCAAAACCTGCTACGTGCATCTGAACAATGATTAAGCAAACTATTGACTCATTCTTCCGACCAGCGGCTAGTGTGTTAGTGCCAGCGTCTAAAGTGTCACAGTCGGATGATGAGTCAGTCAGGTTTGTGTGGCAAAAAAGGCCCAAACCCACCATTTTCAGGAAGACTGGCTGCAAGAAGAAGAGACAACCTCCATGAACTACTAATCTTGCAGTCTATCCCAGAACTGCAGGGAACACAACGTTTGCTGACAGTGCAGGGAGTTCACAGTTGAAGTGAAGTAATAAACATAACATTTCTGAAGAGCCATTTTTGAAGGGGACACAAATAATACAGCCACAATCATACTTGTAGAAAAGGAAAGTCTTAATACTATCATTAGTGTATCATGGAGACTCTACCATTACCATTCTTTTCAGTGTTTCTCTTGATTCAATGAAAAAAAAAGTCTCATAAGGGGCAAGATTCCAGATCGGCCCATCTGAGCTTTCATTTTCTCAAAAGCAGAGCAGGATACCCAGGGCTCAGTTTACACCAATCGCCATTTCTAGCCACTGGGGGACCACAGGCAGGCTGGGGGAACTCATATTAAGGTTAAAAAAACCTCCATAAAGTGAAATTTTCATGCCATGGGACCTTTAAAGTTGTTTTGTATGTTATGTATGTTTTATCCGTACGCCACTTTTGATGCAAATCCACTTCTATAAATGAGGCCCCTGTGTGTAGAGATACACAGTCATGTGACAGGCACCGGCAGGAAACACTAGAATAGTGCAAAGGAATATAAAATAAGCAGTTTTGAGGCTGAGAAGTAAGAAAGGCTCATGGCACACTTCTTGATGTCTATCTACTATATTTTAGTGCATAAGTGATACACTACAATGTGTGGTTGCATAATGTGATTTATTTTTGCATGTACTCCAGCAGGATGAACATTCACAACAATAATAAGTGAATGACGAAGGAAAGGAGATTTTTCTTAACTGAATTACATCTAGTTTATTGCTATCAAGTTTCACATCTGACTGCATTTAACCGGCCTGATCAGGCCACTGAAAACCAACAGCAATAAAACAGAATAAATCACACTACGAGAGGTTTAGAGAGGCTGCCGTTGGTTCATAACACATTTAAAATGGAAAATGCACAAACACACAGATGCTTGAATGTGTGGAGGAACAAATGAGCTGCACACACAATACTATGCAGAAAAGCGCACACACACACACTTATTTCTTATGAGTCCAGGCAAGAAAGCTGAAGCATCTTGGCATAGTGATTTATTAATTTGCTTCTAGCAATAACCGAGGATATTGTTAGCGCTCAACCAATAAATCTGTGTTATTTCCCCCAACATAGAGATTTGGAGAGCAGAGAGGAAATTGAGATGATGAAGCACGATCTTGACTTTTCTATGAGGAACCTGCATAACATTGAGCAAAAGAGAATGCAGTCAATTTCCTTATGCGGAGCCAATTGAAAATATAAGTCATACAGCATTACAGAACACACACACACAAAGTGCAGTCAGTGTAATATACAGTGCATGAGACAATGAGGGATGTACTGTAAATGTCACTTCTCCACAAGTGCGGCTTAAAGGTTACAGCAGAAACTCCATTATTTTAAGTTTAACTCATGCTGCCTTCAAAATGTAACTCCTGACTTGGGTCCTGAATCTACTCCAAGGATACATACCGTAATTGACGTGCATTTCAGCCGTGGCTCTGAGTACCGTGAAGCCTAGATTTGTGCCTGATCGATCGCGTGCTTGGCTGTTTATACCAGACGCACATTTCTCCCTTGTGTGTGTGTCAATTGTCTGTCCATCCGTCAGTCTCTCTCTGCGTGCCTGATCGCCTGTCTCGTCTCAAGAAAGCCAAAATCACCATAAACCTGGGTGTTTTTTATTTTTAAATTTGTTTTTGTAAAGTATGTGGGAGCGCTGTGGCCTTCCGGTATGTGATTACCTACCTGGCTTGACACATTTGTTTGCAGATGCCAAAACAATCTCTGTGCTGCAGAGGCCCAGAGCCTGGGCGTTCATCTACAGGTGTTTCTGTTCCCTATTTCATCATGTGCAGGGTAGACGCCGATCATTTTTAGACGGATGATCCTTTCTTTGGCATGACAGTGTTTGCTGTCGAGGCTCAATGAGCTTTGTAGCAACAGGGACAGACTGACAGTCTGTGTGTTCGGGAAAAGTCCAGAACAGCTGTCCAACCGACGGCCATCGGCACAAAAAACGTCTAATGGAGCGATATTAACAGCCAACAGCAGGGAGCGCCATTACTATCACTTATATTTTACGTATAAAAATAAAAACTGAAGAAGAAGAGTAAGACTACTAGTTTGGCTTGAAAATGTAAGGAGAAAGGTGAATGGGAAAAATTAAAAAGAAAGAGGGCTAAGTCTCTTGAGACTGATGCAGCAAAATGCAAAAAGCTCACAGAGCTGTGCAGCAGCAGTAATGGTGTAGTCCTTGAGGACCAAAGCAGCACTGCATCACTTAGCCAGAGTGTAGAGGACCAAGTAGAAGCTGAGCCTGAGCATCCACAGCCTGGTCATGATGAGGAACAGTCAGCAGATTTAATTTCACATCAGCAAGAGGTACTGGTAAGTGCCAGGAGCAGGGCACATTAAAACAGGCTGCCTTTATCCCTATCTTAGCAAATTGCATAGTCAGCTATCAACTTGTGAGTGTGTGTAGAAATGAATCGCCGGTTTTACTTTGTTTTACATGAGATGTTGTATTGAGCTCACTTCTGCTGCTTGGATGAAGACTGTGGTAGTGAATTAAACAGGAAAACAATAGGTGAATTGGTACCACTCTGAATAATTCACCAAATTTAACCACAAGTTTAACCAAAAAATCCTAACTTGCACTTTCTGTCTGTCTTCCATCAGAGTCAACCCGTTCTCACTCCAAACGTCTAAAAACAGACTGACGCTGGGGAGCGCAGCATATAGATGGTGTTTAGTGAGTTGTATCTAAGGGGAAAAATCAGCGTAATGAGGGTGGTCAAGGGGTGGATGGGTCGAACACAGGACCTTCACCCAGGAGACTGGGGATTGTGTCCTGTGTGTGTCTTTAACCGTCCTGTTATTGCAGCGTGTCAGGGAAGCCGCTTTCTTCTTTAACGGGCCCGCAAGTCACGGAACTGTAAATCCACCCATGACCTTTTCCTTAACCTGACAGTGTCAAAAGGGACGCCAATAGTCCCGACCAAGCAGTTTAGGTAAAGCGTGTTATGACGCTAAAGTAGACTTTTAGCATCAATAACGACAAAGGCACCTGGCCAGGCGTCCGTATTGGGAGATGGGAGTAAGAATGTGTTGTCAGAGTTTTTTTGTTCAGGTACAGAAAATATCCTACTTTATCTCTAAAAGGGTTGTCAGTAATACTCTATACAGTTTCATTATTTGTATTTTATTTCCAATGCAGATGTAATGGCATTGTACATTTTTTGTTTTATTTGATGGCTGAGGCTTCATTTATAAACACAACCCCAATTCTCACCATTGGTTTTGAGGTGTTACTTGCTGTCTGATAGGCTACAGTATTGTGGCATAGTATCAGGACATCCTGGTTAGTGTCTGTTGTGCACGGCTAGGGGCGGATGGCTGGATGATGGGCCTATTTGGGGATAAAGTCCAGGGCTGGTTTTTAGCCCCAAACCGTATCCCTATATAGCGATGTAGCAACCCCTCGCCCCAGCTGCTGTACTG
Organism: Percina caprodes; assembly: GCA_013375575.1. Taxonomy (NCBI): domain Eukaryota; kingdom Metazoa; phylum Chordata; class Actinopteri; order Perciformes; family Percidae; genus Percina; species Percina caprodes. The sequence continues at coordinate 1,170,649 of JABXJD010000058.1, forward strand.
CGCATGTGTGGAGACACACAGAGATTTCCCCATTTTATAGATACTGTAGATGATGCAGTTTTAATGCCATGCTGAAGAATAAGAATTGTCATGTTTGTATTTAATAGTGAGAAGGATTGGTATATACATTTTTTAGACGACCTATACAAAATAAGTAATGTGACATGTACCCTTGTACATCATTTTGGAATATCATTGCTTTGTTTGAAACACACTGGATGACATCAATGCAATATATGGATGCAAACAAATGTGTTACACTCTCTGGTGACACAGCCAGTTTTGTGCTATTCAGTCCCTAAAGGAATGAATGAATGAACCCCCAGTCATACTAAAACCAATATATCTTAACAATTTGATTCACTGCAATCCTGGGGCTTATGCTAACTAACTCTGATATCCAGGTGTATATGTCTACCATCCAGAACAATGGTGTGACATACTGTACATCATCTCGTCCTTGTCACAAAATTAAAGAAGAAATGGTGTTGATCCCCAGTCTCTATTATTCCATCATCTTTCAGTCACTCTGTTTTCTGATTTGTGCCTGTCTGGAGACAGTAACTTTTAAATAAATAAAAATCAACACATTTAAATAAATAAATAATCGATTATTAACTCAAATTGAGCATTGAACACATTCTAGAGAGAATCGCGATGTATCTAGGAATTGATTATTTTTCCCACCCCTAGTATCAGAGATGGGAAGTAACGAAGTACAAATACTCCGTTACTGTACTCAAGTAGATTTTTCTGATATTTTTACTTTACTTTACTATTTATTTTTGTGGCGACTTTTTACTTCTACTCCTTACATTTTAACACAAATATCGGTACTTTCTACTCCTTACATTTTACAAAATTGGCTCGTTACTTTTGTTTTGTACAAGAGGTTGTTATGTCGGAAAATAGCGCGGACACGCGCCACACACCGCGAGCGGGTGCGCGCGCCGCACGGAGAAAAAGAGAATATCTGTCCGGAGGATAATCAGCTGAGATTGTGTGTGTGCGTCTTTGAGAACTATAAGTCGTATAACTCATGTTGTCAGTTCACTTAAGCCCGTTATTAGTATATAGTTCTTCACATTTAAAGTAAGTTAGCTAGTGGTTTTGGTGTGGTCTTCACCTGTTCACCAACTTCAGATACTGTAATTCAATTGACAAGTGGATGAAAACTTAGCTAGACAGAAGTTGTCTGGGGGGACGTTGGAAACCAGAATCAGCTTTTAATCCAGTCCTAATCTAGTCCTCAACTTTCACATCATTTCACTGGAGTTATCGTTATCATTGTTTACATCATCAATACCATATTAAATCTAAATAGATGGGAATATCTACTGTACGTTGCATTTGACGCAACACAACAGATTCAGCATTCTGCATTAATTCACAGCAAATCATTGCGGCTTGATGGCGCTAACGTTAGCACATTTAGTTAGACGTGTGATTTTTTATGGTTTTGTTTTTATGTTTTCCATTTGTTTTTAAGTGTCATATGCATTGTATTGTACTTTGTTGGTATTGTATTACATTTTACGGTGAAGCACTTTGTGATTTTTATCTGTGAAAGGTGCTATACAAATAAACCTTACTTACTTACACATAGACATGATTGAAAATGAAGAAAACAGAGATCCGGCAGACAAACAGCAAGACATCATCCTCAGCCTTATCAGAGAGAGATGTTTGAGACAGTAGGCATCAAGAAGGACTCCTGGCCAATGTGCTGGGGAACTTCTTCATTAATGTCTGTTTAGTCATTCATATTTTAATCCTTTATTTTATTTCCAGAAGCCATATTTGAGCACACACACATACATGTAGATTCATTTAAATGTTAAGGGGAAGATTAAAAATATAAACTGGATCTGTGAATTCTCACAGAATCACAACTAAATTCATATCTTGCTAATGGGTCAGAATCTTATTAACCTGGACTCCCCGTCTCTGTCATAATAATCATATATGTTATGTTTCAGGCCTATTGGCAGACATCCATTTAAAATGTAGCCATTGCCATATAAAGACATTTATGTGTTTTCCATGTCCACTGAAGTTCCTCAGCATCTCTCTAGTAACATTTGTGTGCTCCGGGTAGCTTTGCATAGAAAATTGTTGTCATTCGCAAGGCTACTTTTACTTTTATACTTTAAGTAAATTTCCAAGCCTGTACTTTGTTACTTTTACTTGAGTAAAGAAGTTTAATCAGTACTTCCACTTTTACCAGAGTATTTTTTAACTCAAGTATTTGTACTTCTACTTAAGTACGGAAAGTGAGTACTTTTGCCATCTCTGCCTAGTATCAACCAAAGCTAATAACAGCCCATGTGGTGTGCTCTTTAGAAAAGAGAGAGGGTCACGGATGTGATGCTTTTGGACTCTTGTATCATGCTGGATTATACATTGTTTACAATCAATGAATTTTCAACCAGCAAGCAGATGTAATGTTGCTGATAGAAGTTGCCTTAGCTTATTTTGTTATGAGTTGATAAATGAATGTCCCAATTGGTTAATCTAACACACTTTGCATTATTATTATTTTTTATAAATGTATAGCCTGTTATCTTTAGGTAAGCATTCACAACAAAGAAATAGAAATACCTCAAAGAAGCAGCTAAGCAGGTATTTTCTTTAAGTTAGAATAGACTAATAAGTTATTAGTATGGGGTTAACCCCATACATACAGTATGAACTAATTCCTCTGGTTCACAGAGCATTTGAAAACCTGGGGATCAAGTCAAATACATTTACTAGCTGTAGTGAAATATTGGATGGTAAAGCCAGATAACTGGTTCACAAAGGCTTTTTAACATATTCTAAGTGTTCCTTATATAAAACAAATAAAGAAGAAATGGTGTTGATCCCAAGTCTCTTGGACTCCGACAGTACCTGGTCATCCACATGGATAACAAGCTGATGTGGAAGGTCCATTTGGAGGACATCTGCTCCAGGCTGCAACAGAGCTCGGAATTTCGGTGTGAACCAGGAGGTGCACGTATCACCCGACATATAGAGACTGTCGTGAAGATCATGGGAGTCCATCAATATCCCTGTCTTCAGGCTATTTTTTAACAAACTCAGACAGGCCCTAAATGTCAGGGTGTTTTTACATCTACCTTCTTAAATTCAATTGAATTTGGAGCGTTTACTAGGGATGAGCCGGATACTCAGCTGAAACGAGTATCCGGTACGGATAAAGCACTTTTGCCAAATACAAGTATTATACAAGTAATATGAGTCATTATCTGTACTCGGATTGGGTAGCGGACCGTGCACCCCGCCCGTACACACACGCTCTGCTCACTCACACAGAACATCTCTCTCTCTCTCTTGGCGTTTTTCCACTGATGGTAACAGCTCGCCTCTCCTCGTCTCTACTCGTCTCGTTTCTACTCGCCTCTTCTCTACTCGCCTCGCCTCGTCTCTACTCGTCTCGACGCACTCTGCGTCCGTTTTCCATTGCAGATTGAGTAACGCCTCAGCGTGGCTGGTCACCATAGCTACGCAGCCGGTAACTGCCATGATGTAATTTTCAACGCGACTCACAACAGCACGTTGGAGGTGTTTGTTTTGATTCTCGGCCAGAAGAAAATTAGTTTCAAAAGAAGCTGAAGGAAGCAACAAAAATCACTGCTGGAAAAAACAGGAGTTTGGGAATTCCGACGGAGTTCAGACGTTGACGTGACCATTGTTCGCCGACACAAAAGGGTAAGTTAAGTTTTCTGTAACGTTAGCTAACATTAGCATGTGTTCAGGGTCACAGTCAGTATTTACTATACGCTATACAAAGTACATGAACTTTAGCAACCATGATTACACACCAAAACATGTCTGCTGTGTACTGTGTGTGTTTCAGATCCTTCACGCTTTGCAAAATCGCCGCCGCAGACGTCTGTTCGGGCATTCGATGTCCAACTGGTGAAATCTCTGGTTCTGACCTGCTTTGTACAATGTTTATGAGAGTCACGGAGAGACTTATGACGATGACAGGGATGCATCACGGACAGCAGAGCCGGGGGACACTGTCACAGGGTGCAGAGGAAGAAGACCGGGATGTACGGGAGGGTTTGATGCGCTACTTGAATAGCTAAATAAAATCTTTTCTTTGATATATTGTCTTGTTTTTTTTAAAAGTAACAGTGTGCAATATTGGAAACGACATGCAAAATAATAGCCCTTAATATTGAATAGTGAGAATAGAAAAGTGAGAATAGTGCAGAGAGTAGATAATCTGTCGGTGTCTGCCTAGATTTTTTATTTTTTTTAAATGGCGCGGTTGTTCCGGACACACACTCCGCACTCTTGTTTGCTAAAAACGCAGTCATAAGTGACGGTCCTCCGACCAACCAGTAGTCTGCAGGTTTTCACGTCACCTTTTGGTATCGCCTCAGCTAGCTTGGAACCTCGACTGAGGTAGTACTAAAAAAAGTACCTGCAGGTCCCAGGAACTTTTTTTCATAATGGAAAACCAAAAAAGGCGAGTAGAGTCGAGGCGAGTCGAGTAGATACCACACAGTGGAAAAACGCCATCTCTCTCTCTCTCTCCCCCCCAGTCATTCAGGTCCGCGGGTTTCTTCAGCTTCAGGTTTGTTTTTTACTTCGGTTTGTAGTACTTACTTAACCATTAGATTTCTGGTAACGTGGGGTTTCAGACAGTGCGTGGTATAATGCGACTCACGCTGCATCTCTGCCGTCGGAGATTTCTTTTTTTTTTAAACCTCTGCACCCCCCCGTCCGTCCGAGTAGACAGATACGGATACAGATAATTCATGTGGTAAACAGATACAGATACAGATAATGCTGTACTCGCTCATCCCTAGCGTTTACCCCCCGGTTCATTTTAGTTTCGGTGTCTGACCGGGCCGGTTAGGGGTGTGATGAACAGTGGCAATAAATAGTCACAATAAACAGTGAAACAGTGACTAGAAATACTAGTTTTTAGTAGTTCATGGCATAGCAGGGGTACTGCACGGCATAGTAACAAACATTTCTGGGACATGGATTCACACAAATGGAAAGATAAAGGAGAGAGGAGCTCAGTGTGTCAAACGAAGTCCCCTGGCAGTCTGAAACTATTACAGCATAACTAAGAGAGACAGGGTAAAGAGAGGAGCCTGGGCGGGCTAGAACTCGCCCCTCCCGGATCAGGCTGTAACAGCTCCACAGTTGGAACCGAGGGGGGTTCATTGTCTAAAAGACATTTTTGGTGAGGTTGGCTTATTGCCTTTTTCTGACTTACAAAACGCATTCAATCTACCACGTTCCTTTTTTCTTTTACCTTCAGTTAAGATCAGCCCACGAGACATACGGTGTCCCTTGGCAGAATGCCCTACCCCTCCATCCTATCCAGAAGTTATTTACTATGCGACCAAAAAACTGTGGTATGGTGTCTGGGCTTTATCAGTTCTTAGTGATATCTGACCGCTCTGCCCTTCCTATTGAGAGGATTTGGGGACGTGACTTAGTATCACGCAATCCAGACCATCAGCAGATTCACTACAATTTGATTCATAGCCCATATCTTACCCCTTTGAAAATGCATCACATGAAGGTAATTGACAGCCCTTTAGGCACTTTCTGTCCACTAAAAGCTGAAGGTACATATCTTCACATGATCTGGAAGTGCTCTCCTATTGGTCAGTTGTGGAACAATATTGATTGACTAATTGATACTGTACCTGTTGATGTCAATGTTTTGATTCTGAACGTCATCTCTCTAAATCTGAAAAACGTGCTGTTTTTGATGGACTTACAGCGGCCAAGAGAATGATTGCAACCCATTGGAAGCCACCTCCTGACTTGTCTATTCGTATTTACCGCACAGTGCCCTGCTATGCCATGAACTACTACAAAGAACTACTACAAACTATTATTTTTTGTGACTGTTATTGCCACTCTTCATTCTAACCCCAACCGACCCGTCAGACATCCCCTACCAAGAGCCTGGGTCTGTCCGAGGTTTCTGCCTAAAAGGAAGTTTTTCCTCACCACTGTCGCACTGTTGCTTGCTCTGGAGGGAACTACTAGAACTGTTGGGTCCTTGTAAATTATGGAGTGTGGTCTAGACCTACTCTATCTGGTCTAGACCTACTCTATCTGTGAAGTGTCTCGAGATAACTCTTGTTATGAATTGATACTATAAAAAAAATTTAATTGAATTGACTTATATGGAGCTCTCCACGGCTCGCATAGGTGGAGCCCCGGGAAGGACTTTGGACACTTGGCTCAGCATTGCTGGAGCCTTGGAGTCCATGCTATGGACTTGTGCTACGGCCTTCTCACTTCTGTCTGTGTTTGTGTATTTGGTCCCTTTTGTCTTGTACCGGACTCCCTGTCAATGCCTCTTGTTTGTTTGTGTGTTTGTCTGTGTCTGTTTCTGTGTCTTGTTTGTGAGCTGCAGGCATTGTTCTTGCAGTTGTGTTTTTGTTGTGTCTCCCTCCTTCCCGTATTTCCGTCCATCGTAGAACCGTCTTGGTTTCTACCTGCTAGCACTGGGTCATGCAAAGTTGTTTTTTTTGCTTTTCAGTCTGCATCAATACAATAAGCCCATCATAAGTAAAGTTAAGTCAAATTCAATGGCCATATCATCCAATCTTGTGTTAATTTATTTTGTCACCATAACATAACTTGACTGTTTATATTCTCACACATGGAGCACTGCATGTGAAAAAGAGATAGCGCTTGTGTTGAATAATGTGTAAATAATTAATTAAAAACGCAACATTGCCTTATGATAATGTATCATGCTATGGTATCAACTAGGGGTGGGAATCTCTCGGCACCTCACAATTATCTATCGAGAGGTGCCGAGAAACTGATTACGAAACTGATTAGCGACATTTTTTTACGTACATTTCCATGCGTGATTTAAAAGAATATACATATAAATCTGAGTTTGTTAGATTTTGTCTCACAGTATTTGTCACACACAAGTTTTAATGAAATATTTTGTCTACTGATGTTTTTATTTTGTACTCATTCCTTAGTTGTGAAATCCACCTTCCCTCACAGTAATCCTCCATGTCAGAGGCTAAATAATAATTAAAAGGTGCATAATTGTCTTATTAGAACATGAAACACATATATAGAGAGGTTTATGCCTCTACGCAAAGGTCCAGTGGTCGAATCGGACCTCTGACGATTTCCTGCATGTCTTCCCACTTTCTCACCTAGCACTCTTATTAAATTAAAGGCAGAAAAGGAATGAAAAGGTGGTCAGATGCAATGTGATAAAGTATATGAACAGCCTTTATGTGTTTTACCTAATTATTTTATGTATGTCTTTTAGATCATGTGTACATATACAAAACTTTTTTTTCCTTTTGGCCATTTTTGGGTATGCTTTTTTTCCTGCACTCTTGTCTAAACTCTAAGTTGTTCTCCATTATTCCATCATCTTTCAGTCACACTTTTTTCTGTTTTGTGCCTGTCTGGAGACAGTAACTTTTAAATAAAATCAACACATTTAAAAAAAAAAAAAAAAGATTATTAACTTATCAGAATTGAACATTGAAAACATTCTAGAGAGAATCGCCAAAGAGAATTGCGATGTATCTAGGAATTGATTATTTTTCCCACCCCTAGTATCAACCAGAGCTAATAACAGCCCATGTGGTGTGCTCTTTAGAAAAAAGATGTAACGTTGCTGATAGAAGTTTCCTTAGCGGATGCCCGGGCAGCTCAGTTGGTAGAGTGGGCGCTCTATATAGAGGTTTACTCCTTGACGCAGCGGGCTCAGGTTTGACTCTGACCTGCGGACCTTTGCTGCATGTCATCCCCCCCCCCTTTCATGTCTATAGCTGTCCTGTTTATTAATGGCCTACAAATGCCCCAAAAAAAATTATTTAAAAAAAAGAAGTTGCCTTAACTTATTTTGTTATGAGTTGATAAATGAATGTCCCAATTGGTTAATCTAACACACTTTGCATTATTATTTTTTTATAAATAAAATCTTTAGGTAAGCATTCACAACAAAGATGACTAATAGGCTAATAAGTTATTAGTAACAAATGTTTTCAATCAATCATAAATGCACAGTATATTGTGTTTGTGCATAGCATTGTGAATTAGTTAATGCTATACTACTACTAGTAGTACTACTACTATACTATGTATTGGGTAATGAACTAATTCCTGTGGTTCACAGAGCATTTGAAAACCTGAGGATCAAGTCAAATGCATGTATTAGCTGTAGTGAAATATGGGATGGTAAAGCCAGATAACTGGTTCACAAAGGCTTTCTAACGTGTTCTAAGTGTTCCTTATATAAAACAAATATTATTTATGGTGCCAAAGCACAACAAAAGTTAACTCAATCAGAATCATTGAGTGTACTCACAGTAAGAAAAGTCTATTGGCTGCAATAAAGTATTAAGTTGTCTTTGATTTCTTAAAGTTTCTTAATTCTGATTCTAATAATTCTATTTAAATTGAGGCCCTAGGCTTCAGACCAGAGTGAGGGAGAGGATATGGAGCGTCAAGCAACAAATTAGAGGGTGGTGAGTGGTAGAGAGTTACTGTAAAAAGCCATATCAGTAAAAGTGTGATAGGGAGAACGATAGATGCTGTGGACAATAGTATTCTTAATTTAAAGGCACATTATAGAACGTATTCAGAATTATAATAGGTTTCTTTTGGAGACAGCCCTATTTTCTAATTTTCTACTTAGCTTGCACATACCTTTTGTTGAATGACTATGATAAAACTTGCCTTGAACAATAACAATGCTTTCATTATATGAACATTTAAAGGTGCAATATGTAATCTATTTACTGTATTAAATCCAAAAGTTACCACAATATGCCAACAGATATTAAAGAAACATTCTAACTTGAAATACTAGATTAATGCCAATGGCAGTAGTGTCTCTGAAACTAGTGTTCCGTTACGGATGTCTGTCTGTGTTTTGGCCTGTGTACAGCTGTAGTACAGCCATGGAAGCAGCAGACAAATGAACAGGATCAACAGAGATAGATTCTACCCGACAAAAAAACCTCAGTTTCTTAACAGTGGCATGACCAGAGATGTAAATACTGGTGATGTATTTGAAAGATGGAGACAGCTTAGAGCCTAAAAGGACGCAGTTGGCAAATTTTCTCCTAAACAGGTAAGCGCTAAGATTCAGACTACTTTATCATGGCTGCTAGGGACAGGCATTGTCAGTCTTATCAACATTTGTGTACTCACACATATAGTATATAGTATAGGGTGACCATATTTTGATTTCCAAAAAAGAGGACACTCTGCCGGCTTCGAAACACAAATTCTGACAGGCTTCTCAGATGTTAATGAACATGCTTTATAATGCCTCAATGGTATAAAAAACAACTTATGCAATAAGATGAAATATGTAACAACCTGTAACAAAATAATGTCTCTTTTCAAATAAATAAATATGAAATCATGTTCTAAATATGACCTATTCAGCTTTAACTAAATATCTCTCAAACCTTTAAAATGTAATAAGATAAGGTTTTTCGGTGTCCATGTGAGCTTTGAGATCTCCAGCACCAAAGAGGACATTTGGTCTCCCTAATATAGTATAGTATTTAGTATATATATATATATATAGCACTCAAGTTGGTTACTCACTAAAAAGACAGCCACTAAAGTGATCCCAACTGGTCCTGGCTAACTGCGCCATGCTAACACGCTAATAACTGCTAATGTTCCTGGAGGAGCAGGCAAGTGGGCTACGGCTGTATACAACCACCTTGACAGACTTATGACAGAAACCGCAAGTTTGACTTTAGCAAAACAAAGGCGTAGCCTATTCAGCAACAGTAGCCGACCAGTGTGAGTAATTTCAAGCCGAGAAAGTGTGTCTGTCAGTCGGATACATAGCTCTGCGTGAGCCACGGCTTTTATGACACGTCAATATAGCCATTATCTAACATTAGCTACTCCACTGCGCTGTGAAGTATTGTTTGGCTGTGTGAGACTAGCGTCAAGCAACATTGTTGATACTCTTCCCATGCCAAGATAGCAAGATAGATTAAGACAGTGCTCTGCTTTGGCATGCATCTGAAATCCTTTATCTTTCTATCTGGTATGGTTTGAAAACCGGTAAGTCTGTGAAAATGAATTCTATGAAAATAAAATGCAAAATGTGTCTTTTTTTTTCCTTACAGTTGAATGTTTTAGCTTCACTGTGCAGATTTTAACATTGAAGACACTAAGACTTGACATTTTTACATGAATATATAGACAATACGCTGTAAACTCGACCCCTACTTGGGGGATTACGTTAATAAATCTGCCTCATTAGATTTCCCTGAGGATGCAGGAGGGTAGAGCTGATGACTCCAATCATCTGGGAACATATCAGTAATGGAACGTTTGTGTGTCAAAACATACAACATCCAGTAGATTAAAGTGGCAATATTTCAAGGCACCCAATTTTTGATTTGTTTATGTACTATTATTTGCACACTTTTTAAAATGTTTTAACACCAGATGCCACACAGGGATTAAACTGTCTCTAAATCCCAATACAATATAAACAAAAAACTGAATTCTGTTTCCTGGCACTCCTAAAGCAGTACCTTTACGCTTCACACACCAACTCATATGCCCTTAACACAGCAGCCTTGACTACCTCATAGTTTTTGCTTGGTTAAATAAAGAAAAACATAAATTATTAAGGTTAACAGTGTATACTAAAGCTATAGCTAAAACAAATGTGACATTTGAGGTTTATAGTCATTTCACTTTAAGTTTTGCATGTATGTTTATGCACTATTCAACTATGCAATAATTTGTCTAATATTTGGTTTCCTTGAACTACAGTAACTGTTTTACAAATGCTCTTTAGCAAACTGAGGAAGACTCAGCAGCAGCATTAACAAAGTTGCACTTGCAGTACCGGGGTGACATGTTCAAAACTCTAATCATATGCTTATTTAGAGGATGGTTTGAGTGCATGGTTAAGAGTTTTGTCATGAAATATGCAACCTTGAATTAAATGTCTCTGATTAACAGCACCTGTAATGATTTAAAGCATGGCCTTTGGTGTATATTGCAGGAATGTATCAAAGCTTATTTAAACGTGCAGCTGACTGTGAGTTTGACAGTCTCTGAGTGCCTCTGTCCTTTTTTCCAGCACCTCAGGTATTTTTGGAAACTTGTGTTCTGAGCAGCAGCTGTTGAGTCTCCTCCAAGAAACTTTACAGGAAAAAATATTTTTGACTCCCCTCAGGCCAACTGTCAGCAGCGCATTCAACAATAAAAGAGCCAAATAAATTACTTGCCTGAGGAATTGATGCATGTGCAGCCCCCAGTGGTGCTCCACACAGTTCTGACTGCCTACAGGCCTGTGGTACAGGGAAGATATGAGGGACTGATAAGGGTAGAAAGTTAGAGATGGAAGTTCTGAGGAAAACAACAGGTTAGAGCTGAGAGTGGGCGGATATAGCACAATTTTTAAATGATATAAGCACATTCCGTAAGTAAGAAGTAAGTTGAGTTTAGAGAGGTGTTTTTCTTTTGTGGAGCTTTAATTATTCTTGGTGGAGTGTGGATGTAATGTAAATGGTAGTATATGATGTAATTCTGTTGCCCTTCTGATTGCTTGTAAAAAATAAAATAAAAACACATGAGTCTCCAGAGGAAGCTGTATGTGAAGTCTGCTAAATGTCCTTAACTGATGTCACTTATCAGCTTGGGTTGGGGTTGGACTGCATGTTTGAAAATGAAAAAAATCTGGAGGTGTGGAAACAAGCGGTCTTACCAGGCCTCTGTAGCCCACTCCTCATCAACCCTGCGACCAAACCAGCTCCCACCTCCTCCATCTCATCTGGCTTGGGGAAATGAAATGTGTTGTGCAGGATGGCCATCATCTCTTCCACTACACCGTGAACTATTCGTCCAACAGTGGCTCTCGGAATGCCAAAGATGTCTGCTGTGACTCTGTACGAGGCGCCACATGTGAGCCAGTACAGACAAACAGCTATCTCTATGTCATGTGTTACGCCCCAGTCTAGGGGTGTCCAGGACGCAACATAAATAAAGGTCCCATCTTCCCCGTCCCCCAAGCAGCCACAAAACTTAATCTTTGAGTCCAAATATATTTATTGGACATAACAAAAATGACATGTAAAACATATATCTATATATAATCAAAACAACTGGGGATTAAACCAACATGTAACGTAAACTAAAGCTTCAGGGTGGCCTGCTACCAAAACAACAAACAAAACGATACCATCTAGAAAGTAAGAACCTAACCTAACAAACCAACACTGGGTCAACAAAACAACAAAGACTTACCTCCCTAAACTAGGAAAACAGGTGAAAACGAAACACATGCTTGAGGTCCACCCCTACACAGGAAAACAGATAACTACTGAACTAGAATCAGTCTAACAAAGTCTACATGTGGCCGGCTGGTTGGGAGGTGAGGAGGATGAGGAAATGCCTGCTGCTCTTTTCCCCACTGCTGACGTCCGCCATCTTGCTTCTTTATATATCCCGTCCTCCACAGCTGCAGCCAATCATGGCTAGGGCGTGGGCTGTCTCCACCAGTCATCCCCAAGTAACAGCACAGCCTTATTTACATACAGAAAAAAAAGAACACAGAACATGTGCACACACACACACTGCAAGACAAACATACGACAACAGTCGTAACACATGGCTCCATCCATGTGGCTTTTGCCGTGGCAACATCTGGACAAGCACATTGATGGTGTCCCTTGAGAGAGTACTGCTGGTCCTCAACAACTGGCTGACGAGCTGAATAGCTTTTACTGTAGGTTTGAAAAGTCCACAGTCACACCCCTTCCCCACACCAACTCATCAACTCATACCTCAGTCAGTCACCTTCCCCCACCTGTACGCTGTCACCTCCCCCCCTGTGATCCCTCACCTGCACTTACGATCTGTGAAGTGGATGTGCGCCAGCTCTTCCAGAGGCAAAAGAGCAGGAAGGCTCCTGGCCCAGACGGTGTGTCACCATCCTGCCTGAAAATCTGTGCAGACCAGCTGGCCCCCATCTTCACTCAGATCTTCAACAGATCTCTGGAGCTATCTGAAGATCCCTCCTGCTTCAAACGCTCCACAATCATCCCAGTTCCCAAAAAACCCTCCATCTCTGGACTAAATGACTACAGGCCTGTTGCCCTGACATCTGTAGTCATGAAGTCCTTTGAAAGACTGGTGTTGGCCCACCTGAAGGACATCACAGCCCCCTTGCTGGACCCCCTGCAGTTTGCCTACAGGGCTAACAGGTCTGTGGATGATGCAGTCAACTTGGGACTGCATTACATCCTTCAACACCTCGACTCTTCAGGGGCTTATCCAAGGATCCTGTTCGTGGACTTCAGCTCGGCATTTAACACCATCATCCCGGACATCCTCAGCACCAAACTCTCCCAGCTCACCCATCTGTTAAACTCCTGAAGTTTGCTGACAACACAACGGTCATCGGCCTCATCCGGGACGGTGATGAGTCGGTCCACAGACGGGAGGTGGATCAGCTGGCTCTCTGGTGCAGTCAGAACAACCTTGAGCTTAACATGGTAAAAACTGTGGAGTTGATCGTGGACTTCAGGAAGAGAACCCCCACTCTTCTCCCCATCACCATACTCAACAGCCCTGTGTCTGCTGTGGAATCATTCAGGTTTCTGGGATCCACTATATCCCAGGACCTGAAGTGGGAGCCCAACACAGACACCATCATCAGAAAGGCCCAGCAGAGGATGTACTTCCTGCGCCAGCTCAGGAAGCTCAACCTGCCTAAGGAGCTGCTGGTCCACTTCTACACAGCCATCGTCCAGTCTGTCCTCTGCACGTCCATCACTGTCTGGTTTGGATCTGCCACCAAAAAGGACAGGAGCAGACTACAACGGACAGTTAGGACAGCAGAAAAGATCATCGGTGCCAACCTGCCCTCCGTTCATGACTCCTCCAGAGTCAGGAAACGGGCAGGAACCATCACTGCAGACCCATCTCACCCCAGACACAACCTGTTCCAGCTTCTCCCCTCTAGTAGGCGCTACAGAGCACTGTTCGCCAAAACCAACAGATTCAGGAGCAGTTTCTTTCCACAAGCCATTTCTCTGATGAACAGCTGACTTCTGACTCAGTGTCAGGTTCAATTCTAGTCAATAACCCAGTAACACTGTCTCTACAGCACCTGTTTACTGGTTCCACTTATTATTCCACTTATTTAGTATTATACATCATTCTCATATCTCACTTATTATTATTTACTCATCATTCCCATTCTCGTATCTCACTTATTATTTATTTATTCATCATTCTCATTTCCTATTTCAGAACTGTTCTTAATGTTCATACTGTTCATATTGTAATATAATAACATAATACTCTTTATCCCAGTATCCTTGCTCCACATTTAAATAATTTTTATTGAACTCTTCATTTCACTCATGCCTCTATATTGTTTTTGTTTAGAATATGTATATATTTGTGGGTATATATTGTTTGGTTGTTTTGTATGTGTAAGCACATTGTGAGCATCTATGCTCCAAAGTAAAATTCCTCATATGTGTCATCATATCTGGCAAATAAAGTTGATTCTGATTCTGACAGGAACAAGGAGTTCTGTTTAAAAAATGAAAAATATGTAGCTCAGCGTAAATTCTTTCAGGAAGACCTAACTTTTAATCGATGCTCTCCTAAATCAATTCAGCTGTTATCCTAATAAATGTACATTTTATCATGCTGTGTATAATTGTCGCACATCTGCAACTAGTCTCTCCTGACTGAAATGTTTCTCAGTGTAAATCCTTTCAGGAAGACTTCACTCTTAATCAATGCTCTACCTAACTCAAAACTACCTGTTTTGTCTAGTTCTAGGACTTCCAATCATGGATTGGATTGATTTGTTCAATGAAAACTCGTCTGCATAACTATGTTAACTTACTTTATTGTTTTCCATAATCTGAGCCAATGGAAGCATGTCCATGGTAAACAGAAGAAGACCAGAATAGGGCCTCAGGGAACTTTTTCATTTTTGTCCACTCAGATGTGGAATACAGACACAAAGTACAGTCCCACCAGAAAAACGTGATTATGCGATCGCATTATTCAATGCATAATCAGCCACATTCCGCATATCTATGCGGGGGCGGCATTTTTTCAACTACGCCGCACTTTCACTGCATAATTGCTAATTTCCGTGCAAAATAATGCGGGGCTTGCATGATTTTATAATCCCCGCATTTTCTTTCCAAAAAAGCCACATATATATACAGAAAGTTGAAAAATGTTGTGTTTACTTCACACAAGTGCAGCCATTTTCCCCTGTTGCCATGGAAACGTTATGAAGTGACGTCATTACACAACATAAACATCATCGAAAAGCTAAAAACTAGGGTTTGGTTCCTATCACGGTTTTTGACCCACGATTCAATTCTTTTTTTCTTTTTCTTTTTTTTGGCGGGGGGGGGGGGGGGTCATAATACAACCTTTGTTCTGCCACATGGCATTGCTTTGTCATTGATTAGATCCCAGTTTGCAACACTGTTATACAACAGATACCTTATTTATTGCTATTGATTGATTTCAATATTGATCAATCCAACATCAAGATTCTATTGTACCTTAAAATAATGTTTCCAAAATTGTTCTAGTGGTTCATTAACTTGTTGGAATGAGACATAAGAATATTTGTACCAATTCCCCTCCCAACCTGGACGGGGAACGAAGAGGAAAAGTGCTTTGGTGCCTACTGTAAAAGGTGCTGGTTGATAAGTAGCTATGTACTAGTAGTATGTAATTCTTGGTGGGTAACATAATATTACGACACCGTTCAAAACGCTCAGTTATTTTTAGTATGATTGTTTTGACCACGGTTAACAACTCTGGGCTAACCCACAAATTCATCAGGAACGTTACTATAACTGTATAGATAGACGACAAATCTAATGGTAATTTGCGAGGATTCAGTCGGGATGAGAGCTGACAACAGCCCGGGGGCACATCCATTTCACAGTCAGCCCCCAGCCAGCTAGCAACCATTCACTATCATTACAGCCCCGGCCCGGGGGACACATCTACAGTCAGCCAGCCCGGCTGCTGGGTGGCAAAAGACTGCGCAAAGCAGTTTCCCGGTGTGTTACATGACAGTGGGGGGAAATTATTTTGCTCTCTGTACAAAGATGCTGTCTCAAACTCTGTCTCAACTGGTGTTGTCTAACCTCACAGCCTTGGTCTTCCTTTACCACAACCAACGAGTCCGCAGTGGAGCGTATGAGAGGGAAGAGATGGTGGAGGGGGAGAAGATGGAGCAGGATAAGGAGGAGAAGGAGATGGATGTTGAGGGAGAGGGGATGGAGGATGAGGATGGCAAATGATTGGCCAGTGTAAGAGGCTATGCAGTTATAGTTTTTATTTTCACAGTAGACTGTTTCATTCAGGAGTTGATGCAACTTTACAGTTGTAAGATTGCACTTTTTGTTACCAATGGGTTAAATCCTACTAGCTACCTCTGAAAACAGGAAGCACACATTTTATAAAGCTACCAGCACTTGTTTGACTCATCAATGTTTGGTAAGTTTGAGCCATGTGTTAAGGTCTGAAATAAAACAAGCTGAGAACTAAAATATTCCTAGCACTTTCTGTGATGTTGCTAGTATGCTTGCTTATTATAGGAAGTAATAAGAAATTAGTTTTTACATTAAGGTAGTAGCCTAGTGAGAACAGGGTTTTGAGGGAAACACTTTTTTTTGCAAGTTCCTACAATTTTTCAAAGTTCCCGCATTTTCATCGCATCAAATTGCATAAATATCCTGCATGTTGAACGTGCTGCATGATCAAGGATTTTTGCTTGCAACAATCACAAAAAACCTGCATTTTTCTGGAAGGACTGAAATTAGTCTATTCTTTAAGTAGGATCAAACCAGTAATGTGCCAGAACGTGTAACCCAGTGTTTCAATCAGTCTAGTGTGTTAGCTAGTGGGTCCTTTTTGAAGACAGGGGTTGAAGAGGCACAGCCTGAAGGCCAGCCAGTCAAATCACAAATCTCAGGGCACTGCGCTTTGCCTGTCCTCCCATTTCTCAGGAAAATGTACTTTAAGTGTTGGCACCAAGAGAGTTTTAGGGAGGACTAGCACTTATAAATTTATTACATAGTACACAGTCCCCCAGTTCCTTTACAGTCTTGTTGTTGCTAATGAGCTGCGTGGTAGCATGCTTTTTTCCATTGTTTTCTTTTCCCATATATTTATTGGACATTTCTCTTTTAAGTACAGAACAAACATCTATATTTTATATATATATATATATATATATATATATATATATATATATATATATATATATATATATATATATATATATATATATATATATATACAGGTAAAAGCCAGTAAATTAGAATATTTTGAAAAACTTGATTTATTTCAGTAATTGCATTCAAAAGGTGTAACTTGTACATTATATTTATTCATTGCACACAGACTGATGCATTCAAATGTTTATTTCATTTAATTTTGATGATTTGAAGTGGCAACAAATGAAAATCCAAAATTCCGTGTGTCACAAAATTAGAATATTGTGTAAGGGTTACATTTTGAAGACACCTGGTGCCACAAAGTAATCAGCTGATTAACTCAAAACACCTGCAAAGGGCTTTAAATGGTCTCTCAGTCCAGTTCTGAAGCCTACACAAACATGGGGAAGACTTCAGATTTGACAGCTGTCCAAAAGGCGACCATCGACACATTGCACAAGGAGGGAAAGACACAAAAGGTTATTGCTGAAGAGGCTGGCTGTTCTCAGAGCTCTGTGTCCAAACACATTAATAGAGAGGCAAAGGGAAGGAAAAACTGTGGTCAGAAAAAGTGTACAAGCGATAGGGATCACCGCGCCTAGTCAAGATTGTGAAAAAAAAGATTCACAAGGAGTGGACAGCTGCTGGAGTCAGTGCTTCAAGATCCACCACCAAGAGACGCTTGAAAGACATGGGTTTCAACTGCCGCATACCTCGTGTCAAGCCACTGTTGACCAAGAAACAGCGCGAAAAGCGTCTCACCTGGGCTAAGGAAAAAAGAGCTGGACTGCTGCTGAGTGGTCCAAAGTCATGTTTTCTGACGAAAGCAAATTTTGCATTTCCTTTGGAAATCGAGGTCCCAGAGTCTGGAGGAAGACAGGAGAGGCACAGGATCCACGTTGCCTGAAGTCTAGTGTAAAGTTTCCACCATCAGTGATGGTTTGGGGTGCCATGTCATCTGCTGGTGTCGGTCCACTCTGTTTCCTGAGATCCAGGGTCAACGCAGCCGTCTACCAGCAGGTTTTAGAGCACTTCATGCTTCCTGCTGCTGACCTGCTCTATGGAGATGGAGATTTCAGGTTCCAACAGGACTTGGCGCCTGCACACAGCGCAAAATCTACCCGTGCCTGGTTTACGGACCATGGTATTTCTGTTCTAAATTGGCCAGCCAACTCCCTGACCTTAGCCCCATAGAAAATCTGTGGGGTATTGTGAAAAGGAAGATGCAGAATGCCAGACCCAAAAACGCAGAAGAGTTGAAGGCCACTATCAGAGCAACCTGGGCTCTCATAACACCTGAGCAGTGCCAGAAACTCATCGACTCCATGCCACGCCGCATTAATGCAGTAATTGAGGCAAAAGGAGCTCCAACCAAGTATTGAGTATTGTACATGCTCATATTTTTCATTTTCATACTTTTCAGTTGGCCAGCATTTCTAAAAACTCCCTTTTTTGTATTAGCCTTAAGTAATATTCTAATTTTGTGACACACGGAATTTTGGATTTTCATTTGTTGCCACTTCAAATCATCAAAATTAAATGAAATAAACATTTGAATGCATCAGTCTGTGTGCAATGAATAAATATAATGTACAAGTTACACCTTTTGAATGCAATTACTGAAATAAATCAAGTTTTTCAAAATATTCTAATTTACTGGCTTTTACCTGTATATATATACACACACAGTGAGGA
Organism: Percina caprodes; assembly: GCA_013375575.1. Classification (NCBI taxonomy): domain Eukaryota; kingdom Metazoa; phylum Chordata; class Actinopteri; order Perciformes; family Percidae; genus Percina; species Percina caprodes. The sequence continues at coordinate 1,189,581 of JABXJD010000058.1, forward strand.
AAATAAGTATTTGAACGCCCTGCTATTTTGCAAGTTCTCCTACTTATAAATCATGGAGGGGTCTGAAATTTTCATCGTAGGTGCATGTCCACTGTGAGAGACATAATCTAAAAAAAAATTCCAGAAATCACAATGTATGATTTTTTAACTATTTATTTGTATGATACAGCTGCAAATAAGTATTTGAACACCTGAGAAAATCATTGTTAATATTTGGTACAGTAGCCTTTGTTTGCAATTACAGAGGTCAAACGTTTCCTGTAGTTTTTCACCAGGTTTGCACACACTGCAGAAGGGATTTTGGCCCACTCCTCCACACAGATCTTCTCTAGATCAGTCAGGTTTCTGGGCTGTCGCTGAGAAACACGGAGTTTGAGCTCCCTCCAAAGATTCTCTATTGGGTTTAGGTCTGGAGACTGGCTAGGCCAGGCCAGAACCTTGATCTGCTTCTTCCAGAGCCCCTCCTTGGTTCTCCTGGCTGTGTGCTTCGGGTCATTGTCATGTTGGAAGACCCAGCCTCGACCCATCTTCAATGCTCTAACTGAGGGAAGGAGGTTGTTCCCCAAAATCTCGCAATACATGGCCCGGTCCTCCTCTCCTTAATACAGTGCAGTCGCCCTGTCCCATGTGCAGAAACATACAAATGTATGTTTCCAAATGAAATACAAATAAATAGTTAAAAAATTATACATTGTGATTTCTAGATTTTTTATTTTTATTTTTTGATTATGTCTCTCACAGTGGACATGCACCTATGATGACAATTTCAGACCCCTCCATGATTTCTAAGTGGGAGAACTTGCAAAATAGCAGGGTGTTCAAATACTTATTTTCCTCACTGTGTATATATATATATATATATATATATATATATATATATATATATATATATATATATATAATTAAATATAGGTACTGAGGAGATCATAAAGATTAAGTCAAGTTTATTTCATCCATAACAATGGAAATTACAGTGTTCATACCAGCCGTAGTACCCATAAAAACTAGAGCACTAATACAATACAATAAATACACTATACAGTACAATACTATACATAAAAGTAAAAGAAAAACTTATAAAAATGTACATTTAAAGTGCTTGTTGTGCTGTCTGATAGTCTGAGGTATAAAAGAGAGAGCATACCACATAACATTACAGTCAACTTAAATGGGCATCTTAGCCTACATACGTCTAAAGCCCAGTTCCTTATCCATTAAATTTTGTTGACCCTCAATAGCTTTCTTGAGTTCCCATATATTAGCTATGAATTACAAGAAAAAGAAATGCCTTAGATGGAAAATGTAGAATTCAACAGTGTGTAGACGGATTGATTTTCTTTCATCTGAAGCCAGAAATTAGCAAACAACAAAAAACAAGCACATTGGATTTAGCTAAAAGTATCTTGGGATGAGAGAGAGAGCAATTTGGGAAGTGATGCAGAAAGCAAAGCAAATGTACTCTTAAGAATTGGATCACATCTCCAAACTCCTCTCTTTTGCTAGTTTTGTGGAAGCTCAGGGGATTGTAAGTGTGGAAAGCTGCATTTTTCTCTCAAAGTACATTTAACTTTAAAAAGTACAAAATTCCCCTGCCCAAGCATAACCCTGGACGCCCGTAAAGGGTCTGAGGTCCCACTCCCTGATCCTATGTCCCTGCCCCAGATCTTAGGTTTCCCCTACCTGCCAAATGTCAATCTAACACCTTTAGTTGTTGCGTGGTGTCCGGGGGGGATCTCCTTCCACACCTGGATCAGGGCTTCAGTAAGCTCCTGGACAGCCTGTGGCAGTATTTGGTGGCATCTGATGCACCGATACACAACATAGGTTCTCAATTGGATTACGGTCAGGGCAACTGGAGGGCCAGTCAAACGCATGGAAGGCACAGGAGGCCAGAAATAGTTCTGCACCAGGGGGAACCCAGAGCCCATTGCACCAGTTTAAGGTCTGACAATCAGGTCTGTCCGCAGCCAGGGTACCACTTTTACATTAGTTTCCCCAAACCATCACTGACCCACCGCCAAACCACGCTGGATGATGTTACAGGCATGCTGAAGGCCCTGAACACCCACACAGTGGTTTTCAATTAATCTGGCTAATTAGACCTCTTTCCAGGACTGGAGGTGTGCATACACTGAATGATTGATGTTCTGATTCTCCTGTTGGCTTTGTTGCACATGTTAGGGTGAGACAAATGACACTTGTCTTGCAAATAACAATAAACAAAGTACAACAAGCACAAGTCCCACCAGAGGACACCAGGCCCTCTTGCCACCCTAAGCTTGAGTCTGGCCCTAACAGTTTGGTCAGAAACATGCACACCAATAGCATGCAGGAGGTTATTTGTAGGGCTCTGGCATTTCCATCCTGTTCGGCCTCGTACAAAGGAGCAGATTCCGGACCTGCTGCTGGGTTGATGCCCTTCCACGGTTCTGTCCAGCTCTCCTTGTTTGACAGACAGTGTCCTGGTATCTTTTCCAGGAGACCCCACTCTTGAAACCAGACCAGCAAACCTTCTTGTGAGCAAACGTCTGGATGTGCCATCCATGAGAATCAGTTAGGAAGGATAAGAAGCGAACAATTTCTTGTGGCCACCACATGCAAAACTATTCCTGTTCTGGGAGTTGTCTTGCAGGTTTTGTTTTTGCAGGTACAGTACCATCATTTGTAATCATTTGGGCTTCCTAAATAGACATATTGATATCACTGACGTTCAGCAGACTTTGTTATACTGTAGACTTAATTGTTCCCTTAATTCTTTTGAGCACTATATACTGTATATGATTTAATATCAAATACCGTGGTTGCAGCAATACAGAAGCTGCTGTCTGCAGGATAGTAGGCTATTTGATACCTTTGTGACACAGACATGGTTGACATGATAACTGGCTCACTAATATTCAAACGCCATGCTCACCATTGACCAAAAGCATGTGGAAAAGCATATCTGCTGAAAATATGAGTCAAAATGAGAGGCCTTTAGTAAAAGGATACAGGGTTTCCCCATGGTATTTGCTGCTATTCAAGAAGCACATTCCATTTACAATGCAGGAGACGTCTGGCAGCCATGTGGGGGAGGCCATTCCATTAAACTTAAAGCTGCTATGGATCACTTCTTCAGGTGAATACCAGGAACCAGGATACCAGGAGGGGTAGTTGTTTCCAAGACAACAAACTGTCTCAATAAACCTTTCTGTCACAATTACCTTTGGTGGCTATTAAATACTCAAGTAGAAATACAGTTCAGCATGTGGCCAGAAAGCAGAACAAGTTAGTGCCTTTGACATTAATTTATTCATATATAATAATAATAATAATAATAATAATAATAATAATAACAATAATAATAATAATAATAATAACAATAATAATGTATAGTTTATTAATCCCACAATGGGAAATTACAATGTCTTTACTCTGTTGTTATTACACACAGGCCTAAATTACATACACATGCACTGTCAGAGTGAGGGGGCTGCCCATAGCAATGGATCCCAACCAGTTGGGGGGGGGGGGTGCAGTGCCTTGCTGATGAGCACCTTGGCAGTGCCCTGGTACCTACAAGCTACCAGTCCACCACCATACTTTGGTCCATACAGAGACTTGAACCGGCAGCCCTCCAGCTCCCAACCCAACTCCCTACTGACAGAACTACTGCCACCCCGTACATCTGGGCAACGTGGTCCTGGATGGCAACATTAAGAACTAATTAAAGAGTCATTTAACAACAAGGATACAATTATGTTTGTGTAAGAGCTGTGTAATGTTTCTATTCATATATTATATTTCATTTTGTCTTATTCTGAACAATATTGAGGGCATTTATTATGCCCTTTTAAGTGCATGATTGGTATCTGGACATAATCTGGACGCTCAGTATTTCTGAAATGGCTAGGTGGTAGATTGGGCCAACAGTCATTCTGTTCCAGCCAGGAGATTTGACATTTAAGCTGTGTCCCGATTCAGGAGCTGCAGCCTTGGAGGCTGCGTTCGTCCACTGATTGCATCACATCGGCGCAACAAAGGCTCTCCCATTTCATTTCATTTAAAAGGCTCCTTTAAATGTGGTCCACAAATGTGTCCTCCTTTTACAGAATTCGGAGGATCCAACTGGTGTTTCCTTTGCACTCTCAGGATTCCCAGCATTCATTGCGGCATTCAGCAGAAAGGCAGCTGACAAACGGCTATCAACCGTAAGCTCAGTCAAACAACTCACGTTTGAAATGTTTAGCGTAGCAGCCAAACATTGTGTTTGGCGGCCAGACTCAACCTCATCAATCCCCGCAGTATTGCTTTATAGATAGATATTGGAGAGTGATGATAAAGTAGCTTCCACCTGGCTGGAGCATGCAGGTGGATGCTGTGGTGGTGGTGGAGCTAACAGTGCAGGTGCAGCAGCAGCATTGATAAGGCAGAGAGGGGGTAACTGTGCACCTTTAAATAGACCACCGTCTTATTTCATCATTAAATTCACATCTGAGAATGTATTAGGCCAGAAATTGTGTAGATATCGACTATAGGCATGTGTTATGAAAAGTGATGGCGAATTGAAAATTTCACTTCATTAACATTATTTGCATTTCCTTACTGTTACAGAAATATATATTTTAGAGTTTCTGTACGGCAGATAAATCCACAGTTGTAATGTTACGTAAAGGGATAACGTTATTGGAGACAAGAGCTTATTAAATTGGTTTCTTTAATACACTGTTACAGTTCAAAGTATGGCTTTCCCCAGCCTGTCAACACAATAAAGGTGCTTTTATTTAAAAGTATCCGTTTCATGTTTTGTGGTATCTTAAGACCTTTTTAGTTGATTTTATATAAATATCACTTAAGTATAAAAAACTTAAAAGCTACTAGTTTTTACATTAGTTTTGCTATTAGATGCAAAGGAGGTCAAATGTGGAGTAATATTTACTTATTTAATTAATTTCCACACAGAACTTGTCAGCACATTTTATTTACAATTTAAGAATAGCTTTTTCATTTACATATCACTCCACATTTTTCTCAGTACTGGTGCAAAGATTAAAGCAACAGCTTGCAATCACACCAACACTAAATTGAGATAAAACGCCTAAAATTGGAAGTTTTGTAAAAAAAAAAAAAGAAAGCGCTTGATGCCGTATACAGTGATCAACTTCAGAGCATCTTTGATAACATGTCCAATCCAATTAGCAAAGTATCACTTTAAAGTGCAATAGTTTTGCAAGAGACATAAGTGCACTTATCACTTGAAAGTAAACTCATCAAAGCCCTAAAATAAAATACTGCAATAAAATAAGATGCCAGACTCTCACCACCAGCCCCAACTTTGACTGACTCCAGTTGGAAGTGACAAAATGGAAACCAATGACTATACTGCTTGTTGTTTGCCCTTTCGCAAAAATGGGTCCTAATTGTATTTTATCCTTGCACACGGTAAATACAGTTTGTTCTTTCAACATCGGTATGATAATGTGGATAGATATTTCCTCTCATGCAGGCGTAGAACGGACGCCCTCGATGATGATGGACACATCTGCAGGGGTGTGGTCCTCCTCTGCTGAACGTCCACGGAGGACAGAAGATCTTCATGACATGCCCAGCATACTCGTCTTTGATAGCTTCTTTGCTAACATCCTGTCAAAACGCGAATATGCGCTTAGATGGAACATACGTATAATATGTTTTCCTTAAAGTTCCTGAATATGGTGATGCACGGGGTTAAAGTGGCAATTGAATGCAGTCTGCATTTGATGCCACACAAGTAAGCTCAGAATTAGATAGTTGTGGAATAATAGGGATTTTAATGACAATTTCTTTCTACACAGATATAGACAAGTTATCATGAAAAGGCATTTATTATTTATTGGTTTGGTTTATAAAAGCTCTGCTTTTTCTAATGAAATTTTAATGATTTAAAGTAATTAAATCCTGATATAATTGAATGAATGCAATGCCCTAACAGCCTAAATTAAATTAAAGAACAAACACATGTATGGACACAATCATTTATCAAGTATCAAAAACAAATTGTTAAAATGGACCTGATAGTCTTTGATGATTTCCTTTCCAGACTCTGGAAAAAAATATTTTAACGTGATTTTTTTTAAACTAAGGTGTTGTCCTCAGGTCAAATTTGACCCGTTTTCATAAAGTTTCTATAACAGAAAATTTGAGTTTGTTTCAACCACATTGTCAAAAATAAATAACGTGGATGGTTCCGTTTAAAAAAAAAAATGTGGGTGTTTCATTTACTTTTATAGCAATTTGGGCGAAGGAATTATACAAGAACATTGAAAAAAATGAAGAAAATTGAAGAAAATGTCACAATGTCAATGTGACAAAAAGACTTGTAAAAAAGTGAGAAAAAGTGTTGACCAATTTTATATTTTGAAAACAAAAAGTAGCAGGTCGACTGGGAGACAACACATGGGTTTGGGGGTGTAGAAGTCCAGTTTAGACAGAAAGGTTTGCTCTAGTAGAATTGTTGTGATCCTTCTGAACTCCTCTTTGTTCTGAAAAAAAAAAACAACATAACAATGTGTAATGTTCTGTGGTGCAAAAATGAGGATCATATGACTGTATGACTGAATGTATTTATTGTGAAGTATTTACCTGAGATTCACAGGCCATCTTTCCATGAAGTTTTGGACTGCAGGGCAATGCTGACAACGTCTAGTCTTCGATATGGGAAAGACCTCTCCATTTTCTCACAAACTATCTTCTCATTGTTTTTCTTCAATATTTCCATTAGCAAGTGTCTCTCTCCTTCTCAAAGGTGTCCCTGTCTCCCCAAATGGCAGTGGTGGTAGATAGTTCACTTCAGCTTTCTTAGGCCTTTTGATGCCTTTGGGTAAGCCCATTTTATCTGTCTTCTGTCTTTTCAGTGAGTTCACCTCAAGCTCTGGACAGGCAAGTTGACAACCTATTAATTTTGCCCATTTTATATTTTATCCTCTGCTGCCATCCATATAAGCCATTAAAAAACCCTGGCTCTTTGAGGCATGGGTACTTATGTGGGGTAGTTGGGTATGCTGTATAGCGAAATATTGCCTCTGCTAATTCCTCAAATATGCTACTTGTCAGTCTTGGATTGTTTAACAGGGTGACATCCTTTTGGAAGGCCTGGTTTCCCGCCTCCAGCAAAAGGTCTACATCATAAGAAAAGGTAATTGAAACTTAGCTGGCCACGGCTGAGACCCACTAGATGTTCCTATTTCATCAGAGGAGGAGAGTAGGATGGTTCCTGAGATCTAGATGAGTGGCCAGAGTGAACAGAACCATCAGGAAATTGTTCTTGTGGAGGAGAGTCAGCGTCTGATCCCTCCACAGGACTGAGCGTTAGGAGATACTGGTTGAGCTTTTACACGCCTTAGTGTTCCTTTTGTCTTCAACTTACTCAATGCAGCTCAAAGTGAAAAACTGGCCACCAAAATCTATGTATTGACACACCACAGTAACCTCCCCCGGAATATGAAATGTCTCTCGAATAACACAAACAAGGTCCTGACGTGTACTGGGGATGCCTGAAGGGAGAACCAGTTTGCAGATGTTGTCATCATCATCATCATCATCAAAAATATCCCAGAGCTTTGCTCAACAGAAGAAGAATGAATAATGAAGAGGGAATCAACTTGAACACAAACACTGCAGCAATACTTTATCAGTATTCATTTTTGCATGTTAATAGGAGAGGCAAATGTGGTGCTTCAAGGTAACCAGTCATCTTCCAGAGTGTTAACAGCCTAGGGATAAAAATCTGCAAGATCTCTTTGCTTTACCAAAGCTGGTTGGTCACAAATCATCATTATCTGTAACACTATCTGAATCCTGCGGTAGAACCAACATTCCAGCTGCAAAGTTGGTGCCTAAAAAGCAACCCCTTATTTGCAATGTGTACTGTTGTAACAGCTGGAAATCTGCATTTCATTATGTCTTTTGTGTCCTCCGCAAGTACATCTAAAGACACCTCTATTGTTTTCATGACTGGGAGTGATTGTCTGACATCATTTGATTAATGGAGATGGTATGCAATCATGAGCTGGTGCAGATATGCCTGAAACAAGCTGTATGTCGGACAATTCTCTAAAAGAAGCTGTGTTTCGCTTCAAATCTCATTGTCCACAGGGCAGCCACGAGGCCCGAACAAGCTGAGGATATTGCTCCAGGAAGTGGTGCTTAGGATTGAGCTTTTTAGGGGGGAACGCTTCAAGGAATCTGCATCGGCGTTCAAAAATCAAACTGTCAAGATAAATGCTTTCCTGGGGACATGACAAGATCCACTAGGTCTTTCAAAGTCCTCAGCATCTGCCACACTGGCTCATCTTCAGGTACTTTTAAACCAATTATCAGAAGCAGCAAACACCAATTTTCATGTGCATTGCCTCCCACTGATCTTCTTGAGGCAAAGTTATACCAGGGGCAACATGAGGGTGATTAGTTTTATTGTTGGAGCCATTGAGTTCTGTGAGAGAAAAACATTTCTTCTTGATCCAGATATCAAATGACAAAGCTAATTTCACTAGAACAATACCCTCCAGAAGGTTGTGTAAAATATCTGCAGGGTAACCAGATGTCATATGGAAATTTTTTCAAGTTTTTTAGACAGTGCACACTGAGTGTGATTCAGATAAAGCTTTCAACTGAAACTCTGATCTCTCCCCGAGACAAAACCGACATCAGAACCTAAAAAGCTGCCACCGAATATGCCCCCAAATTATCAGCCACCGCACTCACCACAGTCCCTCTGATGACTTTTACCAAACCTGGAACAAAAAGACCGTCCTTCTCCAATCTTTGCAGATCTGTTAACAGTGGCTCTAAAACTTAAATTGAATGACAATGTTGATTGTGACTGTGCTGGAATGTTTCCCAGCATCCAATACACAGCCGTTGCTTTTTCGGATGTCCCAGAGGATTACACCTGAAAGTCATCAATGTACAGAATGAGACTAATTTTGTCCTCCTTCACAGAGAAAAAAAAAAAAAAACATTTTTCAGATAGTTAGATCCATCATGAAAGCGCTGATATTGTGAAGTATGTTCAAAATGTCTTTCACTACCTATGTTCTGGTCTGCAATATTGGTACGTACTGAAATGTTTTACACTCTCTGTATGCACTCTTTTGGTTCAACAACTGAAAATTGTGTCTTCATGATTTCCCTTTGCTTGTAGGAAGTAGTAAAAGGTGCATCTGTCCCCAAAGCTGAACTCTTAGGATGTGACTTGCAGAGATTTTTCACCAAATCAGAGATTAAAGCTGAATCCAAATCACAGTTATGGCTCTTTAAAGTGGTCTCAATCACATCAGCAGGATATGAACTGAAGCTCGTCTACCAGGTCATTGATGCACTTGTATGGCACATTGAAAGTGCTTTCTAACTTAAGCAAGAGGTGGTCTTTGTGACCTGAGACAAATCTTCTGGTTTATTAGCCAAAGGATCAGGATCATCCTCGTCCGGAGCAACAGTTGCATCAGAGTATTTTTCAAGACTTCAGTTTTAAAGTCTTCCGATCCATGTGGAGTATTTCCTGTGTCTATGAGTTGCAAAGGTGGAATATACATTTGTGCTAAAGCCACAGTTTTTGAATGCACATGCAACTACTTCAAACCTCAAATGGCTTCTAAAATGTTCATAATATTGCCTCTCTGAATGACAACAATAAGAACTGCATAGCAGACAGCTAAATGAAAGAACATCCCTTGGTTTTGCTGACTGTGTGCTGTAAGACAAATGGGTCCAAAGGGAATTAAATGTCTCAAATGAACATTGGCAATCTGTGTAAAGACAAGGGACTGACTGGATTTGGCCACCATTTCCATGTCATTTTCCTTTGGCTGATTCAAAGCTCCATGTTTTACACACTCATCTCATGGTACCTGCAAACTAAATACATGAATAAGATCAAGCTCAAAGACCCTTAAAACAAAACTATGTTACGTTAAATTTAATTGTTAAATTAAACTTACAATAGTTCTGATTTGATGAACTTACCCTGTGCAAGCTGTCCAGACCAATTTACTGAACTGGTCCATTTATTCTAAAGTATTAACAGACTATATACATTTAGAATTGAGAGCAATTAAATGCATATTCAATATAATTTCAAATTTAATTTTTACTGTAAACATCAGGCTCAGAGCCATTCACAAAAAAGTTTGTGTTCATTTAATCTGAAAATAGGTGTGTATATATATATATATATATATATATATATATATATATATATATATATATATATATATATATATATATATATATATATATATGGATGGATGGATGGATGGATAGATATATTAATGACATTAATTAAACATTAATGACCAATAACCACAGCTAGAAAACAAAAGACATTCCCATATGCACATGTACACCAAATATACCTGGCAGACAGACCTCATCACCATTATCTGTGTGTACTTACTTCACAAAAAATGTAATTAATATGAAGCTGGTTAAAGACACAGAAGACACTATTACACCAAAATATTACAAGTTACTGTAAAAATATTTCCAAATATTATCGTGATATCACAAATAAGATCATATATAATGATCCCATTAAATAAGACTGTAAAGTAAGTTATCCACAGCTAATATCTCCACAGACCACATCACACACAAAAACTATAAGTGATAGATAGAGAAGCCAAGCGAGACTGTTACATGGGTTGATTTTATTCGTCGAGGTGACGTGAATAAAGACGTGTCAAATTTCCACAGAAACCAACAAGCGTGCATCTCACATTGCATTAAGAATAATAGCCAACAGAAAATAAATAATAAATACACCTTTACATAAACCTTGCTTCATGACGGACTGCTTGTGGAAATACAGCGGCACTGTGCTCAGTTATGAAGCATTTCAACAGCAAATAATTGTACCACTTAGCTGTAGTTTACCAGTCCCCTGCATAAATGCGGGAGTGTGTGATTAATCCAGCCGGAGCGCAAACTGCCCCCCCCTCCCCCAAAAGAAAACAACTTAATGGTAGCTTTACGCCATATTTTACATTCAAAAAGGCAAATTTGAAGCTTCAATTAAGCAACTTAAAGACATATTTCTGCAACAAAGAGTAGTGATGTGTGCCACGTGCATGATAACAAGCTAACGTTAGCTGGCTAAACTGCTCAACTAATGTTACCTACCGGACATACAGGGACATGGAAATGTTAAACAGTCATATAAACATACTCCATATAAAATATCATACTCATACTTGGTGTGTCACGTGAAGTAACGAGTGCAAAATCTCCTCTGACGTCACCAACAGAGCTTGCCAAGCTTGCTCCCAGCTGCAAGTAAATTTGACTTGATTTTGTTAGGTAATGCATTCAACACAATAGTTATATAATATTACATGTTGTTTAAGTTCAAATTTACATATAAAAATGACGATGCAAAATTATATGTGAATACCAAGTAAGATATTAAATCAAGCAACATTTTTAAGTAAAACCACTGAAATGATCATTTCTATTAGAATTTAATTGTGCAATAAATGTAATATTTTCAAGGCCAAAGAATCATTTTTTTCAGCGTACCAGAGGAGGAATACACGTTGAAATGACAATTTGTGGCTACTCAATTCAATTTTATTCAAAGCATCAAATCATAACAAGCATTATCTTGAGACACATTACAGATAGAGTAGGTCTAGACCACACTCTATAATTTACAGAGACCCAACAATCCTAGTAATTCACCCCAGAGCAAGTATTTAGTGTGACAGTTGCGAGGCAAAACTCCCTTTTAGGAAGAAACCTGGGACAGACCCAGGCCCTTGGTACCGCCTACCAAGAGCCTGGGTCTGTTCCAGGGGGGAGGGCCAGGTTGGCTAGACAGCCAATCAATCATCAGGGTGTCATTAAGGGCAATGCTATTTGGAGGCCACGGGCTAGAAGTATTTTTTGGCTGTGAGTACACTCATAGTTTGTGTTTGCTAAACAAAAAAGGGCAGAAGATGTTAAGCCGTGGGCAATTATTATAATAAGGGCCCCTGAGAAGCCTTAGGAGGTTTTAGGTCTGTTTGACGAAAGCAAATCGAGCCTGTTATAATTAACCCTCATAATGCAAAAATAATAAAGGCATAGCTTAGGTCTTTAGTCAGGGAGCCTGCAACAGGTGCCTCTATGTGGGCTTTGGGCAGACATAAGTGGACCCCATACAAAGGCATTTTTATTAAAAATGCTATGAGGCATCTTGTTCACCACAATTTGTCTGCGAAAGAAGTGAGTTGAAAAGGGTCTGAAAATTGAAGGGTAATTAACGAAAGGGTGCCAGTGCTGTTTCACAGAAGGAGGAGGGTGACTAGTTAGGGTAGTGACCCTGCTAAGGTTTAAAATAAGAAATAAACTCCTGCGTTAAGTCATTCTGTTTGGTTACCTCAGCGGGTAATAATAATTAGGGTAGGGATAAGAGTAGCTTCAAATATGACATAAAACAGGTACATAATTACTTGAGTAGCACTAAAGGCCAGAATAATACTTGCTAGGATTATTAGGGGTAGAAGTCAGCAGGTGAGGATAAGAAAAGGCGTAGAGAGGGGGTCTGTTGCCATATAGAGGCCTAGGCTGGATCAGCCGGTTTCTGATGCGTTTTTTTAATCAAGTTAAACTAGCAAAGGTCCCTTGGGTTCGGGCAGTAGCTACTAGAAGGGCAAGACCTGCGCTTACTTCACAGGCTGAGAATGCGAGCAGGAGCATAGGGGCTGCTGAGAAGTTTAGTCTAATTGTAAGGTTTAGAGAGAGGGCAATAAATAAAGAAAGCATCATTCCCTCTAAGCATAAAAGGGAAGAGAGAAGTGGGGTGCGATGGAATGCCAGGCCTGTTAGCCCCAGGATGAAGGCTGATGAAAAGGCAAAGTGAACAGGGGTCATTCGGCAATTATGGACTTTAACCACAAGTTTTTGAGCCAAAATCAAATGTTTTCTTAGACTAATTACCTATTCGGCTCATTCTAGGCCACTTTGGAGTCACTCATAGATGAGGCCCACAGAAATGTTAGCAAGGGGGATAACTCAGGGAAGGGGCAAGAGAAGGGCGATTTCTAGGTCAAAGAGGAGAAAAAGAATGGCGACAAGAAAAAAGCGAAGGGAAAAAGGTAGGCTGAGCCCAGTGGGTCAAATCTGCATTTGTAGGGGGAAAATCTTTCGTGGTCGGGTGTTATTTGGGGTAGTCAGAAAGAGACGAGGGCTAGGATGATGTGTAAAATAGTAGTAATAACAATAATAGTTGTAATTAAATTCATTATGTTTCCTTGGATCGGGTGACCAGGTGATTGGAAATCACTTATACTTATTTGACACTAGAAAGACTAGGAGCCTCATCAGTAGATGGAGTTGTAAAGTTAGAGTCAGTCAACGTCTACCAAATGTCAATATTAAGTGGCTGCTTCAAACCCGAAATGGTGTTCAGCTGTCAAATGGTATTGAATTTGGCGAAGTAGGCAGATGGCTATGAATGTAGAGTCAATAATGACATGAAGTCCATGGAAGCCTGTGGCTACAAAGGAACGTAAAGTAAAAGCCTAGGAGCGTTGTTAGTGCGAGGGATTGAATGGCTCGTTTTTGTTCTCCCTCTATAATGCTGTGCTGGGCCCAGGTGATGGTGACCGGTGTCTGACGGTAGTAGTTTTAAGAATTCATGGCGCAGCAGAGCACATTTGCTTCGCATTCATGTGTAATGTCAAGTGATTTTCTTGTCTTTTTCTCTCTGTGATTAGGACAATTCTGGAGAAAAAATGGGCCTGCAGGGAAAGCTGATCCCCCTTCAAGCCAAAAAAAAAAAATGGGACAATTAAAAAAACAAAAAATATCTGCACTATATATATCTTATACACACAGAACATTTTGCTGTTGTTGTTGTTGTTGTACTGCCATGATTGATTGTCTTTGGTCTTAGAATCACAAGGGACAGAAGGTGTGAGCGGGAGCCCCACTGCTGAAACCTGGCCGGGGTTGTCCTCATGGATGAGATGTGTTGGGACAAAGGCCTTCAATTAACCCCCCCTGTCCTACTTGCCTCCATTCCTGAGGACACACCAGGGCCAGGTACCGCGGTGGGTGACTAGGAGGAGGAAGAGAGAGAATAAGGACGAGTTGATCAGTTTGATTAAGGACATAAGATTGCAGAAGGAGGGAAAGGAGGGAAGTGAAAGGGAGAGCAAAGGATGGACAGATTGCTTTAATTATTAGAATAATGTATTGATAAATCAAATAAAATTGATTGTTACATGTTTATTCTATTTATTTTTAATTTAAAGCAAAAATGATTATCTACAATTATCTATTTACAACAGACACAGTTCCTTTATTCTTGATTTAACTATTTACAACATAAAGTTTTGGAGTTTAATAAATAATAATACTACAGTATAAAAATGTAATCTTAAACAAAAAAAATCTAATTCCTATATACATACTTGGCCTGAGCATGGAGTCTGGGTGGTGCTGCTTGGGCCTGGATGGGGGGGCCACATTAAGACCCTGGTGTCTGTGTCCAGTATCTCTCACCATAAAATATTTCTAATAAGCAACATTGTTTGTATTTTTGTATTTCAGATAGGAATAACAGCTTTGCAAGTCTTTTACTTGCCTGTTAAAAATAATCGTGGTCGGGGGTACCTCCTCCAAGGCAGACACCTTTGCAGTCAGCTGCAAAGCTAGATAATGAGTATTTTTTTTTTTTTTTTAGGTTAGGTTTTCATTTTCTTTCTCTACGGAGATGGAGGCGGCAGTAGCTCAGTCCGTGGGGAGTTGGGTTGGCAACCAGAGCATCGGAGGTTCAAGTCCCCATATAGCCCAAAGTCTGGAGTGTGCACTGCTAAGATGCTTTTGAGCAAGGCACTGGACCCCCAACCACTTAGGGTTCCTGCTCAGCAGTCGCAGCTCACTCACTCTGACATCTCTCAATTAGTGCGTGTATTTTCAGGTGTATTCCCACTTAAAAGAGTGTAAATTATTAAATTATTATTAGAGGACAATCAGTACAAAAAGTTAAATGTTAACAGCCTTAAGCGACAGTTTAACATTAGATTTTTAAAGGCTTATTGTTAACTATTTATCTAAGATATATTAGATATATTATCTGATATCTGATTATTTCATAAAAGTTAAATGACATTAGCCATATAAACAAATGTTGAGCGTGAACCTCTCCATGGTTCTCTTGCATTTGGAGATGCATCACACGGTGAAGCATCTCCAGAGCTTCAAACGAATTTTAAAATAAAAAAACAAAAACAAATAATTTCTGGCTCCATTTCAGCGCTGTTTGGCCCCGGTGATCAGCTTCAGCCGTCAAGGTTGCTAGGCAACAGGAGCAGCGCTTCGTGGCAGAAGGGTAAGGCATAACCGTCCGTTGATGTAAACAGGAAATGCTCCGTGAACTAGAAACTCGGTTCCTTTGGGGGCTACGAAGGCTGCAGCCCCTGAATTGGGACACGGTTTAAATATTCTTTTAAGTGTGTCGATCTCAGTGGATGCCACTAAGTACACGATGGAAGTAAGTGGATTTATGACAGCAACAGTGTAGGGAAGATGATCCATTGACTCAAGCTTGGCAGGAGTACATGTCTAAGGGTTAAAGAGGCTTCCCCCACTAAGACTGGGAAGCCTAACTGAACACAACTTTGTAGGCAGGATGTGTGAAAGCTGTCGAGGCATTACTGTACAGCGACACTACAGAGCCGTAAGCAGCTCTGGCTCTGATGCTGGAAAGGAGGCAGATGGACTGTAAGAAGCCCACTCTGTAGGTTTCTTATCAGCTTAATGTTAATTTTTAAAGATTATTTTTGGGCTTTTCCGCCTTTAATTGACAGGGTAACTAGGCGAAAAAGGGGGAAGACATGCAGGAAATTGCCACAGGTTGGACTCTAACCCTGGACCTCTGCGTCAAGGCATAAGCCACAAAGTATACGTGCACCTGCTCTACCCACTGCCCCACCCCGGCCACACAGCTTAACGTTAATTGAGTTTGTCTCTGAGCCAGGTGAGAACCTCAGCTCCATCTTGCAGACAGGAGAGGACACAGGAGCACTTAGAAGACTAATTAAAAAAGACAAAAATAAAGTAGTGGAACACAGCGCATGGCTTTGAGACAGCTGGGTAATTTTTCAGACACATTTTGGGATAAACGTTGTCCACATTGATATACAGTTTCAATAAGAAGACATTCGAGCTGTGTGAGTCCAAGAAGAACCTACTTCTGGCTAAAGCCAGGACAGTGCTGTCTTCTAAGAGTTAAAGAGAAGATTAAGAGTTCCTCAGTTCATGTTGACACTTGAATGTCACATCAGAGTCACATCTGTGGTAGATTATTTCAGTCTGGACCAAAGTAGAGGACAGACTAACAGTCAACCACATCACCCTGTGCTTGTGCTGACTGGGGTGAAAGTACTGCTTTACCTAACAGACAAATGAAATAAAGGTGTGCAGTGCGTACTTTCAAGATGATTTAACATTGTATTTATATATATCTATTATTTATTTTGAACATACATTTTCAAGTTCCAGAAAAACCTTGTTAATTGTCAACTTAATTGCAACACTGACCGTCCAACTGATGTGGAATATGAAAGAATATTTCATATGTAGTACATCAAGCATACTCCCATGCATTGAAAATCACATGCATCAGTATAATCTAGTACTGTATTTAAAATTGTCATTTTCTCCTGCAGACATATTTATCCTCAGAAGGAGGATTAGAGTTTGAGGGGCTAAGCTCATCCATGATCCAGTGCTGTGCCCCTGAGGTGTCACCTCTGGTTTTACATTTCAACCTTTGCAGTCACCTCTTTGCAAGCTATAAGCTTTGATTTCCAATCATATTTCTTTTCCATTGCAACATAAATTAATATCAATGAACACTGGCTCACAGTTACTTCAGCAAATTCTGCTTTTTTCATGCATACCACATCTTCTGAGGTTTCCACATGATCAGGGTCTACAGTAACTAAAAATTGAAATTCATTCCTTTTTCTGACACTTATTAAAACTTTTTTTCAATCACCAGTCAGTATTCAAACTGTAAGTAACCCAATCTCCTGAGTAGTTATGTTAATGATGAATTTATTTGTATCTTTTTGTTGTAGTGCTAGGTTCTAAAGCTCAGCAGTCTCCTCTGCTGAGTATGGAGTAGATTTGTGTATGATGCCCATGCTGCCATATTCTACAGCTTACGTAGGCGGCTGTGGCTCAGTGGTCGAGTGGTTGTCTTCCCATTGGAAGGTTGGTGGTTCAATCCCTGGACCTGCAGTCCCATGTCGAAGTGTCCTTGGGAAAGACACTGAACCCCAAGTCACCCCTGATGCTGTGTCTTTGGACTGTGAATGTGTGTGCATGTTTATCTGATGAGCAGGTGGCACCTTGTACGGCAGCCTCGGCCACAGTGTATGAATGTGTGTGAAGGATGAATGTATCCTGTATGATGTAAAAGCGCTTTGAGTAGTCGTTAAGACTAGAAAAGCGCTATATAGATGCAGCACATTTACATGTATAGAATATACTACTTTTAAAGCCTGGCAGTTTTTGGTCAATTAGTACTTCAAAATAAACTCATTTTGGAAATTTCTAGTTGGCTCCAAGGAGCTTTTTATCCCAAGAGGACGCTGAAAACCTCATCCACATGTTTATTCCCAGACAGCTAGACTACTGTAACATGCTGCTCAAAGGATTATTAAAAAAAAAGCATTTTAATTGCCGCTACTGTTATGATTATGTTTTGGTTCTGGTTTTGTTGTGGGTGTTTTATTCTCTCGCCCCTCCTCTCCTGTGTGCAGGGCATGTGTGTGTGTGGCAGGGGGCGTAGCTGGCTTCTCCAGGCAGTAGACCTGCTCCATATAAGCCTGCTCCTCACACCAATTCAATTAATTTGTATCTATAGTATCAATTCATAACAAGAGTTCTCTCAAGACACTTTACAGATAGAGTAGGTCTAGACCACACTAGACCACGTGATTTACAAGGACCCAACAGTTCTAGTAGTTCCCTCCAGAGCAAGCAACAGTGCAACAGTGGCGAGGAAAAACTCCCTTCACCACTACACTGCCAGATAATTCCGTCTTGTTTTGGTTTCCTCGCCTTCCTGTTACTGTAAATCTGCGTAGTTTTCAATGCGTTATAGACATGGGCTTCACAGAAAGTGTTAGCAAAGGTTTCATTGCTGTCATATTTACATTTCAGGCAAACGATTCCATTTCTATAACATCTATAACATCCTACAACTCCATCACTAATTGGTCATTTGAGAAAACTATTAACATTTGAATTAGTGGACAGCTTTTTGCATGGGAGAATGATAAAGATGTATTAGTTCTGATTATGATATAATCCCTCTGTTTTGTAATGTAGCACGTTGAGCTATAATGTGATTATACATAACCAGGCTATTTTTGCCTGTTATGATGTAAATAGTAATGCTACAAACAAGCTCAGATGACAATCCAATCATCTGGTACAAATGCATAATATTGATAATATTTTGTTATTATTTATTGATGGCTGATTTCTAATGAGCCAGTAATCTAAAAGGACAAGGCATTGGCTCAATTAAAGCATAGGAAACATATAATCATATGAGCTGTAAGGTATATTTTATTTGATAAGAGGTTAGCTGGGTGTGATTGTTGGTTTTGGTTTTAAAAAAAGCAATGTTAACGTGTCCAACGAGGTTTATGCTGAGATATTGGTTTTCAGTCTGTCATGTGGCCTCTGAAGACTGTCACTGTTGCCAAAGCTCCATGAAATATTCAGCACCAAGGTGACATACTGTACTTCAAGAATTCAGCAAGTAACTAGCTACATTTTAAGAAACACTATAACTATAACAAAAAAAGCACATTCAGCTCTTACAAATGAAAGTGGAAATAATCAGAAATACAATACAGCCTTTCTCTATTCAGTAAGACTTCCAACTGTCTCCAAAAGAAACGTTAAAATAACTTCTATTATGTACCTTAAATTAAGAATACTATTGTCCCGGCATGTACAGTATCTTTCTCCTTATCACCCTTTTACTGACCTGACATACTGTATAGGAACCCTCACCACCACCCTCATTATGCTGATTTGTTGAGTGAGGCTGTTTATGCTCTTCCTCCCTCTCTGGTCTGGAGCCTTGTGGTCGGACCTCATCTTAAATAGATTCATTATCAGAATAAAGCTTGCAGTATACTTTACTTTTCACAGCTTAAAAATGCAAAGATAACAGAACGCAAGTGCAGCCGGTAATAGGCTGTGGTTAACCTCAGTGATTCTGGCTGGGATAACTATTGTTATGATTTGGCACCATAAAATGAGATATATTTTATATATATATATATATATATATATATATATATAGTATAAAGAACAATTAAAACATGACTACAGCTGCTGCTAATGCTCTGTGAACTGGAGCTATTGTGGTTACATAAAATAATAACTAAGTCCCAATGCACAGATACAATATATTGTGCATTTATTCTTGAATTTGCTTTTAATGAGTTATTTGCCTGCTCCAAATTAAAGAAAAATGGATAAAATTATTGATAAAACAGGCCTACTTCACATTACATGAATACTGTAGGATTATCAAATGCTACACCTGCAGCTGGCCTGCTGACACTTTTAATCCAGCTTTGCAAAGTTGTAGTTCTTTTAGCTCTTAAGCTCTTTCTCTCTCTCTTCCACAAGCATAAAACACACCTAGGCAATCATTTATTTGAAAAAAGTAAAGTGTATTCCATTAACCAACTGGGACATTAATGTGTCATATCATTACAAAGTGAGCTCAGGTGACTTCTATCAGCTTTCACTAATGTCCCATCTGCTTGTTACAAACCCACGTACCATACTGACTGTAAACACCGTAGAAACTAACATGCTTCAAGAGCCCAAACACATCCCTGAGCCTCTCTCTTCTTTACACAGCCACACTAATGGATGGCCATACTGTAACGTAGCTATGCTAGCTTGCTGCTGCTACACACCCGTGTTAATATGCAGCAGTGTTGTGCGAGTGATGCTAACGTTACAAGCTGCACATTATCCAACGCTCTCTCTTTTTTACTATTCACAAGGGCCTTTGTCTTAAACTCCCTAACCAGTGTTGCCAACTCCTCAGAAAGGAAGTAGCTAATGGCTGTCTTTTTTTTATTTTTTAAATTGCTTTTATTATTCAGGTACACATAAACATATACCTATAACCCTCATGTTGTCCTCGGGTCAAATTGACCCATTTTCCTATATCAATGTTCTTTTTAATTCCCCAAAATAACATGATTGATTCCACAAAAATTTGGCAAGTACAAATCTCTACTTTCATTAATTTTGGGGCGTCTTATTCAATTTTATAGCATTTGAAAAAAAAAAAGACGTGGTTTTGAAGTAGTATTGAGTAAAAGTTGACATATTCCAGTCTGTGATTATCCATCAACATCCAGTCCTTTAATTTTAGTCTAAACAATTCCTAATTTCTGCTTTTCTAACTCAAACATTAGGTATAATTTCCTATAAAGGAGGTTTATTGACCATACATTCCAAAAATAACTGTAAAACCGCTCAAGTGCTGATGCCTCCGTGTGCTAAGGACGAGATGTAGATACTCCAAGATGGAGGGCCTGTGGAGGAGAAACTGCTGGAGATTTGTCTCTTGATTGTGGCTGTGGTGATATAAAAGTGTTTGGCTTGGAATGGATTTGCTATGCGTCATTTATGGTTGTTACGTAGTGTTGAAAATGTCAAAAAAAGTGACAAACATTGAACAAAAGCGTCAAAAGTGTTGAAAAAAGGGACAAAAACATAAGAAGTTTAATAAATCGATAAAAAGCTTCAACAAAAGTGTGGATTTTTATTATATATATATTTTATTTTGACGGGAGGACAACACAAGGGTTAGATGCATACATATAGTACATGAAATGTACATTAAAGACGTTGTAAGGATGTAAATGTTCAGAGTCCGGGTGGCTTTCTTATTTGTCAGTCCTTTTAAAGGTTAAAAATATAATTTCATGTCATTTTTAAATTGGTGTATATTCGGTTTTCTTTCAGACCATTTACATTTATGGACATAACATTTTCCAAATAAAATGAACAGATTCAAAATGAAAACATGGCAGTTATTCAAATAATTTCCTTCATAGTAAAAAATAATGTCTCTACTTTGTAATTTTATCCTAGAGCCACACAATACATGAACTACATCCTCCACATCAATCCATCATTCACAAAACAAATGTGCAATCATCTGTGTGAAAACACCACAAAATATGCAGGATTTAATTCAGATAGATCAGATTTATATTTCGTTAAAATTTGATTTGTTGGGTTGGTGGGTTGCAGTAGCTCAGTCTGTAGGGAGTTGGGAACCGGAGGGTCTCCGGTTCAAGTCCCCATGCGGACCAAAGTAGGGAGTGTGGATTGGTGGCTGGAGAGATGCCACTTCACCTCCTGGGCACTGCCAGGTGCTCTTGAGCAAGGCACTGTACCCCCCCTCTCAAGTCCTGAGCATGTGTGTGTATTTCACGCCTGTGTGTAGTGATTCTAACAAAGTGTAAACAGAGTGTAAATTGTAATTTCCCCACTGGGGATCAATAAGTAGTATAAATTAAATTAGATCCAATGGAAAATTTTGGAATATATGTCATTAATTTTATTATTATTAACATATATATGTTTATATTTAGAATTACAAGAAAATGTAATATTATAATAATAATATTATAATAGGTCCAAATCAAATTCCAATTGATATTCCCAAGCGGTTATTATTGCAACGAGAAACTGTGTCAAATGTCTAAGATATCTATTATATATCTACTTTTTATCCTTTATGTCAGTGCCATTTAATAAAACATCTGTTCTAAATGCTGACTGGTCTTTGGAAACATTACTCGGCACATCACTATGCTATATTCTCCTGCAATTATTGGAATATTCAACTTCATTAAGAATTCTAAATATGTAAGTGACAATGGGGAAATATTAATATTATAATATATAAATATTGACTTGTTCTTATACTTCACGTCTTTATTATTCTATATTAAATGTTTGTGGGGTTAACAATGGTGCGTATACTTAAGAAGAAAACTTGTGTCTATGAAACGTGTCTATGAAAGTTAGATAGCTGAAGAGGGATTTTATCAATATCAAAATTGTATTTTAGTAAGAATGCAATACCCACAACCTTTTGAACAATAAAGTTAATTAAATTATATTAGATGTATGGAAATTAAGAACATTCAAACCTCCTTGGTTGAATGGATTACATAAAGTATTTTTATCTGAATAGTGAGGCTTATTTTTCCATATGAAACTGAATATTGTAGAATCTATTTTCTTATAAAAGGTTTTGGAACATGTAAGACTTTGGCTTGATAAACTACTCTGGATAATCTTTCAGTTTTGGATAAAAGTGTCTGACCTTTGAGTGATAATCTCTCATGAGCCATCTATCAAATTTATTTTTAACTTTTGGAATGAGAGGTTGGAAATTGGATTTCATCCTGTCTGTCTGTTTTTACAGATATTACCTCCTAAGTATGTTACTCCCTCTTTGTACTGTATGCATTTTTTATTTATTTCCTTTGTTAAGTTTTGTTTTTAATCTTATGGTCCACTTAGGAGTCGACAACAAGTCACAGTAAAACATGAACAATTGAAAATACAACATCTTTTTTTTTTTTACATTTTCCTGTAATTCTAAATGGACCAAAAAGAGACAGAGAACACTATCAATGGCAGTGTAAGAAAACAATAGTCTGGCTGTGATTCAGGTTCACTGTTTGTTTTCCAGACCTCCCTCCACACACACACACACACACACACACACACACACACACACACACACACACACACACACACACACACAGAGAGAGGCTGTGCTGGCTCATTGAAAGAGTGGGTCATCATCACTTTGGTCAAGGCTCTCTGTTGCAGCTTCAGCAACTGAGGAAGCTGACTTAAATGAGGAAGCGCTGAATGTGCCAAAAAGCTGCAAAAAAACATCATCAGGCAGCTGGTGCTCAAAGCAAGCCTCACCAGACAGCTTCAGTCCATTTCGCCAGCGTTGCCAGATCTCACGAGACAAATAAGCAACCAGGCCTGTGAAAATAAGCCCAGAAAAAGCAACTTTTCTGGTTTTTCAAGGTTTTACAATCTGTGGGGACGGATTGTAAACCGTGGGAACAGATTGTCAATTTACTGTACATCCATGTGGACAGATTGGTAAACTGTACACACGGTACAGTTCATTTATTTTTCTCCCCCTTGAGCTTTAGGACACTGACAAAAAGAGGGAAAACTGATGGGTTATCAAATATAGACTGTATTTTTTTAAATGTTTTTCTGTGCTAGCATGTTATACGAGGTCCGCACGGTGTGGACGTATTTCACACTTACATACTCTGCACAGTGCTTCTGAGTCGTCCCCCACGTCAGGTTGAATCCATTCTTTTACTTCCTTCTCTTTCTCTCAGTCTTTGTTATATTTCTTCCCGTATTTCGCCCACTTTATCTCAGGAATTTACTCCTCCAAAAACTCTCCTACAGTCCCGACTCGCGCATATTTTCATTTAAACACCTCTCACTGACGTTTTCCTAACCAGAAAAGAACAGATTGCCCAGAGGGCTATTTCACGAAACCAAGGTAATGGATTAAGCCGGGATTTCCCAGTTATTCTGGTTCAATTTAGCCTTGACTCGGTTTCACAAAAGCAGAGGCACCTAAGTTACCATGGAGATTTATTCTGTGCAGCTAGCCCAGTCCTGACCAGGCTAACAGCCTGGATTTATTAGACATATTAGTCCTGGGGCCTTTTCTGTTCACTCAGCCGTGGTTTTACCTTATTATTATCAGCCAGCATTAAAATACAACAGGTGGGGCGCCCGGATAGCTCTGTTGGTAGTGCGGGCGCCCATATATAGAGGTTTACTCCTCAACGCAGTGGGCCCAGGTTTGACTCTGACCTGAAGCCCTTTGCTACATGTCATCCCCCCCTCTCCCCCCAAAGGCCTAAAAATGCTTAGCAAATATAATAGGTGCATTTTGCTGTTAAGCACTGTTATTATGTTGCTGTGTGAAAACTGCTGTTCACATATTGTCGTTAGACGATGAATATATTACGGCAGTTGTTGAGATAATTAGAAAAGGCGAATGAAGTTGTTTTAAATGAAGTCTGTTAATAAGGGCAATACATGAAATGCTGTACATGTTTTTATAGTGAACCAATGCACCTTAAATTATTTTAGTTGATATATTTTTTTAATTCTTTAACAATAAAGGATTATGTTTCTTCCATGTGCATTGTATTTGGCATTCTTAGCACACAATTTGTGTTGTCCAGTAAACTGGGACTAAAATTTGGAAGGATTGTAAAATTTTAAGAACATAACCTTATTATACAACCCTCCCAAATTATAGACTTAGTTCACTGGACCAGGAACTATATAGTGTTGTAGGCTACTGTACATTCATACAACAACAGGGAGAAGACACCCCAATGGGTTTTGACCGTGGGGGAAATAACTGATTAATATGCAATGTTTACAGTGTGCATGGAACGTATCACTTATCTTTATAGTTTCTAGATTTCAGAGTCCAATTTCTTTACTGTGTTTCTTTTCTATGTCCATATATACGAGGGAGAAAAGCATATAATATGTAAAGAAGGAAACTTGGCCTCTGTAAAAAAAAAAAAACGTGAGGACAAAGCGTGGCAGATAATAGTGGACTGACTGAATGAAAGTCTAAACATATACAGTACATTTACGAACTGCTCCTCTTAAATGAAATCATTCAATTAATCACTGCTTTAGAGTTTCCTCCACATTGAAAATTGACATGTAACGCAATGCTTCGATGTTGTCCGGCAGTCTCACTCTCAACTCGTCAATGAGGGAGAAGGTGGAGGATACACACATCCTCAGGCGCAAGGTGGAGTTTGGCTGCCTTGGACTAAAAAAGGTGCCCAAGGTAGGGTTTGGGACTGATGTAGCCATCTATTGGCCCTTTGAGTACATCATCCTTTGCCAGTGGATTCAGCACCCTGCTGCTCACAGACTTCAACAAGCTGTCAAGTAGCTCTAGAGGCTCTACCTGCTCTCCCTCAAAAGCCTTGATGGCCAACTTTACCTCACCCAGCACTGACTTCAAAAAGTCAAATACAATTTTTTTTTTTTTTCAGGATCACTGCACATGTGTACGAGTATAAAACCTCAGCCATGTAGCAGTGTTCACTGGACTTCACTGGTGTGACACACACCTTGGTTATACGTTCAATTCAATTCAATTTTTTTCATAGTATCAGTTCATAACAAGAGTTATCTCGAGACACTTTACAGATAGAGTAGGGCTAGACTACACTAGACCACATAATTTACAAGGACCCAACAGTTCTAGTAGTTCCCTCCAGAGCAAGCAACAGAGTGACAGTGGCGAGGAAAACTCCCTGTTAGGAAGAAACCTGAAACTTTCATTTCAACCCCAACCTGTGTCTGATGACCTGTTGGGGTTGAAATGAAGAGTGGCAGTAAGTCACAGTAAAAGAAAATGGAACAGTGAATAAAAAATAGCAATTTGTAGTAGTTCATGGCAATGCAGGGCACAGCACGACATTACAAGGCACAGCAGGACGCAGCAGGGCAGCGCAGAGCGTAGCAGGTAAAGCTTTCTCCCCACAGGTGGTCATACATAGCCTTGTAGGCCTCCCTGCGCTTTGGAGACACTGAAAACCAGTTATAAGTCTCTTGTACCAACTATGCACTATTCCATACTATGAGGAATGGTGTTATTGGAAGCATGAGTTACAGGACGCTGCAGAGAGTGGCACACACATTGAATAAGAACCAGATCTTTGATGCCATATTCTTTTAACTTTAACTTTATGGACCCCATTGTTAATCCCTGTTATAACAGAAACATTGGTGTCACTAAAATACATTATCACCGCCCACAGATACTTAGAAACACTTACGTCCGTGGACTCATCAAGGAGGAGTCACCCACATTGGCGACCACCTTTTTCAGGATGTATGGTGCTAGAACACCATTAATCATTTCGGTGCACTTTGTCCTGTGCATTTTGAAGTGGGTAGCAGCAGTGGAGTGTAAAAAAAGCAGCTTTACATGCTTCTCCCAACATGGAACAGTGTTCAGCCACAGCTAATGCCATGGTGGCCTCGGCCTTTTTTGCAGAGTCAATTGTACTGTATAAATGGCAGCTTGTTCTAGGTGGAACTGTTATAAAGCTTTGCCTTTTCAATATGTTTCTGAGTCATCCTGTCATCTATCATCTATCATGAGCTAGCTAGCTAGATGTTTATCACAGAGAGGCACATGCACAGTGCACGAGGTGAAGAGAGTAAGTGACTTAGGCTGTGTGAGTCGAATCATGCAGACGGTGATTTATTTTTATGTAGTGATTTATTTTAGACAAAGAACATGTACATTTTACATTTTGGGTAGGAAAAGCCAGACTGGAGGCGGAGGGGTTTACATCTCCTGCTCTGACAGCAGCTGGGAGGAACTGCTATGTTGTGTTGCTATGTTATGTTGCTATGTGTGTAACAGTTGATGGCTGCATGGTACAGGCTGCTATCTACCTGACTTTCTAATGTCATTATCACTTAGCTAAGTTAGAGCTGATTGTAGCATAAATAGATGAAATGTTAGCAATGTGACATAATTAAAATAACAAGCTTAGGTAAAAAAACATGTTCTGCTGTGGTCAGTAGCATATGGTTGGTAACATAAGCTAGTGTTAACAAACTGTAGATAGCCCATATATTGCTGTATAAGTTACTGGG
Organism: Percina caprodes; assembly: GCA_013375575.1. Classification (NCBI taxonomy): domain Eukaryota; kingdom Metazoa; phylum Chordata; class Actinopteri; order Perciformes; family Percidae; genus Percina; species Percina caprodes. The sequence continues at coordinate 1,216,362 of JABXJD010000058.1, forward strand.
GAGTTTACTGACTGGGTGACTCCTCTGAACGTATGCTAACAGCTACAGTAGGGTTTAGCATTCACCATTATCCAGTGATACAACAGCAGAAGTCACACAGGCTTGTTCAAAAGTGTGACTGATAATGAACACTGGAAATCTTATACAAGAGTTCTTCCTATTGAATTCTACACGTGAAAAGCATCAGAATTTCCTCTGAAACAAACAGTAGCTGTGGCAAAAATAAAATGAATTGATTTTGGTGTCTTGGTTTATATGATGCCATATAAACCCAAGTGCTTTACAGTTCTATGCAAGATCCAGTCAAGTGTTTAACATGTACCCTCTGTATTCTATGAAGTCACTCAGAAAGAACAGGATTTCAAGGTAACTTCCATAAAAGTGTTTTCAATTTCATTTTCAAGATACATAAATGCCTGCAACGTATGCACCAAGAGTAATAGAGGAGAAGTGGAGGAGTAAATCAACAGAAATTATTTTCAAAATATGACCCATTTTTCCTTTTGCAAGGGTGATACACCAGAGACAAAGAAACAGTCAACCCCAGTCAGACAATTTCAGCTGTTGTCATTACACAACCTTTTCTGGACAGAAGGTGACAGGGTCATTATTTACTCACTTCACTTCAGTATTGACTTAGTAGATAGGAAGTATGTGTATGCGTGTGTTCAATCATGGGTGCGTGACATGGAATCCAATTATTTGAGAATTTGAGAGCAGTTTCTGTGCTGGGGGCTGACGGAGCGCAACCAGAAGGAGAATGAGAATGTCATGGGAGTAGTAAAATGTGCAAATGTCCTTGCTGAGGAGATTAGCTTCTTTAGGAGATCCTGCTGGCATTTCCTGAGGATCTCCTCTATGTGGGAGGCTATTGAGGACTGTGCTCAGGTACTTATAATCCTCAACAATCTCTACAGGCTTTCTTTGGACAGTAAGTTCCCTCTGCTTGTTGGAGAATGTCACCACTCCACAAACTCATGAAGAGCTAAATTGTGGTACTGCACACCAAGAATGTGTGGCTGCAGGGAGGCGTTTAGGACCTTAATAGTGCCCTTCTTTGGTATGGGAGTAACTGTGGATCTCTGGAACAGAAGCTGTTTTCTCATTTTTCAAAGACAATGAAGTAATAATCCCAAATCAGATTCAAACCCTGGACCTCTGCATTGAGGAATAAACCTTTCAGTGTATGTGTGCCTGCTCTACCACTGATTCAACCTGGCCACAAAGCTGTTTTCTCTTAAGAGTGTTTTAGTGAGTCATTTATGATTTATATTCTACATTATTTTATTCTATTTCATGATTGAACATGAAAAACGCAAAACGTTTCAAACTGTATGTAAGTTCACATCAACGTACGCTGTAAAGATTTCTCACTCTAAAGTTGCTGAATGCTAATGCTATATTACCAATATCCGGAGTTTCCTGCATCTTCAACCAATCACAGCAGTCCCACGTGCCAGACTTTGTATCAGTGGTGTGCGATACTGCAAAAACTGGTGATCTGATACCAAGTAAATACAGGGCCAGTATCGCGATACGATACCAATGCTTTTTAATAACTAAGGTGGATGCATCATCAAACTGCTAAATCTGAATGAATTCTCAGTGGTTTTGTGATTTTTCTTTTGGATTATTAATAAGTTAAAACCCAGGACAAAATGTTGATATGCTCCTATAAATGGGTTGTGTTATCTAACAGACTTTTTACTAATTATACACCTTGCTGTTGTTTCATTTTTGGCCTGAATACATGGCCACACAGCGCTCCTCTTCCTCTCTGCCGTTCTTCTGCTCCATCTCTGTGCTACGTCACATCTGTGTGTGTGTGTGTGTGTGTGTGTGTGTGTGTGTGTGTGTGTGTGTGTGCGCTCGCTGCTGGCAGCTGCCTGGCCTGGCTGCTTGCTTACTTGTTTGCCTGGTTCCTCTGAGCCATGTATATAACATCAGATCGCAAGAGGGGGGAGGAGGAGCAAAGTGAGCCTGCTCTGCGTTGTGACAGGAGCGGCACTTACCAAGACACAGACAGCCAGGTCGCCTCTTTGATGAAACGGCAACTGGGCACACTGGAGAGAAACTTTAAAAAAAAGACGAGACGTGTGTGACTCCAACATCTCACATTTACCAACCAAACGTGCAGTACAGCAAAAGGCCGTACAAAACATGTCAGACCGTCCTACCAACCTGTATAGACATTCTAACATAGATGTACGCTGTAAAGATTTCTCACTATAAAGTTGCTGAAATGTGCTGCTGTTTCAATCCTGTCGACTCTCTGCAGCGGTTGGGGCTGCATGCACACACACACACACACACACACACACACACACACACACACACACACACACACACAGATGAGATATACAGGATGACCTAAATTGAGGAAGAAATTAATACTTTATTGTAGGTTCAATGAGCTCCAAGGTTCAGTTGGAGCACCATTAGCCTTAAAAAGCATGCTGTATTATTATTCTAGTAAAGCTACCTAGCGGCTCCTTCTACTGTCCTTCAATCATCAGCACACCAATCAAAAAACAGATTACAGTCAAAGGGTGTCTGTAAAAAAAACTTTACTTCTACAGGAGCCTCCTCGTCTCCTCAATCCGAATCTCCTCTGAGAAGCATTTAAGGGAGGACTGTCCAGACTCTGTAAGTCTGTAGAAAGTCCAAAGCTTGAGGTCACCACGCAATGCATGCAGTGAGATGTATGGAGCCCACACATGACACTAGCGTTTACTTAGTTTTTTGCTTTCCTGCCAACTCTTTTAGAAATTTGCAACCACAAAACAGATTTTAGTGCTGTCTTTAGAGGTGGAAAATTACAAATAAATTTGGAAATTCCAAATCGTTTTATACCCGTTCAAATATTCATTGTGACAAGTGCATTTTCATCCCCCTGCTTTTGTGCAAAAACACAATTGAAATCACCACTTATTTATTTTAAACCAATCCAAGACCCTAGGACCAAAATGTACTTTCTTCCCCCTAGCCTTATGTTTGGCCAATCCACAACTGACTTTATGATGACTGAAGGCTACCGTGAATAAGCCGTTTGGGAAAACAATTCTGCATTTGTCGGTGCATGTGATGCAGCCTTTGGACTGAAACAGCCTTGTCAACTCATTCTGATGTATTTGGTCTTGAAACGAAGACTTCAAGGGAGGTGGCCCACAAAATGGGACACAGCACAGCAGTGGAAATGAACAAATCTTGGCTATGTATTGTAGCAGTCTGTGAGATTTCCAAAGCTGATCAAATCAAGCCACATGGCATGAGTATCTCACTGATCTCCACAGATTGCTACTGAGGCTAATGAAAAATGGTAGCGAATGTTTCTGAAAAAGCACTGAAATAACGTATTCACAGCCAATGTCTGTTGAGATAAATGTAAAATGACTAGTAAGTTGTAATTTCCCCCTTGGGGATCAATAAAGAGTAAACATGAATTATAAATGAATTATAAATGAATGGCATCAATTGTAATCAACAGAATGAAACTAAACCATATGAAACTCTTACAGATACAGTGATAGGTTAATAAAAACTATAAAAATAGGTTTCCAGTTAACTTGTTTCTACAGAAGATCTCTTACATCTGAGCTAACTGGATTTTACATTATAATTTACATTTTATATATATATATATACACACACACACACACACACAGTGGCTTGAGAAAGTTTACACACCCTTACTAAAGTTGATTAAAAAGAGGAATAAAGAAACCATCTTTTGAAAATTTATCATAATGCTTTAATTCAAAGAATTTAGGATAATTCAACCTTTTAAGGACACCAATTTTCTTAGTGAATGAATAATGTATTGTAAATAAATAAATGTTCTTCCTTAAAATACAGGGGGCATTAAGTACACATGTATATACACATACAGTATATCAATCAGGTTGATAGTGATAAAGCTTACCAGGTTCAGTTATTAGACCCTTACCTCTCCTGCCGGTCTCCTGCCGTGGAGGGTGATAGCCAGATGCAAGTCCCTGTCCTTCACGTAAGATACAGGAGAAAACTGACCGTAATACCTATCAGTATGTGTACCTTACAGTATGTGGTAGCAATTAATGTTATGGCTAAATGCTATCCTTCTGTGTTGCTTATGCCACCGCACACCATGAGCTACGTTTATAGGATGTTCTTCAACCTGTAGTTCTTTGTATGTTTCAGTTTACCACTGACAAGACTACTCATGTGCTGCTGTGGCTGTACACCTCCGGAAATTTACTGCATTGGAAATTCCCTCCTCCCGCATTAACTGTGCTATAGGAGTTTGTGTGTCCATGCTAAGTAGGCTTGTATTTCACTCTTTTTATAAAATGTGTTTGATGAAATAACTAATTGAAACTTTGAGATTGGCCACTAACGTGTTTTGCTTGGTTTCTCAGAGGCGGACCAGTCCAGTCGCGGTTTTCTGTGGTTATTTTACCAACATGTGGTCTGCTGAGATATTGTTGATGGTAGTTTTAACACAAGTTGCTCTCCTCTCTCTGTAGATCAGCCTGAACCTGTACAAGGCTGGGTCCGTGTCCACACACCATCTCCTTGTGGTGAGACTGCACCGGGTGACACTCCATAGTGATGTGTATGGAGCCTCGACACTGAAGCTTTTGTAGTGACTTGCATGCTATGTTGTAGTGAATATTGCATGATATGCCGTAGCGAATCATGTAGAAATAAGTGTGTAGTGCATGTCCTTGTCGGTGTTGGGCCTTCTGTCTCCTCTTTCTGTCTCTCACAGTCTCCTGGGGTGGTGTGTGCGAGTGTACCCAACCTTCTACTTTGAGGAAAGTAAGACAACATGTCTCTGCCATCTAATTTAATAATTTTCTAGTCTATCCTTCTATTTGAATTGGGATTTGTTTATTGAAAAATTAAAGTTGGTCACATGACAGAGTTTGAAAGTGTTCTTACTTCAGGCACTATATATATATACAGGTAAAAGCCAGTAAATTAGAATATTTTGAAAAACTTGATTTATTTCAGTAATTGCATTCAAAAGGTGTAACTTGTACATTATATTTATTCATTGCACACAGACTGATGCATTCAAATGTTTATTTCATTTAATTTTGATGATTTGAAGTGGCAACAAATGAAAATCCAAAATTCCGTGTGTCACAAAATTAGAATATTGTGTAAGGGTTAAATTTTGAAGACACCTGGTGCCACAAAGTAATCAGCTGATTAACTCAAAACACCTGCAAAGGGCTTTAAATGGTCTCTCAGTCCAGTTCTGAAGCCTACACAAACATGGGGAAGACTTCAGATTTGACAGCTGTCCAAAAGGCGACCATCGACACATTGCACAAGGAGGGAAAGACACAAAAGGTTATTGCTGAAGAGGCTGGCTGTTCTCAGAGCTCTGTGTCCAAACACATTAATAGAGAGGCAAAGGGAAGGAAAAACTGTGGTCAGAAAAAGTGTACAAGCGATAGGGATCACCGCGCCCTAGTCAAGATTGTGAAAAAAAACCCATTCAAAAATGTGGGGGAGATTCACAAGGAGTGGACAGCTGCTCCAAAGTCATGTTTTCTGACGAAAGCAAATTTTGCATTTCCTTTGGAAATCGAGGTCCCAGAGTCTGGAGGAAGACAGGAGAGGCACAGGATCCACGTTGCCTGAAGTCTAGTGTAAAGTTTCCACCATCAGTGATGGTTTGGGGTGCCATGTCATCTGCTGGTGTCGGTCCACTCTGTTTCCTGAGATCCAGGGTCAACGCAGCCGTCTACCAGCAAGTTTTAGAGCACTTCATGCTTCCTGCTGCTGACCTGCTCTATGGAGATGGAGATTTCAGGTTCCAACAGGACTTGGCGCCTGCACACAGCGCAAAATCTACCCGTGCCTGGTTTACGGACCATGGTATTTCTGTTCTAAATTGGCCAGCCAACTCCCCTGACCTTAGCCCCATAGAAAATCTGTGGGGTATTGTGAAAAGGAAGATGCAGAATGCCAGACCCAAAAACGCAGAAGAGTTGAAGGCCACTATCAGAGCAACCTGGGCTCTCATAACACCTGAGCAGTGCCAGAAACTCATCGACTCCATGCCACGCCGCATTAATGCAGTAATTGAGGCAAAAGGAGCTCCAACCAAGTATTGAGTATTGTACATGCTCATATTTTTCATTTTCATACTTTTCAGTTGGCCAACATTTCTAAAAACTCCCTTTTTTGTATTAGCCTTAAGTAATATTCTAATTTTGTGACACACAGAATTTTGGATTTTCATTTGTTGCCACTTCAAATCATCAAAATTAAATGAAATAAACATTTGAATGCATCAGTCTGTGTGCAATGAATAAATATAATGTACAAGTTACACCTTTTGAATGCAATTACTGAAATAAATCAAGTTTTTCAAAATATTCTAATTTACTGGCTTTTACCTGTATATGCCTGCTTCTTTAAGCCTGAATAGATATGAGATGGATGTATAGTACCTGAGGAAGCTGAAGGAATGTATTGGATGTATAGTACCTGAGGAAGCTGAAGGAATGTATTTTATGCTGTTGAATCACTGAAACACACAAACTAAGGGAAATCCACAATACTTTTTTATTTTGGTCTATCAAGATATGAATTCCTTGTATGGCCTAAATAGAGGTACCATAAGCTTGTAATTTTCTCAATGAGGGTGCATGTGACAGTCCTCCTAAAAAGAATGCCAGGACGCCAGCATCAGTCATTTCAGCAAATGCTCCTGTGATAACACTGTGAGCAAAGCACAGACAGGTTTGCTAAAAAGACAAGTAGACAGTGATCCAACTCTGACTGCTCCAAATGTCACAGCAAAAATAAACAAGAACTAAAAAATATGATGAAGCGCATTGTAGACTGTTGTCCAGATGATGATTATCAAAGTAACACCAGCCTGGTGTCTGCGCTTCTCTTCTTGTGCTTCAGTTGTTCCTCTCACATTCCCATGACTGTGACGGACTTATCCAACTTCTATCAACTTGTAAAAACTCTTTTTTTCATCACAAGTGCTGCTCTGTGTAATCACCACAAAGTGATTGTCTTCTGTGGGATCCGCCAATCAGTCATTGTCACCTGCTAGTCATGCATATCTCATCTCTTGATTAATGTAGTCACTAGATGACATTAGCAATTACCTCATTAAATATATAGCCTTTGCTGTGTGACATAGCATCTCTGATCTCCCTCCCTGAAGCAAGGGGAGAGGGGAGGGGGGGAGCTCCCGACAGAAAAGCTTGAGAAACATCATTCAGTACATTGAGTGTTTCTCCCAAAATGCATTGTTTATCCTTAAGGTCTAATGTATTTGATGATTGCAATCCTTTTTGATTGAACCAATTTATCTTCCAGCATTGTTTCCGTCCATGTTTACTTGTAGATCAGTGGTATAGTGTGAAACCAGTTGGAGGAAGTGTGTCCTAAATTGTGATAAGCGTGCATGTGTTTTACAGAGAGCCAGATCTGAGAGCCAGATCTACAAACATTTACGAATGTAGCGTTATTAGCGCCATGGCCAACCCGCTGTGACACTTCAGTTTACGTCGTATTTACCAAACATCCAGTTCATCGGGTAATCAGCACCTTTCTCCGCTCGCTGTACCGTGAACTGCACTGTAGCAAAGCGATACTGTTGCTATGATACGGCTGAGTGCAGACTGCGATATTCCCACTGCTGAAGTTATGACTGCCAATATTTGTAATCAGTATTGGGCAAGTTACTTCCAAAATGTAATACATTATAGATTACTAGTTACTGTCATTTGAGTGTAATTATATTACAATATTACTGTTTCTAAATTGTAATGTGTTACTCGACTTTTGCATTACTTTTGAGTTACTTTCACCAATATAACAGGAAGTTTGACTTTCACCACCAGTTCAATAAAGTCTCCTCTTTATCCACTTTAATATATCGTAGATAATTCATAATATTTTGTATAATTAATATGAATATGCAAAGTAACTACAACTTTAAAAAACGTAAAATGCACAATAGGCAAATAGGAGAATGTAAATACTCAATTAAAAGTACCTTACAGTTGTATTGAAGTACGGCATTGTTGTAAAATGTTTGTTTATAATGTGATTAAAACTCATTATCTACATTATTTACAGTACTTGACTTACAGCTGATATATGAAAAGGTACACAACTTTATTTGTTTAACAGTAATTTAGTTTTACTGCGAACCCTCACAGGAAGTGCTTTTATTTTGAAGTAGCCTTCACAGAAGTTGTGTGTTGTGTACTCTTGCTAGCTTGATATGAACGTGAGACGCTAGATGCGAAACATGTCCGTCTGCTCACTTTCTAGTTTGTAAAACATATTGAACAATAAATGTCTCAGTGAAAGACGAGCGTTTCTGGTCGTCATTCGAAGCCGTTCCACTACAGGCACAGTTACTCTCCACGGCTGATATAATACAATCATATTACCTGTAGCAAGCCTAAACATTAATCCCCAACATGTTTCTATCTGTCAGCAGCTCGTCTGCTGTCCGCGCTGACGTACCGTCCCCTGTTGGGACACAGATGTTGTCCGTACCTGTCTGGTTCTGGCTCTGACCACGGGGACAGAGACGGGACAGCTCGTTTCAACGCAGCGTAATAACACCAGATAATCATCTACATCTCGCAAATGTATCTGCAGTCACCTCAACCATCAAATACAGCAACAGGAAATAACACTTTTAACGCTTTTTTTCCCCTGTTAAAATGTTTCGTTGTGTTGGTGAATTCTTAAAAAAAAAAAACAATGTTTTCTAAATGTTGCGTTATGTGTTGCAACTCGCATTACTGAGATAGTAACAAGTCTAATATTACGAAATATAATTAATAATGCGTTATGTTACTGCCTTACAGCCAAAAAGGAATACACTACTGTAATTGCGTTACTCCCTACCCTGTTTGTAATGTAGCGAGGAGTTACTGCTGGAATGGAATGTGAACGCTAAGTTAGAGTTTCAATGTCATCTTTGATTCTTCCAGTAAGTGTAATATTGCATGGCTGCTTAATCTGTAACGCTTAATGATTTTGTGTTCACGCCACTGAAAAAGTGTGATCCTTGTGGCAAAAATCTTTATAGCTTGGCCTATCTTTGTCTTGCTCGGATTGCTGATAAATCTAGCCAAGACTGTACAAATAAAGTGGAGGTAGCCACCATAACATCACCCATTGTTTTGTGGACTACTGTTTTGAAGCTTGAGTTTGGTATTTTGGCCTTCGCCATCTTGGTTTTCTGGAGTCAGAAGTGACCATATTTGGACGAGAGGGTGAAGCTGGGTAATAGCGATGGGTGGATATGACTGCAAAAAGGTGGACACTAGTTACCATGTAAAGCAAGCGCTAGCTCCCTTAGTTGGCTGTAATTCACAATAACTGTTATATATTTAATAGGCTAATGAAGACAGGCTTAAAAAGTGCCTGAAAGAGTGCATTACTATGACAACCAGCATTCGTGAGCTGGCACCAGTTTTAGTTGTGTAACAAGCTTATTAATAAAGTGATTATTCTATAAAGTTTCTTCTTCCATGTTGATACATTTTACAGAATTTGTCACATCTCTGGACATGGAGCTCAGCAGACACACCAGCTTCTTCTCTGCTGCAGCTGCTGATTTGGCTTTGTTCTTTTGTTCCACCCTTAAGGCAACAGCAACAGGGCAATTCAAAGTGCTTTACATAAAACATTAAACATTTAAAAAGCAAAAAACAAATACAAAAATGTAAAACATTAAATACTAGAATAAAATTAGTAAGTATAAGAAAATAAAGAAAAGGTCTTAAGCCTTGATTTAAAAGAACTGAGAGTTGCTGCAAACCTGCAGTTATCTGGGAGTTTGTTCTAGATATGTGGAACATAAAAAGCGAATGCTGCTTCTCCCTATTTAGTTCTGACTCTGGGGACAGAAAGCAGACCTGTCCCAGACATACTGTTGTAGCAGATCAGAAATGTATTTTGGCCCTAAACCGTTTCGGGATTTATAAACTTGCAAAAGTATTTTGAAATCTATTCTTTGGGGCACAGGAAGCCAGTGTAAAACCTTCAGAACTGGAGTGATGTGATCCACTTTCTTGGTCTTAGTGAGGACTTAAACTCACTCAGAACTCTTTTGCTCCTCTTTTGCTCCAGAAACAACCACCTCAGTTTTTTCTTCATTTAATTTAAGAAAGTTCTGGCACATCCAGTCATTAATTTGATCAATGCACTTAGTCAGTTTCTGTATTGGACTATAGTCCCCAGGTGTTAAAGGTGGCCTTCCACACGTATTTCATTACTTTGTGGTAATGATTGAAGTCCTACCATGGACTCTGTAACATTTTTTGTGGCAAGAATGCCTTAGTTACCTTGTTTTAAGCCATTCTAGCGTGGTGTAGAAAGCCTGCGTGAAGACTCAGCTCAATTTGTGCCAATTCTCATAATATTAATATAATAATATCATATTCAATGAGCTAAGCTGCTTGACACTGATTGGCTAACAGCTAGCCAATGAGAGCCTGACTAACAGCATCCTTTACCCAGCGCAACTGTGCGAGTTCATGAATAGTAATCTCAGTCAACATGACGTCAGACTGACCAGCTTTTGTGATTGGTCTGATTTCTCTGCTCTTTCTTTCTTTTCAGTGGCTAGAGCTGACAGAGGAGGGAGCAATTTATTTTCACATTCACAACATGACACAAAACATTTTAAAAAAGGCAAGTAAAAACGTTTTTGTGTGGCAGGGCACCTTTTTAAGGTTATATAAATGTGTATGTCGTTCACATAACTATGGTAATTTATCTATGTATCTCAGCCAGTGGATGTTAAACAGAAGAGGCCCCAGAAAGGAACCTTGGGGAACTCTTCAAACCAGTTTAGTACTGATCCAGAAAGGCCAACCCTGTTTTCCAATTGGTCTACTAATATGTTTTGGTTGACCGTTTTAAATGCAGCACTGAGATCAAGTAATACTAAGACTGAAATTTTGCTACTGTCTGTGTTTAAGTGGATGTGGTGTGGTCGGAAACACGACTGGAAAGCATAAAAACTGTTGTTTACTGACAAGAAATGGTTGAGTTGTTGAAAAACCGTGTTTTCAATGATTTTACTTAAAAGGAAGATTTGATATCGGCCTGTAATTGCTTATTAGTGACGTGTCTAGATTCTTTTTAAAGTTTTTATTAGAGTGGCTTGACTGCAGTTTTCAGGGCCTGTGGAAAGAAGAGACGTGTTTACAATCTGTAGAAGATCTGAAGCCAAACATTTTAAAATATTTTTGAAAACACCCGTTGGTAGAATACCAAGTCAACAGGATGAGGTTTTCAGATGTTGTGTAATGTCCTTTTTTTTGGTTTATCGTCTGAAATTGTGTCATCATGGAATTTATTTTAGCTGGACACTGACAACATCTTTCCTGTACTTGATATGGCTCAATTAACTGTTTGTCTCCTTTTCTGAATTTTGTCTCTGAAAAAGATGGCAAAGTAATTACAAGCCTCGGTGGATAAAACTTCAGATGCTAGTACTGGTACTGGAGGGTTTTTTAACCTATTGAAAGTAGCAAACAAAGCATGAATGAATGAATTGCTCATTCAAGTTTTATAATGCTTAATAATAAAATCATTGATTAAAAATGATTTTCCTGCCAAAGACCTGATATTGGTTCTTATTACTTAGTTGTTTCACCCCTTTGTATGGTTTATTATTGATTCTAGCTGGAATGATGGAGCTGGTCTGTGGGTTAACAGTTATTTGAGCAGTCAGACAAGATGGACCTGAAGGGGGTGCTCTTGAAGAAAACAGAGATATGGGTTGATTTGTAGAGGAAGAAGAGCTCCACTGGGGTGTGAGGCATCCGCCCATGGGAGAGCATGACTGGGAAGTGTGCCTGTGCACTTGTCACAAAATGTAAACAGTCAATCATGAGTCTGTTTTTGAAGGGCATGCAGCAAATTCCCACCGAGCATTTGGCTGCCACGTTTATTGGGATGAATCCCATCCCTGACAAATAGCGAGCCACGTTCCCAAAACAGAAAAAAGAAATTTCAATAAAACCTATATTGTGAAACTGTAAACTGAAGCCAGGTGTGAATATTAAGTAGTCTGCTAAAAAGGCCTACTCTGCGACCTAGAGATGGAACTGGGCCCAAAATAAAAACCAACTTCCCAGTGCTCTTTAAAGCATCAATGAGAAAGTTAAAGTCACGCTTTGTGCATTCATGATAGGACACGTAGTTATGTCCACAATGGACCCTGATGCGTTTAATGGAGATCAGGAGTGAAGGTATCAGCTCCACAACTTTGGCCAGGATGTCTGCAACCTTGGCTCCTGGAAAGCAATGTGTGCAACGTTTACAACCTAATAATCCATTGTCTATTAACAGCATATTTTCTTTTAGGACTGTTACACCTGTTAAGGTGCAGAATGCTATTAATGATCTCAAAATGAGTAATGGTCCTGGGCTTGGATGGTATTTTTTTAAATTATCAGCTTACGTACTTTTGTATCCTCTATGTGATCTCTTTAATATGTCTCTGTCCACCTATGAATTGCCCAGCATCTGGAAATGTTCACACATTACTCCCTTACATAAAGGAGTTGATGCACTAGATCCAAACAACTACAGACCAATTTCTGTCATTTGCTCTCTCTTGCTAAAGTTTTTGAAAAATGAATGTATAATCAACTGTCATGCTATCTTAATGAAAATAATATTCTGTCAGCTTTGCAGTCTAGCTTTCGTTCAAATCACTCTACAATTACTGCATTGCTAAAACTAACCAATGACATTCTCACTGCTGACAAAGGCTTTTGACTTGGTCTATCATTACATTCGCTCTGACCCACGTGCAGCCTTGGGACTCTCTGATCACTGTCTGGTTCATCTTGTCCCGACATACAGGCAGAAACTAAAATCTGTTGAACCTGTTGTACAGAGTGTGAAAAGATGGACCAAGGAGTCAAAGCTGGATTTACAGGCCTGCTTTGACTGTAGTGATTGGAGTGTTTTTGAGGCTGCAGCCACGGATCTGGATGAACTAACCAACAGTGTGACATCTTACATCAGCTTTTGTGAGGACATGTGTGTGCCGACTAAAACCTTCTGCACATACAACAACCAAAAACCCTGGTTCACAGCAAGACTCAGGCAGCTCCGTCAGTCAAAAGAGGAGGCCTTCAGAAGTGGGGACAGAGTCCTGTATAACCAGGCCAGGAATACACTGACCAAAGAGATCAAAGCAGCTAAGAGGAGCTACATATGCTAACAAGCTGGAAAACAACTTTTCAAACAGCGATCCTCGGTCAGTGTGGAGAGGCCTGCAGACACTCACTAACTACAGGAGACCATCCCCCAACCCTGCTGGTCCTCAACAACTGGCTGACAAGCTGAACAGTTTTTACTGTAGGTTTTTCTGTAGGTCTGCAGGTTTTACTGTAGGCCCACAGTCACACCCCTCCCCCACACCAACTCATCAACTCACACTTCAGTCAGTCACCTTCAGGTTTCTGGGATCCACTATATCCCAGGACCTGAAGTGGGAGCCCAACACAGACACCATCATCAAAAAGGCCCAGCAGAAGCTGTACTTCCTGTGCCAGCTCAGGAAGCTCAACCTGCCTAAGGAGCTGCTGGTCCACTTCTACACAGCCATCGTCCAGTCTGTCCTCTGCTCGTCCATCACTGTCTGGTTTGGATCTGCCACCAAAAAGGACAGGAGCAGACTACAACGGACAGTTAGGACAGCAGAAAAGATCATCGGTGCCAACCTGCCCTCCGTTCATGACTTATACACATCCAGAGTGAGGAAACGTGAAGGAACCATCACTGCAGACCCATCTCACCCCAGACACAACCTGTTCCAGCTTCTTCCCTCTGGTAGGCGCTACAGAGCACTGTTCGCCAAAATCAACAGATTCAGGAGCAGTTTCTACCCACAAGCCATTTCTCTGATGAACAGCTGACTTCTTACCCACAGTGTCAGGTTCAATTCTAGTCAATAACCCAGTAATCACTTTCTCTACAGCACCTGTTTACTGGTTCCACTTATTATTCCACTTATTTAGTATTATTATATCATTCTCATTCTCATATCTCACTTATTTTTACTATTTATTCATCATTCTCATTCTCAAATCTCACTTATTTATTATTTACTATTTACTCATCATTCCCATTCTCACATCTCTCTTATTTGTTATTTATTCATCATTCTATTTCCTATTTCAGAACTGTCCATAATGTTCATATTGTTCATATAATAACATACTATTTATCCCAGTATCCTTGCACTATGCTCCATATTTAAATTATTTTTATTGAACTCTTCGTTCACTCATGCTTCTATATTGTTCTGTTTAGAGTATGTATATATTGTGTATATATTAGTGTGTATATTTTTGTTTTGGTTGTTTTGTGTGTAAGCACAGTGTGAGCAACGATGCTCCAAAGAAAAATTCCTCGTACACCTGGCAAATAAAGCTGATTCTGATAAACTTGATGCTCTCTGCCTTTCACGCACTGCATTACCCTGGTTTAACTCATAGTTTCACAACAGAAAACAATGTGGTATTAATGGAAACAAATCACTCTCAATCAACACTGGTGGGCCTCAAGGTGCGACGCTTGGTCCACTTTTTTTCTCTATATTTAGTAATGATCTTTCTACATGTTTCCAGTGCAGGGCCGTGCAGGCCCCAGACCAGACAGAGATGCAGCTGGTCAGTGTGCTCTCTATTGTCCCTCTGTAGAAAGTGGTGAGGACAGGAGGGGGAGGTTTGCTCTTCTCATCCGATGCAGAAGCAGATGTGTGGTGGGATCAGGTCAAAGTGTCTGTGATCTGCACCCCCAGGAATTTGATACTGCTGACCTGCTCCACTGCGGCGATGTTGATGAGGAGGGGGGTGTGACTTGGCAGATTTTTCCTGAACTCAACGACAATCTCTCGTTTTGTTGACATTCAGGATTAGGTTGTTTGTGTCACACCGGTCCACCAAGTGTTTCACCTCCTCTCTGTAGGCCAGTTCGTTGTTGTCCCTGATGAGACCCACCACTGTCGTGTCGTCTGCATACTTAATGACGTGGTTTGTGCTGAACCTGGGACGGCAGTCATGGGTCATCAGGGTGAAGGGCAGTGGGCTCAGAAGCCCTGGGGGGAACCGGTGCTGAGGGAGATGACGCTGGAGGTGTTTTTTCCAACCCTTCATAAAAAATTCATAAAGAATTCAATTTCATAAATAATTGATAAAGTGGTGCTACTCCCAATGGCATTATCTGACCATAAAGGGTCCTTTTTCCCCACCTCACTTGGCCAACTGTGTCAACGTGCGGTTAGATGGCGCTTCAGTACTTCTTTACTGAAAAATGTATCCTAGAAATTAACTGTTGGCTCTGTAGAAAACCCAAGGGTATTGTGGGACGCGATAAAAGGTTTTGTTAGGAGCAATACCATACTATTCTGCTCTAATGCGCGCAAAGCTACGTCACTTGAAAAACTACAAAACCTTGAAGCTGAGATCACCAGGTTAGATTCATTGTTGCAAAATAATTTTACTGATCAAACAGCTTTAGAACGAACACTAGTCAAGCCTCATCCATACAACGAGGCTATTATTTCCAGGGTGCAAGACTAAGTCATTTACTTGCCATGAGAATAAGGTCCATTGACCATTTTGTAGATATTCCCGCTATTAAATCTTCAGATGGTAATGTTAGAACTGACCCTGCTGAAATAAATAAATCCTTTCAGACATTTTATTCCAATATGTATGAATCAGAGGTTACTTTGGATAAACCCACTGTGATGGATGGTTAAATCAGCTTGACATGTCTCAGTTGTCAGCAGAGGAATCAGCTGACTTAGACAAATTGATTACTGTGGAAGAACTAAGACTGGCAATACAGAATATGCAAATGGAAAAATCACCAGGCTTTGATGGGATGCCCCTGAATCTTTTGTAATTTTTGGGAACAACTAAGTCCATTCCCTTTTGACGTGATTAACTTCTCTATTGAGAAGGGTGGATTCTCAAAGGATGTGAACACAGCCTTGATTTCCATACTCTTGAAAAAAAGATAAGGATCCTACAGAGTGTTCTAGCTATCAACCCGTGAGCCTGCTAAACTCTGATATAAAAATCTTTGCAAAGCTTCTAGCCCGAGACACCAATGCCAGTTCTTTCTCTTGACGCAATGAACACTTTTGACAGACTTGAGTGGCAATTTTTATGGTCAGTCTTAGATGTGACGGGCTTTGGTAACAATTTCATTGGTATGATTAATGTTATGTATTCTAACGCCTCAGCCCGAGTCTTAACCTCTTCCTCTTTGTTTTCATTTTTTAGATCTTCACGCAAAGGCTGCCCCTTGAGTCCTGCACTATTTGTCCTCTCTCTAGAGCCTCTGGCTCAATGATTATGGTGTCACCAATATGCATATGTAATACACAGCATCACCTCCTCCTTTCTATTTGCAGATGACGTTATGGTCTTTTTATAAAACCCCTTTTCTATACCTATGCGAGGAGTATGGTTGCTTATCAGACTTTAACATAACCTTGTCAAAGTCTGCATTACTTAATTTGAATGATTCTGCTCACAATTCAGTCATCGCTGCTAACATCACAATTGTTTAACAGTTTAGATATTTCGGTATTGAGGTATTCCCTTGCTTAAACCAGATTGTTAAACATAACTTCTGTTGCTCTGAACAGCGTCTTAAAAGATATGGAAAAATGGATGGGTCTTTCTATGTCGATTCAAGCTTTTATCTCTGTGGTTAAAATGAATGTTTTACCCAAGATTAACTTTGTGAGCTCTATGCTACCTCTTTCTCCTCTTTCTGAGGAGAAGCGGGTTCATTATCTAAAAGACATCTTTAGCGAGACTGGCTTGTTACCTTTTTCCGACCTACAAAACACATTCAGTCTACCACGCTCCTCTTTTTTCTTGTACCTTCAATTAAGATCAGCACTCAAGGCATACGGTGTCCCCTGGCAGAGTTCGTTACACATCCATCCTAACGTGATGGAACGTGATTGTCTAGACCTGAGCAACTATCTAGTATCACGCAATCCAAACCATCAGCAGATTCACTACAATAATTCATAGAACATACCACACAACCCAACTTTTTGGGATGTTGTATATTTGGAACTGTCTACAGCTCGCATAAATGGAGCGCCAGAAAAAACTTGGTACAGCATTGCTGATTCCTTGAAGGCCATGGTGTAGGCTAGTGCTGCGGCCTTCTTGCTTCTGTTTGCGCATGTGTTTGGTCCCTTGTTCCTGTCTGTGTGTGTGTCTGTGTGTGTATGTGTCTGTTTGTGTGTGCTTTTGTGTGTGTCTGTTTCTGTGTGTGTTGTTTGTGAGCTGCGGACGTCGCTTTTGCTGTTGTGTTTCCCTCTTTTCTCTGTGTGTTCTCATGTCTCAGCATATGGTTTTAATTGTATGTATTCTTGAAATAAAAACATTTGGTGACAAAAAAATAAGTTGAAATTATGCAAATAGATCAATCACAGCTGATTGCCATCTACATAGAAAACACACTTTCTTACTTGCATCCCCCAGAAGCCCCTGACCCGAGGCAGCGGCCCTCTCTGCAGCGGGGCCAGCCTGGGGACCACCAGACACCCAAGGAGGGGACGCCGAGCCGCGGGGAACCACAGAGATAGCAAGCTAAACGCGTTTGTTCGTGTTCTCACATACCCAATCTGCAGAGCAATCCTCACCAACACAAGCATGCCTTTCTGTTTTAAATGACTGATAAATAACAAAAGTATCCTCACCAGCTAGCTGCCATGCTAACTAGCTGTTCTTGCTAACATGTCAACCCGATGATGACCCACATAACTATCGTTGGGTATTCACTGACCTAGCTAGCTAGCTACATATCCCTTGATCATTTAACTTAACACACATACAAAAATATCGGTTAAATTACAGATGACATAGCACGGAAACTAGTTTCCAAAAAGGTAAAAAACAAGTTAAATGCGGCTCTGCAGAGCTCCTACCCTGGCTAGCTTTGGACTGCTCGCTAGCTGCTGCTAAATCTTGACACAAACTTCGCAGCGAATATAATCACAGATAAGAAGATGGCTAAATGTTACAATAATGTGTCGTTATTACTGAATATATACACTCCGTTATTTACTGCATGGATTAACGTATGATAGATGATTAATGACTGCACTTCCCAAAGCAGGGATGCGTTCAGGTATCCATTAGAAATTTGCATTGGCACACCCATTGAACAACGGTATGTGGGTAGCCACGACCGACCATGTCTTCTAAAAACATAGGCTAAGTGTTATATAAATCTTTACTTAAATAAAGAATATATACTAATACAAAATAAACTCTAGATTATCTTTGCGATTATGAGGTACCTCACCCCACCGTTAGTGTAGCATTGCCTACCCCCATCCAGCTACAATAAACTGGTAAAGCATCCAGACTTTTAAAAGCTTTGAGATCAGCAACAGTGTATGGGGGTACCTTGTCTACCACATAGTGGTACAGATTTATGTATGTAGGGACTAACAAATTCCACCTTTTTTCTCTCTTATTTACACGCACGTGCACGCACACACACACACACACACACACACACACACTCACTCACTCACTCACTCACTCACACACACACACACACACACACACACACACACACACACACACACACACACAGCAGTCAGGAGAAGCAGGACTGCAAACCCTGAAGCCATGTTATAAGTCAAGACAGGGCAGAGGGTGCATGTAGCTCTAATCCTCCAATTAATTCTCATTCCCCACAAGTGGTGGACCCCTGAGAGCTTCTTGACACTTCTATTAAAAAGTAAAAATGAAACACAGCATGAAGGTGAAGCAAGAGAGATCTCTTTCTTCTGCCTATCTCCTCGGAGAGCAAAGTTTTACAACATTTTTGGCAAATCATTTTTTTCTCAAGTAGGAAAAGGGTGAGCTTGTCATAACACAATACATTTTGTGCTGTACCAGTAAAATAATGAAGATGCAATTCTGTTTAATATGTGTCCTTGTCGATGATTAATGCTACAATGACTGCAAAAACACACACACACACACACACACACACACACACACACACAGAAGATGTAAAAAATAATGCTCCTAGTCATTTCACGCAGTTATCAGAATAAAGCCGGAAGCCAGATAAATAGATAAACCCCTCTTAAAATAGATTTCACTTGAATTAAAGGGGTTAGGGTCAACTGCAAAAGTTAGAGTGCTTAAACTCATATTCGTGATGTCATCACACATACATAAAAATATAATTGGACTGTATTTATATAGCGCTTTTCTAGTCTTAACAACTACTCAAAGCACTTTTACATAGTACAGGAACCATTCACCTTTCACACACTTTCACACACTGTGGCACACCGGTGAAGTGTCTTGCCCAACAACACTTTGACATGGGATCGCATTACCAACCTTCCAATTGGCAGGCAGCCGCTCCACCACTGAGCCACAGAGGTGTGGTAAACCATCACTAATGAAAAAGGAGCTCTCTGCTGAGTGCAATGATTCCAAGAGTCAACGTTAAACAGTTCAAAAGTTAGAAAAAAAGGGGCGAGGCTAATTAGACATGTATTATACTGCGTAAATATCAAGTGTAGACCACACAAAGTAAATTCCATGTAAATTGAATGATGTTTGTTATATAAGGCTGAATTCCGTGGGGCAATTCCCCTTCAAATGCTCCGTCTGCCCCACTAATGTCAGTATCACCCCTTTCACCCAAAATTTCAAATAAATATATTTTATTTTGTTCCTGTCGGTCAATCATGAAAATGCCACATATGTATGTAATAATGTGTTTTTCTAAAATCTGATTGGTTGGTTTGTCCCTTTAAAACATGTAGACGTGGATTACTGTACACAGCCTGCCTGTACTCGTTGGTATGGGACTAGCTAGCTTGTTGAGTGACTCCAACGAGGACAGCCTGGTGGTGGGAGTCACAGTTCAAGTGGTTTTCTCTCTGTGCTTTGTTCTTTCTTTCTCTCTCAGGAAGATTTGATGAATGGGACAATACGTAAATTGCATCAGCTACAGACACAGGTTTCCAAACACAACAACTAATGTATTGATCATGATCTTGAATTGTGTTTTGAGCTAATGTTAGCAATCAATCAGTCATAGATGGCTAAAACGTTTTTGAAATGATTTCCATCTTCTCTTATTGTCTGTAATGAAAAAAGTTTATTATTTCATGGATTTCTCAAATTTCAGTATGGCACACTATGCCGTAAAACCGTTTAAATCTGAGCATGAGGGACTCACATCTGCACTCCACTCACATCGGGCAGAGACAGAATGTATGGTTTATGAAAAAAGGGAACCAGAGATAGAATTGTCCTGGTACTCGTTTTCCTCTCCCTCGTGCAGAAATTTTTTCTATCTTTCTTTATGTTCATCTTTACTGTATTGTTTCTTTTCCACACAAATCAGCCCAAATAGGTCCTCATTTATTGGATGTACTACTGTAACATATCAGAATCAGCTGCGCGTAAACACACAAGGAATGTGACTTTGGTTACTGTAATCCTTGCTGTCAAAGTACACTCACACACTCACACTCACTTACTGTCACATATGAAGAATACTGGAAAAACAGATGGTCATGCGACTGAAAGAACCTCAACAACTGAGTGTGTTTCCTAGATGGGAATCAGCTGTGATTCAGCGTTTTGTATAGTTTCAATCAGCTGTTTCTCTCATTTCCAGTAACAATGGGATACTGTAAAATACTGGGATATATTTCCAATTTACAATATAACTATATATCTAATATATATCTAATATATATCCAGGAAGCAGTTCTAATATCTATTCACTTGGACTTTAGCCAAAGATAGGTTTAGAACATGATGTCATGTTTTCTGACATATAGTGTAAAAGCATTTGCATATTTGTCAGTAAAAATCCATTGTTTTGGTCTTGGTTGAGCTTTAAATTTGAAGTTTACATTTTGTGTTTCTTGTGCATTTTGTGTCAAAGCAACAAGAAATGTGTTAATTGTATAACCTTCACCAGCCAGATGTTGTGCTAATTGTGTTAAGAGTTTAAGAAAGTTGTTAAAAGTATTGAAAACATTGTCATAGTAATCGTAAAAAACTGTAAAGGAAAGAGTACATTTTTTTTACATGAATTTTAATTTAATTATTTTTTATAACATACTAGTCTTTTAGGTACACAAGAAGGGAATGAAAATCACTAGTTTGGTGCAATAGATACAGTGGCTTGCATAAGTTTACACACCCATGCTAAAGTTGATTAAAAAGAGGAATAAAAAAAACATCTTTTGGAAATTGATCTTAATGCCTTAATTCAAAAAATTTAGGAAAATCCAACCTTTTAAGGACACCAATTTTCTTTGTGAATGAATAATGTATTGTAAATAAATAAATGTTCTTTCTTAAAATACAGGGGACATAAGTATACAAAATCCAAGATTATAGAAAAGGGATGTGGTTGGTGTAAGAGAGATATAATATAGCAACATTAACTGTGGCCAGCTGACGCTGTGGAATCCACCCTCTATGTTAAATTCCCATAGAGGCCGGCACATTTTTATTTTTAAAGGCCAGTTATTACATGGATGCAGGAGACTATGCATCCTGACAAAGTTACCCCCACACACACACACACACACACACACACACACACACACACACACATCATCACATACCCTTCACAATAAATATGGCGTTTTCCACTGATGGTAACAGCTCGCCTCGCCTCGTCTCTACTCGCCTCGCCTCGTCTCTACTCGACTCGACGCACTCTGCGTCCGTTTTCCATTGCAGATTGAGTAACGCCTCAGCGTGGCTGGTCACCATAGCTACGCAGCCGGTATCTGCCATGATGTAATTTTCAACGCGACTCACAACAGCATGTTGGAGGTGTTTGTTTTGATTCTCGGCCAGAAGAAAATTAGTTTCAAAAGAAGCTGAAGGAAGCAACAAAAATCGCTGCTGAAAAAAAGTTTGGGAATTCCGACGGAGTTCAGACGTCGACGTGACCATTGTTCGCCGACACAAAACGGTAAGTTAAGTTTCCTGTAACGTTAGCTAACATTAGCATGTGTTCAGGGTCACAGTCAGTATTTACTATACGCAATACAAAGTACATGAACTTTAGCAACCATGATTACACACCAACATATGTCTGCTGTGTACTGTGTGTGTTTCAGATCCTTCACGCTTTGCAAAATTTTTTTTTGATATATTGTCTTATTTTTTTTAAAAGTAACAGTGTGCAATATTGGAAACGACATGCAAAATAATAGCCCTTAATATTGAATAGTGAGAATAGAAAAGTGAGAATAGTGCAGAGAGTAGATAATCTGTCGGTGTCTGGCTAGATTTTTCTTTTTTTAAATGGCGCGGTTGTTCCGGACACACACTCCGCACTCTTGTTTGCTAAAAACGCAAACCAACCAACCAGTAGTCTGCAGGTTTTCACGTCACCTTTTGGTATCGCCTCAGCTCGCTTAGAACCTCGACTGAGGTAGTACTAAAAAAAGTACCAGGGACTTTTTTTCGTAATGGAAAACCAAAAAAGGCGAGTAGAGGCGAGTCGAGTAGATACCACGCAGTGGAAAAATGCCAATAGAGATAGACATGGGGAACTTTCCATAAGATCAACTCTCAATGCAAATCAAACCAGCTATTAATCTAACTGAAATAACACCATGCCATGCAGGTTGTGGTTATGTAAAGCTATTAGATAAGTGTGTAGAGTTTTGAAAACTGTGGTAATACAATAAAAAAGGAACTAAAGTTTGGTCCACATGCTGTGCAGACTGTGGTTAGAGTTTTACATGTCTCCAGTTGTGCCCACTGTCCTTTAGTTATTGGAAAGAAACTGCAGGAAAACTGCAGGAAATACAGTATAACTCTAAAAAACAAAATGTAAATAGAAATGCAAAAGTTCTGATATTCAAATGGTATAATATATTACAGTACAAGCTGCCCAGGAAGCAGTTCTCTAGTGTTTGTGTTTTATATCATTATTCATATCAGTCACCGCCCTAGCAGCTAGTGAGAAGCTGCTGTACCAGTGAGCCTAGCTTGTTGTTAACATGCAGGTCACACTGACCCATTATTTTCAATAAAGGTGAATTCTGGTGGAAACGTGGTGGTGCCTGTGTCAAACTGTCCTCACTTAGAAATATTACTCACCTCCCCCAGTTCCTACTGAATTTCTGTTGCATAAGACTTCACTTCCTCTTTCTTCCTGTTTGAAAAACATGTTTAATCTGATAATCTTCAGTTGATAATGTAAGAGTCTTCTAACCTTTCCGCTATAGCCTTTATGAAATAGCAGAAAAAATGGAGAAAAATAATTATCTGAAAACATTACTTTCGGCTGACGCCCTATTCATTCTTGACAGCTTGATTTTTTTCCTCCAGTGGAAAGAATGGCATAAAATGAAGCCTGGGTTACAATTTATCACAGAGCAGCGTACAGGTTGAAATTCAGCAGTGTCAGAAAAGGAAAAATTAGGTGCTGAGATAGGAGGGTAGTTGGAAAGGTGATGTGCCAGAGCTTTAAAACAGAACCCATGCTAGAACCAAGCTTAGAGAATCTAATAAATGATCAATAATGGTGTGTACAACCATTGGTGGTGAAACGATAAGCTAACTTAAAAATTGGTCTCATTATTTTCATGTGCAGGCTAATTAAAGGAGAATTCTGGTCGATTCCATCACGTAGCTCTGTTTGTGAATTTGGAGTGCTGTCAGTAGAGGAAAAAACTGAAACAATCGGTGCTTACCACATGTTGTTATATGTTAAGCAATATGTTAATGACCCAAGCCCCATTCATAAGTATTTCTTGGTTATGTTGTTAGGTGAACTGTCTTGTAATCTTGTTAACATGAAAGAGGACAAGAAAAACATGATCACTTTTATTTTTCTCTTATCTAAATGTGCTTCTTATCAAACTTGGACAATAAATGAATCACCACAATACTTCATAATCAACTTTATTTTTACATTATTTAAAAGCAATTTTATAAGGAACAGTTTTCATATGAGAAACTACATGGACAAATTCAAACAAATAGTCAAAAGCAGCCTTTTGGAAAATGGCTGGACAGTGAGTACACACTTGATTCATTGTTCTAGAGAAGCTGACTATACATATATATGGATGGTCTATGACATACTCTACTGTCAGATGTTCCACAGAGTCAGCTGGCCACAGTTAATGCTGCTATATTATACCTCTCTTACACCAACCACATCCCTTTTCTATAATCTTGGATTTTCCTGTAAAACGTGGCCAAAACTTTGTAATCCACCCTCTAGGTGAATACAGGTGCAGCAGCCATGGGCAGCATAAGAAAAATTAAGTTTTTTTTTCGAGCATTATAGCCTGTTAAACAAACAAAAAATACAAGTATTAACCTAAAAATACTTTGATGACTAACTTTCAAAACATGTCAACGGCTTGAGAAGGGTGAAATAAGCGACACAGCTAAGAAAATATTAATCAGCATGTCCCAGAGAAATTATTATACAGCACATATTTGTTTCTCAATAGGATGGAACACAAAAATCCTTTATTTCAGATTTAATAGGCAAGACTAAATCCTAACTTATTTATTTCATTACCCTCCACCTTGACAAACCAAAAACAACACAAACTCTAACAGCACTTCCTTTGTTTGTTGAACACATAGCAGGCCTGGGAAACAAAGGGCATCCCATTCTTATAACTCGTTGGGTGTACTTCTTGTGGACATATTGGTTCTGCTTTGTGGACTGACTGAAACATGTTTTAACCCCGGAAAACGTTTCACCAGCATCTGTCTGAAATAGTTCTGGAACTTTTTTCCAACAAATGTGTAGAAGATTGGACTGATGCAAAAGTAAATGTAGGCAAAGACACGAGTGACTTCAAGAGCATAAGCCATTTTCTGCGTTTCCTGACAGGTATTGGCTTCATCAAGCATTAGCCACAAAATGTTGTATGGGGTCCAGCACATAAAAAACATCAGTACAATGAAAAATATTAACCTAACTGTCTGGAACTTGGTAACTATCCTGGATGACATGACAGTGATAGCAATCCTAACGTAGCAGTAGATAATAACAGCCAAAGGAAAGATCAAGAAAAGGATAAGCTGAATGTAAAAACCAGATGTTCTCAGCAGCTTTACATTTATATAGGGTAAGTCACCAGGATAGTCCTGACAGTATGTTACGTTTTCCATATATGTGAAAGTGGTATGGAGAATCATCGGCCTGATGCACGCCAGGCTGCTGATGAGCCACACTACAGCACAGGAGAATATCGCATATCTTCGACTCCTCACTCGCAACGCGCCCAAGGAGTACACAACTGCAAGGTGTCTGTCAAAGGTCAAAAGAGTTAGAAAGAGGACAGAACTGTAGAAGCCCAGGTAGTAGACGGTGCCAACAATCTTGCACATGACCAGACCGAAGATCCAGTAAGAGAGCTGCGAGTAGACTCCCAAGAAGGGAAGGCTGCTCATGAAGATCATGGAGGACACCACCAGATTCAGCAGCAAGATGTTGGTCACAGTGGTCAGCTTCTCAAACCTAGGAGGTGGTCATTTCAACAGTTAGATGGAGGGAAATACTAAATGCCTATGGGTCATATAAGCATTTTTGACACTGATGCTTTTCATTCTTGACTTTAGGATGTCTTCATAAAACTGCTGAAATTGTAAAATTGGCCAGGAAACAATGGCAAATTAGTTAAAGATCATGCTGCAAATTTAAGATCTGATATGAAAACC
Organism: Percina caprodes; assembly: GCA_013375575.1. NCBI lineage: Eukaryota > Metazoa > Chordata > Actinopteri > Perciformes > Percidae > Percina > Percina caprodes. The sequence continues at coordinate 1,242,122 of JABXJD010000058.1, forward strand.
GACAAACATTTCAGCCAGCAAACATGTATGGCTTTAGTAATTCATACCACCAATTCTCAGAGGTACTTCAGGGAATAGTAATGATATGACTGGATATAACTTAAGTCTTGCCTATTGTTGCAAAAACACTACTGAAAAAGTATTGATTTTGGTTAATTTGCCTTTTTCAATGTGAAAAAAGAAAGTGAGGCCTCAATATCCTTTTAGTGGTACCAGAGACCTTGAGCTGTCACCCTTTCGGCATTCAGCTCACAAAGCATGTCATTAAGCCTCTAAAATATGTTGCAATAAAATACTCTTTCAGTTCAAGGCCCAGGGAGTTTGCTGAGCTCATCTCTGACAATGTAGTTTTGTGTTTCCATGACCACCAAAAATATTTGTTTGAGCAGTGGTGGAGACCAGGGTGGAGAAAGGAGAGTTGGCAGTGCCAACAGTGATACAGTGCCAGTAACTCAGATAGGGCTTAGAATAGCTACTGTATTACTCTCTCTGTGGTTACAAGAATAAGAAACTCCCAGTATGACTTCACCTTATCCTCTCCCAGTGGGTGTCTTTGCTCCATAAATGGTCTAGTCCATTATGAGTCCCAAATATTGTTAGAATCGCACAAGGTAAGACTAAAATCTTTCAAACTTTGGATTCTAGCTGTAAGAGTGAACAATACAGATATATCCAATACAATATACAATACATTAATTTTATTTTTATTTTTTTTCTAGTTAAAAATACAGAATCATAAAAACACCTGCCCTATGCAGACTGTAACCCTTCAATTTACATTTGAAGAATGATTTACATTTAAAGTATAATCCTTAGGATTTTCATTTCATTAAATCCCATTTATGATGCTTTTAATGGTCTGCATTTTTTTTCACTCTTAGCCATTCAGTGTACTTAAGGCTGAATCTCATTTCTTCCCCTTACCCCTTCCCCTTCCCCCTTCCCCTCGTTTTTGCGCGTTCACGCGGGACCTAGTGGTGTCTCAATCCTTGAAGTGACCAAGTGCTAGGGGTAAGATCGAGGGCTGTATGGCACTAGAAAGCAAGTCAGATCTGGAGCAGTGTTGCCAAGTCCGCTTATTATAAGCGACTTTGGGCTTGTTTTTCTGTAAAGTCGCTTACAAATATTGGTAGTCGCGGGTCGCGGTTTTCTTGGGCTTGTGACTAAAGTGTAGTTGCTTATTTGGGCTTGTTCCCAGCTCCATAATATGTTGTCAAGCAGGTATTTTCTATGTTATTTAAACATAGGAGTTTGTCTTGCCTGTTCCCTCGGTCCCTCCCCTTTCCCCTTACACACTAGAGACAACAGAGTTATTTCCCGCCCACTTCCTGCTTCTAATTGGCTCTGACCCAGATGGCAACGAGTACCAGCCAATCAGAGGCAGAGCAGGGCAGTCTGTTGTTTTTCTGGTTAGGAAAATGCGCGAGTAGCAACCGATGGTGACTGGACTGTAGGAGAGGTTTTAGAGGAATAAATGCCCTGGATAAAGTGGGTGAAATACGGGAAGAAATATAACAAAGACTGGGAGAAAGAGAAAGGAGGAAAAGAATGGATTCAAGGATGGATTCATGGGGAACAACTCAAAATTACTGTGAAAAAGTGCAAATTTGATATGCCATCAGTTTTCTAATGTTAAATAATGTTAAAAGGTGGTTTAACTCCCTCCTGTGGTCATTGTCCTGAAGCTCAGGGGGAGAAAATAAATAAACTGTAGGCTACAGTTTACCAATCTGTCCACATGGATGGAAATTGACAATCCGTCCCCACGGATTGTAAAACCACACAGTTTATTTTTATTTTCCAGGATCTTAAGGGGGGCTCCGTAGAAAAAGTCGCTTGTGTTCACAGGCCTGGTTGCTTATTTGTCTCACAAGATCTGGCAACACTGATCTGGAGCTCACTAGTAAACACAGAAGCAACAATGGTTATTCTAATATACAAGAGAGACACATAAATGTAAGTATTTTCGGCTTAAATAATTGATTTAAAAGTTACGACAGTCTTGTTTTGTGGTCTATGCAGTCCTGTACATGTATACTTGCAACAACGTTCTTAATTAAAACTTTTTAAAAATCGCTAGCTTGCGCTAACGCTAATCGCTAACGCTAATCGCTAACGCTAACGTTGATTTTAATAACAGTCCCGCATTTCTCTGCCTTGAATGGACTGTATACATCGCATAGACTGTATTAATATTAACGGTCTATGATACATCGCTACGTGCTTTACATATACCGTCCTGTATCACACAGGGACCAGGAGGACACTGCAGCTGGTCCACTTTGGGGATGAAAACAAGCAGAAGTTTCTTAAATCATGTGTTCATGTTGTACCCATTCATTATTGCATTGGTACTGTATTATTGTAATCATTTGTAATTAATTACTGTTCATGCACTTGTATATTGTTGTTGGTTATGATAGGGACACTGATGATTTGTGAGGGGGTTACTGGCCAACAGGCATCAGACTGGTCTGATTATCAGAACAGCTGTAGTTAATTTGTTTGTTTGTGGTCTTGTGTCTTTTTTTAGTTTTATACATTTGAAGCCTTTTTATGTGTGTGACATGTAAGTTATGTTCTAATAGTTGATAATGGTTCTGTAATATAATATATTTAATGTAATGTTTTTGCCTGTTATGTTTAATTTATCAGGCAATAAAGACAGAATTTTGTTAACAAAATGTTTTTCTGAACATCAATGACATTCAAAACGGTGATAACTGAAACAGATATACAACACACCGTGTGTGTGTGTGTGTGTGTACACATAGGTATTGCAAACAGACCTAAGTATTACACAGATAACATCTGCCTCTGCACCACCAAAGTGAACATAACATAACTAAAACATATATAAATGCATATGACACTGTTGTCAAAACCCACAATCAACAGAGACGCCATCTTGGAAGTGTGTGATCAATACTGTATGGTGATGTCACCAAGTGGTGTCCCGTTTCATAGGGGTATGTTTTCACCCCTAGCCCTTACCCCTTGGTTTTGAGGGGTAGGGGTAAGGGGAAGAAATGGGATTCAGCCTAAATTCTTTTACTCTCATGGCTGAATTTACATTGCCTTACACGCATGATTCACTGGAAACGTAATGTTCCAGTCTGTAATTTTACTGTTCACTGTCCCACAACTGTGTCAGAGCTGAATAAAAGGGTAACTACCGTTTTTTTCAACCTGGATCCCATGTTTTTTTGTCTAAATGACTGATGGGAACAACAATCTTTGAAATTGGTCCAGTATTAAGCGAGACTGCTGCAATCACAGCTATGAAACAAGCTACAATGTAAGTTAATAGGGCAATTGTCCAGGTTGTATTTACCTTCACAAAAGTGCCTAGTTTGCCACTGACAGACTCAGAATAATATTCAAAGTGTCTGACAACATTATGGAAAGGATTTCTAAGAAAAACAACCTTTCTCTTAAAGAGTAAGATCCTTTTTTTTAAACATAAAAACAAATTCTTTGAAGGTAATTACAAGCTAGACAATTACCCTATTAATTAATAGCTTGTTTATAATAATACTGGACCAAATGTCGTAGATTGATGTTCCCATCAGTCATTTAGACACAAAAACATAAATAAATAAAAACGGTAGTTACCTTTTAAAGGTCCCATGACATTGTGTTCTTTGGATGCTTTTATTCTGTTGTTATTACACACAGGCCTGAATTACACACATGCTCAGGTCCTATACATGCACTAATGGAGAGATGTCAGAGTGGGGGGGGGGGGCTGGAAAGGCGCCCCGAGCAGTTGGGGGTTCGGTGCCTTGCTCAAGAGAACCTTGGCAGTGCCCAGGAGGTGAACTGGCACCTCTCCAGCTACCAGTCCACCACCACATTTTGGTCCGTACGGGGACTTTAACCTGCGACCCTCCGGTTCCCAGCCCAACTCCCTACGGACTGAGCTACTGCCACCCCAAACTGTATCTGAAGTCTCTTTTATATAGACCTTAATGGTCCCCTAATACTGTATCTGAAGTCTCTTTTATATAGACCTTAATGGTCCCCTAATACTGCATCGGAAGTCTCTTTCCCAAAATCCAGCCTTGGTGCAGAATTACAGTCAATCCCAATGAGTATTCCTTAGTATGTGCCATTTCTGAGTCTGAAGCTTTTGAGGAAGAAGGGGGGCAAGGTGGAGGCTGGGGATGTGGCCTTGACCAACTGCCACTTTGCTCATTTGAAAGACATGATGTCTCTCTCTTTCTCATGGGTGAGCTCTGGGCGGGCAAAGCAGAGAAATGGGAGGTAAATTTGCCCTGTATGACCTCATAAGGAGCAAGATTCCAGATCAGCCCATCTGAGATTTCATTTTCTCAAAGGCAGAGCAGGACAACCAGGGCTCGGTTTACACCTATCACACTTTCTAGCCACTGGGGGACCATAGGCAGGCTGGGGGAACTTATGTTAATGTTAAAAAAAAAATAAACTCATAAAGTGAAATTTTCATGCCATGGGACCTTTAAGTTACTGCTAATACTGTGTAAACCAAATATTTTCTACTGCTGCTGTGAAGCATGTATATATATAGGATTATTAAGAACACCATACTAATACTGTGTTTGACCCCCTTTCACCTTCAGAACTGCCTTAATTCTACGTGGCATTGATTCAACAAGGTGCTGAAAGCATTCTTTAGAAATGTTGGCCCATATTGATAGGATAGCATCTTGCAGTTGATGGAGATTTGTGGGATGCACATCCAGGGCACAAAGCTCCCGTTCCACCACATCCCAAAGATGCTCTATTGGGTTGACATCTGGTGACTGTGGGGGCCATTTTAGTACAGTGAACTCATTGTCATGTTCAAGAAACCAATTTGAAATAATTCGAGCTTTGTGACATGGTGCATTATCCTGCTGGAAGTAGCCATCAGAGGATGGTACATGGTGGCCATAAAGGGATGGACATGGTCAGAAACAATGCTCAGATAGGCCGTAGAAGGGAACAATCCCATCCAACTACCGGTTGGATGCCTCTGCACAACATGGAAGCTCCTGTCTGGCATCATAGCGGCTAAGATGAGTAGGCACATGGCTCAATACATGCACAGGGCCCAGAAGGGAAATGACACCAGAGGAGCCAAGCACCAGCTACTGGTGGATAGAGCAGTCACTCGAGACTGAAAGACCAGGCAGACCAATCTGTGCACTGGCTGGATTGACTACAAGAAAGCCTACGACTCAATGCCACACACATGGATACTGGAATGCTTGGAGATGTACAAGGTCAACAGGACACTAATAGCCTTAATCAAGAACTCAATGAGGCTGTGGAAAACAAGTCGGGAAGCCAACTCAAAGCCAATTGCACAAGTCACCATCAAGTGCGGCATATACCAAGGCGATGCATTATCCCGTTGCTGTTCTGCATAGGCCTGAACCCCTCAGCCAGCTACGGATACCGATTCCGAAGCGGAACAATCACCAGTCACCTCCTCTATATGGATGACATCAAGCTGTATGCCAGAAATGAGCGAGACATCGACTCACTGATCCACACTACCAGGATCTACAGGACTGGACAAGTGTGGTGGCATGGTATCAAAAAGAGGGAAGATGATCAGAACTGAGGGGCTCAAACTACCAGAAGGCCACATTGCAGATGTTCAGGATAGCTACAAATACCTTGGGGTGCCAACGGAAACCATGAGGAGGCAGCAAGGAAGACCGCCACAGCCAAATACCAACAAAGAGTGAGGCAGGTCCTGAAAAGTCAGCTGAATGGGAAAAACAAGATCCGAGCGATCAACACATACGCCCTGCCAGTCATCAGATACCCCGCTGGTATAATAAACTGGCCAAAGGAGGAGATAGAGGCTACTGACATCAAGACGAGAAAGCTCCTCACAATGCATGGAGGGTTTCACCCCAAATCCAGCACCCTGAGACTGTACACCAAGCGTAGCGAGGGAGGCCGAGGGCTAGTGAGTGTTAAGACCACTGTCCAGGATGAAACAACGAAGATCCAGGAGTACATCAGAAAGATGGCCCCCAAAGATGAAGGGCTTAGTGAATACCTCAGACAGCAGAAACCCGAAGGTGAGGACAAGGAAGATGAAGAACCGTCATGGAGGGACAAGCTGCTGCACAGCGTGTACCACAGACAATTAGAAGTGGCTGATATCAAGAAATCCTACCAGTGGCTAGAAAAGGCTGGACTGAAGGACAGCACAGAGGCACTAATCATGGCAGCACAAGAACAGGCACTCAGTACAAGATCAATAGAGGCTGGGGTCTACCACACCAGGCAGGACCCCAGGTGGAGACTGTGCAAGTATGCCCCTGAGACAGTACAGCACATAACAGCAGGGTGTAAGATGCAGGCAGGAAGAGCGTACATGGAACGCCATAACCAGGTAGCTGTCACAGTGTTCAGGAACATCTGTCCCGAGTATGGGCTGGAAGTCCCAAGGTCAAAATGGAAGACACCTCCTAAGGTAGTCGAGAATGACCGAGCTAAGATCCTGTGGGACTTCAAGATCCAGACTGACAAACTGGTGATGGCTAACTAACCAGACATTGTGTTGATCGAAAAACCGCAGAAGAAGGCAGTAGTGATAGATGTGGCAATCCCAAGCGACAGCAACATCAAGAAGAAGGAACACAAGAAGCTTGAGAAATACCAAGGGCTGAAAGAGGAGCTAGAAAAGATGTGGAAAGTAAGAGCAACAGTGGTGCCGGTGGTAATCGGAGCACTGGGGGCTGTGACCCCCAAACTGGGAGAGTGGCTACAGCAGATTCCAGGTAAAACATCAGAGGTCTCTGTCCAGAAGAGTGCAGTCCTAGGAACAGCTAAGATACTGTGCAGAACCCTCAAACTCCCAGGACCCAAGCTTGAGGATGACACATACCACCCCACAAGGGGTGAGAGGGGGTATATATATATATATATATATACACACACACACACACACACACACACACACACACACACACACACACACACAGAGATGTCAAAAGAACTCACTTCCCGTACTCAAGTAGAAGTACAGATACTTGTGTTAAACAATACTCTGGTAAAAGTAGAAGTACTGATTTAACTTCTTTACTCAAGTAAAAGTAACAAAGTACAGGCTTGGAAATTTACTTAAAGTTTAAAAGTAAAAGTAGCCTTGCGAATGACAAAGCTACCTGGACCTGTGTGTGTGTGTGGTTCTGCAAAGAAATAAATAACATTGTAAAAGCTACCATACACAATGCATAGGAATCATATATGTTCGTAAAAAATAACAATAAACCCACTATTATTATATTATCTTAATGCAGTGTAACTGTAGCATGTAAATAATGCACCTACAATACAAACGTGAGCAAGGACGTTCAACAATCTCCATTATGAATCAACAGCCAGGTGTAACCTAGGTAACAGGTGAAGAACAAAAACAACTACTGTAAATCACTAGCTAACTTTAACTTAGCTAAAACTATAGACCAATGAAATGAACTGACAACATACTGTGGGTGTTTCCCAATGTCAAGGAAGGATCCTCCGAAGCCAGAATTTGGAGGATGCCACGTCATCAATGTAATCGACGTCCACCGAAGGGCCGTTCCAATTTCGAGGATCCTCTGAATTCCTCCAAGGACTGAGTCCTTCATTCAGAAAATTTCCCATTGACAGAGAAGGATGCACATGTGTATCCTTTGCGGTCCCAAATCACCCACAATCCTTGCGCGGGCCTTTGCCGGCTCGTTAAAAAAAAATAATAGCGGACCTAAACAGGATTTTGAGCGGCATCGCTGACGGTGAAATAATAATTTAAATGTATGTATCTTTAGTGTGTGCCGTACATTTGTTATCACCGTTAATATTTTACATCAATGTAAAGCTTAACGCTTTAATGCTTGTACAAATTGCTATAATAATTAGGTAGATACACCCCGAGCTAACGTTAGCTAACTGAACCTATCATTTAACATTCGGCTGCTAGCTAGCTGGTTGCTGTCTTTGTAAAGTTTAATGTCCGGTGGCATGTTCATCTCTTTTTATATGCCGTTACCGTATATGCGTAACGTTAGCAGAGATTTAGAAAGTTGGTGTGTTTATCACTGGTTGTATCTGTAGACGGGAGGTAACACTGCACCGTGTTAACGTCACTAGCAACATTCAACGAAGGCTAACGTGTATGAGTACTTTCCCATGTAATAACGTTGTGTTACAGCATTCATAACGTAAAATTCTTTTATTTGTGTTAACTGTCTTTTAACAGGGACTAACGGAGGCGGTCACCAAGTATGGCAAAGCCAAAGACTATGGAGGACCAGGTCTACCATATTTAAAAATAAATACAGAAATAAGTAAATGCTCAATAAATAAATAAGCATACAATTAATTGCCCCAAAAAATACAATAAACAAATAAATGTAGGTAGAAATTAAATTATACAGTGAGACATACTGTAAATGTATATATCTCTTTTAATTAGCTTCTTTATTCATTCACCTTTGTAATAATTACTTTATTTATTTATTGTCCGTTATAATCTTCAACTTTATTTATTAATTACTTATTTTTTTAAATGTATTTATTTCTCTGTGTGTTTAAAGTTTTATTCTTCCGTTGCATTTTCTACCCTATTTATTTTCACCCCTGGTATTTATTTCTGCCTGTCAATTTTACATTTCTTCATGCATTCCTGCCTCATTATGCAAATGAGGAGGGGCTGGTCTTAAGGGGTCAACTTCTGCCCATTGGTTGGTTAGCATTTTACTGCATCGGTCGAATCTACATGCCACCGGCCACAGTCACAACAAAGATGGCTACCTACGATGAAGTTGTCAGTGAGCTGAGGCATTTAGCAACTGTTTTTGAAAACAATGCTAACGTTATAAGTATTGACTTTATAATTTTTCGTTTAGACGCTCTGACAGAACGTGTGTTTCAGTTAGCGGCACACATGGACACAGATGTCGACAATGTAGTTTTTCAGAATCTGGAGGAAGCGGCCTATCTTCTTAACTCGGTCGCTAACGTTAATCACACACCTGGGATAGCTGGTCGCCCTGCTTATATGCTGCCTGTGGACGCCGTGGAAGGACTTTTACTTTTACTTTTTAAATATGGTCCATAAAAGACCAGCAGGGAGACAGAGGCCAAAGAGAGATGTTGAATACATTATTTGCTTTATTAAAGATTGGCATTCTAACAATAAATGCTTTAAATAAACTGGTTTGTTTGTGTCATTAAGTTCTTGGGCGTGCGTTTATATTATAATTTATATATTCTTTTCCGTTAAATTGTTTCCTGGACCTGGAATTATTCAGATGCTATCTGTTGTAATAACTCGTAAGGTTTACATGTATCTTTACTATAACATTTATTCAAACATTACTATATACTGTACACACAAGTATATTCAACATGAAGGGCGATCAGACACAGCTGCTGATGATGGGGTTGCTTCCAGACGGCAGACAAGGAGAACGTTTTTTAGGTGAGTCATCCAACCTGTCCTGGTAAGATTACAGTTGTATCACAAATATATTTAAGGATGCAGTTAAACTCCACTGTAATTTTCTTCATCATGAACGTAACTGACAACTCTTGACCATTTAACACATAACACCTACCTTAACTGTTAGCGGGTGTTTATCAATAGTGTTATGATTTTTCATGTTGATTGACGCCTGTGTGTCTATCGTACTATTTCATCTTTCTCACTTGCAGTTAACTGCATGTCATACTGCCTGTGGTTTCATTAGCTATAGCGTTTACCTTGTTGTAGTTGCTGATCATATTTTGCATTTTTTAACCTGAAAAATAAGCTAATGTTACATGTATGCAGTAAACTACAAGCTAATTTCAACTGCTACTTTTCTTTTTTAAAACATGTATATCTTACGAGTTATAAAAACAGATAGCATCTGAATATAATTATTGTTTGAAGTTTCCTCTGTCCAGGTCACAATATGATGGAAAAATAGACATTGAAAAACAGTTTACATTATATACACACCCCCAAGAACTTGATGACACAGACAAACCAGTTTATTTAAAGCATTTATTGTTAGAATGCCAATCTTTAATATAGCAAATAATGTATTCAACATCTCTCTTTGGCCTCTGTCTCCCTGCTGGTCTTTGGCTTTGCCATCCTTGGTGACCGCCTCCGTTAGTCCCTGTTAAAAGACAGTTAACACAAATAAAAGAATTTTACGTTATGAATGCTGTAACACAACATTATTACATGGGAAAGTACTCATACACGTTAGCCTTCGTTGAACGTTGCTAGTGACGTTAACACGGTGCAGTGTTACCTCCCGTCTACAGATACAACCAGTGATAAACACACCAACTTTCTAAATCTCTGCTAACGTTACGCATATACGGTGACGGCATATAAAAAGAGATGAACATGCCACCAGACATTAAACTTTACAAAGACAGCAACCAGCTAGCTAGCAGCCTAATGTTAAATGATAGGTTCAGTTAGCTAACGTTAGCTCGAGGTGTATCTACCTAATTATTATAACAATTTGTACAATCTTTAAAGCGTTAAGCTTTACATTGATGTAAAATATTAACGGTGATAACAAATGTACGGCACACACTAAAGATACTTACATTTAAATTATTATTTCACCGTCAGCGATGCCGCTCGAACTCCCGCTTAGGTCCTCTATTTTTCCACGCAAAGGTCAAAGGTCCACGCAAAGGATTGTGGGTGATTTGGGACCGCAAAGGATACACATGTGCATCCTTCTCTGTCTTTGGGAAATTTTCTGAATGAAGGACTCAGTCCTTGGAGGAATTTGGAGAATCCTTGAAATTGGAACGGTCCTTTGACGGACGTTGATGACGTAGCGTCCTCCTTCTGGCTTTGGAGGATCCTTCCTTGACATTAAGAAACGGCTGCTGATTCATCTTCTCCATCCCAAAGGCATAATTAAACAGCACAGTTAACAGTTCCACAGCCATTTCGTCCAGTGTTTTGAAATGCGGCAAATAAAATCAATGAAGCCCGCAATGACGTGCACTTGATAGCCTGTTCCATTGTACATGTTCTCCAAATGCTAAGGAGGATCCTTGACATTGAGAAACGGGGTGCAAGTTATACGACTTACAGTTCTCAAGGACGCACGCACACAATCTCAGCTGATTATCCTCCGGACAGCTAGTCTCTTTTTCTTTTCTCTCACTTTTTTCTCCGTGTGGCGTGCCCGCTCGCAGTGTAAGGCGCGTGTCCGCAATATTCTCCTACATGCACTCACAATCACACCTGATAGACGAGCTTTAGTACAAAACTAAAGTAATGAGCCAATTTTGTAAAATGTAAGGTGTAGAAAGTACCGATATTCGTGTTAAAATGTAAGGAGTAAAAGTTAAAAGTTGCCACAAAAATAAATAGTAAAGTAAAAATATCAGAAAAATCTAATTGAGTACAGTAACTAAGTATTTGTACTTCGTTACTTCCCATCTCTGTATATATATATATATATATATATATATATATATATATATATATATATATATATATATATATATACTGTAATGGTCTGAATATATAAGACAACCACCCCTCTTTCAAGACTAATTTTTGGATAAATACTTGTAAGACCAAATCTTGTTTTTATAAAGAAAATAATTGTATTTGAAAATAATTCTAATAAAAATACATGAAATAAAACAAGATAGGCTGTTGTTTGTAACATCTTTTAAATAAAATAATATTTTTAATATCTTTTTTGTCTCTGAATTTCTTCTGAAGTATGTTCTCAGTGTTTTCATTTATGCTTAGAATTTTACTTACCGATAGATGATGACCAGGACCAGCCCGTTGCCAAAGAGACTGAAGAGAAACATAAAGTAAAAGAGGATGGATAGCTGAGCTCCCATATAGTTGACATTGTCCCAATTACATGTTGAGATTGGTGGGTCCTGGTCATCGCTGTAGTTATAATAATCATATGATGTGGATTCCATTTTCATCTGAAATGTTAGCAGGAAAATCTCTCAGAAACAAAAATGCAGCTTCAAACGTGATATTTACAACATGATGCAGGCAGTATACATGTGAAATAATCCATAATACATGCTTTAAGGTGTATAAGAGCTATGAAATGATGCATGTGAGGTTTTTTGAGGCATGAAAATAGGCAGAGCTTGAAGCAATGCCTTTAACTGACAACCTGCAAGAGATACATAACAAACAAAAAAATATATATATTAGCATAAGTGTGTGGGAATGAGGCTCATGTTAAGCTGAGATGACTTACCACCCAGCAAGCAGAAAAGCTTCTGATTGTTGGCCAGAACTGTCTGACTTAGTTGAAGTCACTCCATGATAAGTCATCCAGCTAGGGGAAGGAAGTACCACAGAAGTATGTGTGTGTGTGTGTGTGTGTGTGTGTGTGTGTGTGTGTGTGTGTGTGTGTGTGTGTGTGTGTGTGTGTGTGTGTGTGTGTGTGTGTGTATATAAGGGGCCTCCCTGGACTGTTCAGTTGAGACTCTAAAGCTGTGTTCATACAAACAGGGCAAGTGCATCTGTCCACATCACATGTTAATATGTCAAATTAATGTAACGACCATCTTGATGTTGGAATATTATCGGAGTTAAGAGGAGTCAGTGCCAAGAAGTAGCAAAATACTGCAGAATATTACAGACAAACTTCTCAGCTTGCTTGATAAAGACAAGACTTAGTGGGTCCCAGACAAGGTGGCGACTTTGGGAACCCAGCAGAGTGCTGAAGAGACTCCTGTTAACATTCTCAAAGCTCTCTGCAATGCTCCTGGAATAAGTTCCATCATATTTTATTACATTTTACTGTAAGAACGCTACTTCTTTGTTTGACACTTGTTTATGCTACTTGTACACTTATCTATCTATGCTCTTGTCTTTGCTGTTGCAAACTGGAAGTTCCCCCACTGAAATGGTGGAATAATAATGTAAATGTAAATGGACTGTTTGTGGAAATTGCGGCAAGATGCAAGAGACAATTTCTCACGTTGAGCACACAAAAAGCGTGGCTCGTTTATTCAACAAGAAAAAACCATAGAATACAAAATAAGGTGCTGAGCCTAATGCCAACCCCATAACGTCCCACGTCATCACGCATTCACAGCATTTAAAGGGGCCGTGTTCCCTGAACGGTTATTACCTGTGGTGACTCAAGGGCAGTAAATTATATGTCTAATCAAATGTGTGTTGAACAACACTTAGCAACATGGTGAATTATATATGTCACATTGACTACACACGTACCCCCAGAATTCACCATATCAGAAGAAGAAATAAACAGTCAACGGGTAGGTGGGCGTATATTAACCGGCCACAACGGCTGCGCTGCGCTGCCAAACCCCCACGACCACGTCGTGGGGGTTTGGCCAGGTCAACAGGCCCAGTCATGTCCAAGTGAGTTGGTTTGAGGCGGTCAATGGAAAGGCGCTCTGGTTTGCCGCCCCTGTCCACTACAAAATATTTGTCCCCCGACTCCAAAACACGAAATGGGCCCTCGTAGGGCGGGCATAGTGGTCCCTTGTGGGCCTCCTGACGAATGAAAACATAGTCAGTTGTCTGAAGCCCAGCGGGGATGTGTGACTGAGGAAGTCCATGACAGGAAGTGGGGACAGGCGCAAAAAGCCTGGTATTGTCCAGTAGAGTAGACCGCTGGAGAGTAGCAGACCAGGGAACCGTGGCGCTAGGGACAAAATCCCCTGGAACCTGCAGCGGCTGTCCATAAACCAGCTCCGCCGAACAGGACTGAAGGTCCTCCTTTGGCGCAGTCCTGATGCCCAGCATCAACCATGGGAGCTTGTCGACCCAGTTGCTGTCTTCAAGGCTGGCACGCAGGGCAGCCTTCATTGACCTATGAAAGCGTTCACAGAGTCCATTAGCCTGCGGGTGATATGCACTCGTGCGGTGGAGCTTCACCCCAAGGCTCTGTGCGATAGCATTCCACAGCTCAGACGTGAATTGTGCGCCCCGGTCAGAGGAGATGTCCGATGGAGTGCCAAAACGGGCAACCCAAGTGCCAACAAATGCCCGTGTCATCTTGACAGCCGTCATTGACGTCAGTGGCACAGCGGGTGGTCCTGTCAACCATGGTAAACAGGTATGTGAAACCGTTAGAGGAGGGCAGTGGACCGACCAGATCAACGTTCACATGGTCAAAACGTCTCTCTGGAACGGGGAACAACTCCAACGGGGCTTTAGTGTGGCGGTTTACTTTGGCCCGTTGGCAGTCAACACAGGTCCGGGCCCAGTCCCTAACGTCCTTCTTGAGGCCGTGCCAAACAAACTTTGCTGCAACCAGTTTTTGTGACGCTTTCAAACCTGGGTGGGAGAGACCATGAATGACATTAAAAACTTTACATCTCCATCCTGTGGGGACAAGTGGCCGAGGACGGCTTGTGGAGATGTCACACAGGAGTTGCCAAAAACCACATCCTCAACTTGCAGCCCTGTAGTCGAGATCCTCAGGAGTTCCACGTCCGGGTCTGTGGTCTGATCCGTTGCCATGTGATTCAAACCGAGATGGACTGCCCCTGCTACGGCCCGTGACGGCAGTCCCCGACAGTGTAGTCCGAGGCATCTGAGGTGATGGCGATGGGAGCTGTAGGCGAAGGGTGAGCCAGCAGGGTGGCGTTTGCTAGGGCTTCCTTAGTGGCAGCGAACTCCTTGTCCCTGCTCTCAGTCCAGTCCACAGCCTGGAAACTGCGACCGCCTCCATTTTTGAAGGGAGGGGGACTGCCCCGTTCTCAGTGACTCTGTGTCCCAGGAAGTCAATGGTGGAGAGACCAAACTGGCACTTGGCGGGTTTTATAATTAGTCCATGTTGGCTAAGCCGCTCAAACAGGGTGCGGAGGTGTGCCAGGTGTTGAGATTTGGATGTGCTCGCCACCAGGATGTCATCCAAGTACACAAAAAGAAAAGGCAGGTCCCGTAAAACTGAGTCCATGAGGCGTTGAAAAGACTGAGCTGCATTTTTAAGTAAGAATGGCATGCGCAGGAACTCGAACAGACCAAACGGCGTGATCACTGCTGTTTTGGGAATGTCCAGTGGGTGTACTTGCACCTGATGATATCCCCAGACAAGGTCCACTTTGGAAAAGACCACCTTTCCCACCAGGTGTGCTGAGACATCCTGTATGTTCGGGACAGGTGTTGTAGCCTCATTAAGCCGATGGTAGTCGCCGCACGGGCGCCAGGTTTAGGGGCGATGTGGAGGGGTGACGCCCACGGACAGTTGGAACGGCGGACTATACCCAGGCGTTCCATATTTGCAAACTCAGCCTTTGCAACGGCAAGCTTGGTTGGGTTGAGGCGCCAAGTGTGGCCGTAGACGGGCGGACCCGTAAAGGCGATATGGTGCTCCACACCATGCTTCACGGCAGAGGCAGAGAAAGTGGGCTGCGTGAGGGCTGGGAAACCGGCAAGCAGACGGTGGAAGTCATCCAAAACTGAGAGCATGCTAGATAGTCTTATGGAATCCCCCCCGCCGAGTATGCACGTAAAAGAGCAAAACGTGACAGCATCAATCAAACGGCGGTTCTTTACATCCACCAACAGTCCATGTGCGCACAAAAAATTGGCGCCGAGGAGGGGAATGGCGACCTTGGCTGTAACAAAATCCCAGCCAAACCGCTGTCCTTCGAAACACAATTCCACATACCTCGTTCCATATGTGCGGTTATTACCTGCAGTGACTTAAGGGCAGTAAATTACATGTCTAATCAAATGTGTATGGAACAACACTTAGCAACATGATGAATTATGTATATCACATTCACTACATGTTCTTATATAGCGCTTTTCTAGTCTCAACGACTACTCAAAGCGCTTTCACATAGTACAAGAACCATTCACCATTCACACACTGTGGCCGAGGCTGCTGAACAAGGTGCCACCTGCTCATCAGATAAACACTCACACACATTTACACTCCAATTGCGCAGCACCGGGGGCAACTTGGGGTTTAGTGTCTTGCCCAGGGGTCAAACCAGGCGACCGCTCTCCCACAGAGCCACTATTTAAGTAATAGATATATTACATTTGAGGTGAAAACTCTGTTTTCACACAGTTTATAATACTCAGAGACGTGGTTTTACAACTCTGGGAATCATTTGTCAGCTTGTTGCTGAATCAGGCGCATAGTCAGTAATGGGCCAGGGCGGCACTGGCCCGCCCACTTTACTCACTGGCCCGTCCAGAGTCTGATCAAAATACATTTTGGTATAAAAAATATTCAAATAAAGAAATAGTAACACAACTAGTTGTGTGTTTAATGTGTCTTCTCTTCTGATTTAATACAAAACTGTTTAACCCTTGTATGGTATTCGGGTCAAATTGACCCGTTTCAAGAAAAATGGTACAAGTTTAAATTTTTTTCTACCTGAAAATCAATGGCCTTACCTTGTGTATTCCTGACTCAATTCATGAATTATTCTGGATATGACCACTTGTGTTTTTTCCAAGATAAGATCACGTGGTGGAGTTTTGACATGAATGATAACCTTGACAAAAAATGAATCCCAGTTCCATTTTTAATTGTGTGTTAGTAGAGACTGATTGCATTCCCTAAACATATATACTTTCTCAATTGTTTGAAATTGAGATAAAGACTATATTTTTTAATAGACTATGAAGTAAAATTTTATTTCAGAATTGTTTTTAAAACCCCAAATAAGTCAGGGGTCAATTTGACCCGAGGGATACGAGAGGGTCTCAAAGTGAAGAAAATACAACAATTAGGAAGAGTTCGGAACATGGTTGCTATGGTAACAGCACACAGATTCTGTCTTCAGCAGCTAGATAGCTGGCTTTTTAGACAATGTAACTTTACCATGGATGTGTCAAGCAATGTACTGTTAAGTGTTAAGCGATGTAATGTACTGTCAATGGCTTCTCTTTAAAGCAGTATGGACAGTTTTCTTGGATGGAATAGAACGAATAAGGACGAGGTTTTCTGCAGCATGGGCAGTATTTCACCAGCGGTGCTGACAGCCCATCAGCGACAGAGGAGGCCCTCACAGTGGTAACATTAAGTAACTTAGTAACCTTCATATTTAGTAAGAAATCCTGAATACTGATGATGGCTTCTAGCAGAAAGCGTTTGTGTTTTGCCCACATTGAATATCAGTTTGATCTCAGTTTGTTCATGTTAACGATGAATCCTCTACGCACGCCAAAGTTAGTCATGGAGTCTCACAAGGGTCTGTGCTCGATCCAATCCTGTTCACTTTATATATGCTTCCTTTAGGCAATATTATCAGGAAGCACTACATAAACTTTCATTGTTATATATGTTTAAATACCTTGGGGTCTTGTTCACAAGTGAAGGGACAGCGGAGCAGGAGATCGGTCGGAGAATCGGCACAGCGGGTGCGTTATTACATTCACTTTATTGCACCGTTACAACGAAAAGAGAGCTGAGCCAGAAGGCAAAGCTCTCAATCTACTGGTCAGTGTTTGTTCCTACCCTCACCTATGGTCATGAAGGCTGGGTCATGACTGAAAGAGCGACCGAAATGGGTTTCCTCAGGAAGGTGGCTGGCGTCTCTCCTAGCGATAGGGTGAAAAGCTCAGTCATCCGGGAGGAGCTCAGAGTAGAGCTGCTGCTCCTTTGTGTTGAAAGGAGCCAGTTGAGGTGGTTCGGGCATCTGGTAAGGATGCCTCCTGGGCGCCTCCCTAGGGAGGTGTTCTAGGCACATCCAGCTGGGAGGAGGCCTCAAGGAGGACCCAGAACTAAGTGGAGAGATTATATCTCCAACCTGGCCTGGGAACGCCTCGGGATCCCCCAGTCGGAGCTGGTTGATGTGGCTCGGGAAAGGGAAGTTTGGGGTCCCCTGCTGGGTTGCCCCCCCCGCGACCCGATACTGGATAAGAAAATATGAAAATGTCAAATTTAAAATGTTAGTAAAATATTCCTGATCAAAATACTGAGTGAAGTTTAGAAAGAATGAAGAACGCAGATATCTGAGAGTATCAGTCATTTTTCCTTTCCTGGTAGAGAAAGCACTACGGCTCTAACTGTTTGTGTATTTGTGCTGTGGTCTCGATACGAGGTTCTAGGTCTGGTGCACGCTATGTAGATCAATGCATGTAATGTGGAACCACATTTCAAAAGTGCGTTTTCCACACGGAAACGTTCAGCGCGTATTAGCGATATGTCACAATACAGGGATCTGGGTCCGGTGCACACAGCTGCACACGGAATACATACTTTGTATTAATACAGAATCATATTTTATAAGCGCAAGTTCTGCCTGGAAACATTTAACGGTACGCTGTTGTGAGGTTAGCACAACAAGCTGATCGGCGTGCGGGTCAGGTACACTACAGCGAGCTGGAAGCAGTGTTGCCAGATCTCACGAGACAAATAAGCAACCAGGCCTGTGAAAACAAGCCCAGAACAAGCAACTTTTTCTAGAAAAATAAATGTGCATGGTTTTACAATCTGTGGGGATGGATTGTCAACTGTGGGTACAGATTGTCAATTTCCATCCATGTGGACAGATTGGTAAACTGTACACACGGTACAGTTTAATTATTTTCTCCCCCCTGAGCTTCAGGACAATGACCAGAGTTGATGAGTTAAACCACCTTTTAATATTATTTATCATTAGAAAACTGATGGGATATCAAATATAGACACTTTTTCACAGTGCTTTTGAGTCGTTCCCCACGTCAGGTTGAATCCATTCTTTTACTCCTTTCTCTTTCTCCCAGTCTGTTATATTTCTTCCCATATTTCTCCCACTTTATCCCGGAATTTACCCTCCAAAACTCTCCTACAGTCTAGTCACCAACACGCATATTTTTATTTAAACATCACTCACTGATGTTTTCCTAACCAGAAAAGAACAGATTGCCCTGCTCTGCCTCTGATTGGCTAGTACTCATTGCCATCTGGGTCACAGCCAATTAGAAGAAGGAAATAGGCGGGGAAAAAACTCTGCTGTCTCCAGTGTGTATGGGGAAAGGGGCGGGACCGAGGGAACAGGCAAGACAAAGAGCCTACGTTTCAATAACATATAGAAAATATCTGCATGACAACTTATTATGGAGCTGGGAACAAGCCCAAATAGGCAACTGCACTTTAGAAACAAGCCCAAATATGCAACTACACTTTAGAAACAAGCCCAAAATACTGTGACCCGCGACTACCAATATTTGTAAGCGACTTTCCAGAAAACAAGCCCAAAGTCGCTTATGATAAGTAGACTTAGCAACACAGGCTCCTATTCAGATACAAAAGTAACAGAGAGAGAGAGAGAGAGAGAGAGAGAGAGAGAGAGAGAGAGAAAGATGTGTATAAGACATCAAACATGCTACGCACATCTACGCAGATGAGCCAATCACTGGGATGAGGAAAAAGCTGTCAATTTAATGTTTAAAATTATACTTATTTTTATAATGACAATAGTTTACCAAAGTTGCAAGATGGCAAAATGCTACCGAAGTCCCCAGCAAGAGGATTTTGTCTGTATCTGACATTTGCTGCCCGATCTGCCCGAGCAAATAAAACATCAGCTGAGAGATTTGTCTGGTTCGCAGGCTAATGAAAGAAAATGGTTCCTTTTTTCAGCTGTACTGAACTCCCCTGACCTGAGACTCCTAAACAAGGGCATGAACCAAACTGTGACTTCTGTGTACCGTTCCACCCCTATTTAGCACCTATTGTAACTTCTCATTTATTTCACCGCCTAAGTCACCTGCGTCAGCAGCACCTGGAATCTTAGGGCCCTAAGTGTGATCTTAAGTGATCTATAGTGCATGGTCTAAAGTACAACCACACTTTTAGTTACTAGATAAATGGCGCATCATCTGGCTGCAGAGTATGCCACAAGGGGCAAAGGGGATGGATTTAGTGTCTTATATATTTGTAGGTGTATTTTGGGCCTAACATGAATTTTGTGCAGGGGATCAATCATCTAATTAGATCAATCATCTAATCAGAATGTCAACTCATTGTTATTTAAATGGAAAATTTGGCAAATTGGTGAAGCAATCGATTTTCTGCTGAGGAAACGGATCTGCTTGTGCGCCAAGTGAAAGCGTGCATGTTTGTGTTCATTGGCATCGGCACATGCAGTTCAGCATCACGCCTCCCTGTAATGTGTCCTAATGTGTTTATGTCCAAGATAATCAATGACGCATGGCATTGTTATGCAACTCACAACATATTCCACCTGACCTATCCTGGTATCAGCACTCCAAACATTATTTTTATTATAGCATGTGCTTTGGTGTTTTTGATTAAACTAAATCTCATGCACAGATTTTGGCATGATATATGTGGATTTGTGTAATTATCCATTTCTGTAATGGAAAGCATTGTCCCCTAACAGCCACCCTTTAAGGGTTGCATATTGCATATTATAACCTATTTAACTTCGGAGGGAGAGGAACGCTCCCCTGTGTATGTAAGAAGTAAAGTGGACGCACATTGTGAACTATGTACTATGCGAACAATGCCCCCTTCAAATAGCAGGAAAATGTAGCACCTTTAACTTTAGACCAGGTTTTTGTTGGTCAACGGCGTAAATTGCTTTTAACTGCCTCAAGATAGCAATGTGCCTGACCACACCTCATTTTAAGACGAACACGCCCATGGACATACATGTAAACTGTGTCTGTCTGAAACTAGCAATGACAGTTGTGTGCCGCTTTTCACCAGGTGTAAGATAAAGCCCTTCGTGATGTCTTGCATTATAGAAAGGACTGGACGTTAGTTAACTAGTGTTAGCTGTCTCTATAACGGTTGAGGAAAAGTCAGGTTCCTCTCTTAGTTGTATTCTTAGCTCCTTAGCGTTCAGCACAATAATATATATATATATATATACACACAGGTAAAAGCCAGTAAATTAGAATATTTTGAAAAACTTGATTTATTTCAGTAATTGCATTCAAAAGGTGTAACTTGTACATTATATTTATTCATTGCACACAGACTGATGCATTCAAATGTTTATTTCATTTAATTTTGATGATTTGAAGTGGCAACAAATGAAAATCCAAAATTCCGTGTGTCACAAAATTAGAATATTACTTAAGGCTAATACAAAAAAGGGAGTTTTTAGAAATGTTGGCCAACTGAAAAGTAAGAAAATGAAAAATATGAGCATGTACAATACTCAATACTTGGTTGGAGCTCCTTTTGCCTCAATTACTGCATTAATGCGGCGTGGCATGGAGTCGATGAGTTTCTGGCACTGCTCAGGTGTTATGAGAGCCCAGGTTGCTCTGATAGTGGCCTTCAACTCTTCTGCGTTTTGGGTCTGGCATTCTGCATCTTCCTTTTCACAATACCCCACAGATTTTCTATGGGGCTAAGGTCAGGGAGTTGGCTGGCCAATTTAGAACAGAAATACCATGGTCCGTAAACCAGGCACGGGTAGATTTTGCGCTGTGTGCAGGCGCCAAGTCCTGTTGGAACCTGAAATCTCCATCTCCATAGAGCAGGTCAGCAGCAGGAAGCATGAAGTGCTCTAAAACTTGCTGGTAGACGGCTGCGTTGACCCTGGATCTCAGGAAACAGAGTGGACCGACACCAGCAGATGACATGGCACCCCAAACCATCACTGATGGTGGAAACTTTACACTAAACTTCAGGCAACATGGATCCTGTGCCTCTCCTGTCTTCCTCCAGACTCTGGGACCTCGATTTCCAAAGGAAATGCAAAATTTGCTTTCGTCAGAAAACATGACTTTGGACCACTCAGCAGCAGTCCAGCTCTTTTTTCCTTAGCCCAGGTGAGACGCGCGCTGTTTCTTGGTCAACAGTGGCTTGACACGAGGTATGCGGCAGTTGAAACCCATGTCTTTCAAGCGTCTCTTGGTGGTGGATCTTGAAGCACTGACTCCAGCAGCTGTCCACACCCTTTTTTTCACAATCTTGACTAGGACGCGGTGATCCCTATCGCTTGTACACTTTTTCTGACCACAGTTTTTCCTTCCCTTTGCCTCTCTATTAATGTGTTTGGACACAGAGCTCTGAGAACAGCCAGCCTCTTCAGCAATAACCTTTTGTGTCTTTCCCTCCTTGTGCAATGTGTCGATGGTCGCCTTTTGGACAGCTGTCAAATCTGAAGTCTTCCCCATGTTTGTGTAGGCTTCAGAACTGGACTGAGAGACCATTTAAAGCCCTTTGCAGGTGTTTTGAGTTAATCAGCTGATTACTTTGTGGCACCAGGTGTCTTCAAAATTTAACCCTTACACAATATTCTAATTTTGTGACACGGAATTTTGGATTTTCATTTGTTGCCACTTCAAATCATCAAAATTAAATGAAATAAACATTTGAATGCATCAGTCTGTGTGCAATGAATAAATATAATGTACAAGTTACACCTTTTGAATGCAATTACTGAAATAAATCAAGTTTTTCAAAATATTCTAATTTACTGGCTTTTACCTGTATATATATATATATATATATATATATATATATATATATATATATATATATATATATATATACAGTATATATGTATATTTTGGGTTTGGTTGGAAACAAACCTGGGCTGGTGGAGTAAGGACTCAACCTTTAGTATGCAGGGCGCACGCTCTACCAAGTGAACTACCCTGCACTTTTCATAAATAGATTTTGACCCTCCATCTCTCTCAAGATAAAATGAGAGCACATATAGAATCTAAGACATCATCAACCTGCAGTTATGGGGATGACATTGGGGAAACAATAATTAAAGATCCACTCCGATGTGTTTATGTCCCCTAACGTGTCTGAGCTTGACTATATTGACTTTTATCTGTGCAAAGTTTGTCACATGTGAGGTGTTTTCACATTCCGCTACACAAAAAGGGGAGGGGGGTTGGTTCTGTGCACTTCAGGCCTCCAGGAAGTGCAGCAGGCATTGAAGCAAATTGAATATAGTGACCAAACACTGGAATTGCAACTCCTATGTTGTCACATGGTGCCCTCTGGCCCAATATATAAATATAGACGTACATGGCGAAAGACACGTCTGTAAATCAGTAGATCATTTTTTGTCACAACCCCAGCGAAATGTCTCATTTCACTATCAGAATTTTTTCCATTCGGTGTGATAACCTTTAGAAATTCTAGGCTCTTTTGGAATACAATCTCATATTTTTTTTTTAAATGGTTCAGCGAAACGTGTTTCTGAAAACACTTTAAGCGAGAAATAGGCTACGCATGAAGCTGTCTTGATTTCAGATTTACAAAGGTCAGTTTAAAAGATTTTCGTCTGCTTTTGAGAGGCCTCCTTTGCATAAAGTTGGCTGGATTCAACTTCATGCAAATGAGAAGTGTGCGACTCGACGCCCTGCTGCTCCAAAGTCCCTGCGACGCTACCAGAATGCATTGCACGGCTGCTCCCGTTGAAATGAATGGCAAGCATTGCAATGACGCTGACAATGGACACGTACCATCACGTGCCATACCCTACCGGGAGCTTCTCAGGAGTGGAGTGTCTTGCCTTCATGAGGTAAGTACCTGAAAGAGAAATCATGTGTTCATTAAGATAGTATCTACCTTCCACTCCAAGCACTCCTGCAATTAGATTCCATGCCTTCTCTTTTCTGGTGCAGACTCGCTGCGTGGGAGCTATGAATAATTTATCAAAGGGTAGATTTGTATGAGATTTGACTACCCATTGAGGAACGCTGTAGCCCATGTTCCATCCAAAGCTTGTACAGACAGGAATCGTATTAATGAAAATTGCAAACAAGAAGTCAGTGAAAAGTCAGTGATACATAAGTAAGTTTTATTTTATTAGAACTTCATCTTACACCAAACTAATAATGGCATGTATTTGCAAATTGTAAAAACTATATATATAAAATATCATTTCAAACAAGCATTTTTCCTGCATTTCCAGCAACTTTGAAAAGGTGATTAATTGATGCATTTTGGAATATATTACAAATACAGAGGATAGACAAAATGATGCAAACAAGAGTGTTTTCATGAAGTGTTAGTGGCATTTAGTGGCATCTCGCATGAGGTTGCAGGTTGCAATCAACTGAAACTTCTCCCGTGTGTAAGTAGCCGAGGCTGAAATGTTAACGTCCTGATTGGCCCTATCTTGATCCAGTGTTGGATTTATCACTGTTGAAAAGTACCCACTGGCTCATTTGTATTTTTAAGTGATTATACACTAATAAAACATAAGTTATTAATATTGTATTACATTTTTGCCAATAGATCACCCTTTTACCCCTCTAATCTTAAATAAAATGAATAACAGTAACACTTAAATCAAAAAGGTGACAAATCATGACACCATCTGCACTAAAAAATCAGCTTTTACACAGTGTGTACTACTTCTGCCGTGAAGATTGTTGCTGATACAGTATGCCAACACCTTTTGTGGTAGGTGTCAGCATTTAGAAAGACAGATTCACAGATACCGTGATACTGTGTTAAAACCAACCACAGCTACACTTTTCAGACTCAGTCACAGCATTAAATGTGATGCTGTACTTGGCAGGAAAACTGGAGCTTACTCAGAAGCAGAAGAGGAACATTGACATAGTGCTGCAAATAGCTTCAGGACAGAGGCTTGAGTGGGTGGTTGGGTGTAAAAAACATGTGACTTTGATGGTGTGGACCTTGTGCTGTCTCCTACCAACAGTCAGGGTTTAGCCAACCTAAAGCGTGACTTCTGGTCCTGCGGAGGCTTCACACAGAACTTTTGCTGTAGCCTACGTAAGTGTCCTGAAGTGTATACTTGTGCGTTGGTGTGTGTGTCGACCCCTTTAAGAGAATAGCAGGGCCGGCATATGTGTGCACGTGGGGTGTGTGTGGTAGAGTGAGCGAGAGAGTGACGGCAATTAGCTTTGGAGCGAGTGCCGACTCTAGAGTCATACTGAGAGAAATAAAGTGTCTCCCCAGTGCTTTCCGACCACGGCGGCAAATCTGTAGCAGGAAAGTGAATCCTCTTCTTGATTTAATGTTGTTTATGGAGAAGGAGAACCAGGAAATGAGTCGGGGGAAATGCAACACTACCAAGTCAAAGCAGAGTGACCTGCGTTGCTGTGACTTGTAGTTACATTTTATTGAGCAAATCATAAATCAGTCTTTAATCCTAGTATTTTCACACCAATATTTCCCATGTGATGTTATTAAGGCTAGTAATACATTTGGGTTAAAGGGCTATTTTAGCAATTTAGATTATTTTTTCCATAAACTTGGGGAATTTATTGGTTAAAAATACAAATATATATAAAAATATAAAAAACATCGTTCATCAGACCCTTACGTGGTAAACAAACACCACAGGTTTTCTGCTAGAAATGATCCTACTTCAAGTTGAAATATGGTATGGGTCAAGCTCCAGCTGGGTTCTACATTTTACATAATACATCTTGTTGAACCCTTTTTGCCTCCTGAATGCTCACACCTTTAATAATAATAATAATAATAATAATGTATACTTTATTAATCCCAAAAGGGGAAATTTCCATTTACACTCTGTT
Organism: Percina caprodes; assembly: GCA_013375575.1. Classification (NCBI taxonomy): domain Eukaryota; kingdom Metazoa; phylum Chordata; class Actinopteri; order Perciformes; family Percidae; genus Percina; species Percina caprodes. The sequence goes on from JABXJD010000058.1 coordinate 1,267,545, forward strand.
GTTATTGCACACTTTACACACAGGACTGAATTACACACACATGCTCAGTACCTATACATGCACTAATGGATAGTGGGGGGGCTGCCCATGGAAAGGCGCCCTGAGCAGTTGGGGATTCAGTGCCTTGCTCAAGAGCACCTTGGCAGTGGATAGGAGGTGAACTGGCACCTCTCCAGCTACCAGTCCACCACCATACTTTGGTCCAAACAGGGACTTGAACCGCGACCCTCCGGTTCCCCACCCCCCACCACTAGTTCTTACCACAAGCTTCCTGTTAAAATAAAAGTCAAGTCTAAAACCATGGTCAGTATAACCCTAATGACATCATCACAAAATACATTATACAATTGGTTTCACAGACTATTACTCCTCATGATGAGTAAAATATGTGTATTAATCCTTAGAAGTATGGATTGAATGTCATAAAACGTAACCTTAGCCAAGTTCTTTAAGTTTGTCTGAACATAACCATAAAAAAGGATTAATTATATTTCAGCTATTTCAGAAAAACAAATGAAATACTTTTCCAGTGACCAGAGTTTCCTGCAGATCTACTATATATGCCAATGCAATTAGTTGTATATGAACATTGATTTATTTAGGACAGGGTTGCCTGCTAACATTTCCATTAGGTCAATGTTTCCATTTTAACATAAACATTGTCTAAAATCTAACAGATTGTCATGGAATTCATGCTCCTCTGAGGATCAATCCATTTCATTCTCCATGAAGTTCTCTAGCACCACCCTGAGGCCAAAATATCAAATTTGTAAGATAAGTTACAATGTAATATACATATTGCAATGACATTTCTTTATCACATTCATGAATTGATGACTCCATGCCTTTACGCTAGCATCTAGGGCACATTTCGACTACTGGAAAGTCTCTACGAATAGCAATCAATGTTTCATCAAACTATTGGGATGTGATAACTGGCTATAGCTTTAGACTTTTACTTTGTGTTAAGACTTTAATTTTAAATGACATAATGGTTGCAAACTAAAAAAAAAACTCAACAGCTGTAAGGAAAAAGCATAGTTTTGAACATACAGCAAAGTTGTGTGATATCTTCATACAGTAAAATCATATTTTCATCATTTAATAAAAAAAATGCACTGAAAAAAATTACAATTATGATAAACAGTAGGATAATCACTCTAAATCTTACCCTTCCAGCAGGACTGTTCTCTTGATGCACACCTGAATTCTTCCTACTCCTATGTGAATGACTCCATACACCATAATTCGCCACTTTTACAGCAGTGATAATTAGAAACCTGCCAAGCTTAATTTGACAAGTCCAAATTTACAGTTTGAGAGCAACAAACAATAGTCTGAAAATTGGCATTCTGAAGTCTGATCCCCAGAGAGAGGTGCTAACCCATTTGTGACTCTACAAGGCATGTGGAAGGGTTCCAAATATTTGACGTTTGCCTTATCAGTCCTAACCATACATGGAATGTTAAGTCTCTCGTCCTGGGAAACTGGGACAAGAGAATTTTTGCGTAAACCAACCGATACTTTCTGTAAATGGTGATGGAAAAACATAAATAAAAATAAACATATCTTTTCACGCTCCTTGCAAGCACATTGTTTCACTGCTTATTCCTGTAGGTGAATGCCTATAGCAGCTTATTGTTGCTAAATCTAGATCTTAAATAGCAGCTGTATTTGGCTCCATAGACCTATTCCCACGGATGTGTCATTTCTCCACATAGCTGAACACACGGCTCATGCGAATTCCTTTTGCTGAGTAAATTGACTTCATATGAATCATAGAATGGAGACCATACTTTTAATTACCAACCAGATTAAAACATGATTACATCAAAATGCTAACATGAGCTCTGCAGGAGTCATTCAAAAGCATTGAGAGATATTTGCAAAAATGAATCCAGCTAGTCACATGGTGGGCCTTTTACAGTATATAACTTGACAAAAGTAAACATGGTCAGACAAACAGTCAAATAGTGGATCCAACAAAAAAAAGCACATTGCAAAACAAGGAAAAGCAGTTGCTAAACTGAATAAGCCAAATACATCAAGAAATCTTACATTTTTGGAGCGTGAAACAATACAGTTATCCAAGCAGCCAATCATATGGCAGCATACTGCACAGAGCTGCAGCAACAGGCCAGCACAGGCCACCTGGTGAGATAAAGGTTGTGTCCGAAATTTCTGTTGAGCATGGCTTTCTTCAACGGGCCTATTTTTGCCTTATTGTTATATTTTGGTGTACCATAATGAGTGACTCTCAAATTATAACCATGGCCCAAATACTTGAATTTGTCCTCTTAAGAGAAATATTATTTTCTGATACAAATTATTTCTAATCATTTATACTCGGCTGTTTTTCTGAAAGTGATTATGTTACTGTCAATGAAACTCAACACTCAGCAGATGTTTCAAAGTAAAAGCCTACCGGAAATGGGATGGACTGGGCCCTTTAAGCCACTCGGAGGCTCTTTATGCAAAACATCAGTGCAGGAAGTGTTGAGTTTCATTGACGGTAACTTAACAGTGATCAAACATGGTTAAAGTAAAGCGATTGGCAATGATTAAAGTATTTTTGTAAGAAAGGAGAGACTTTGAGCAGCAGTGTGGTGTTTGTTGTATTGATGTACATAATGCTGTACAATGAAATTATATTAAATTTATCAAGACAGAGTAGACATGGATAAAATGTCAAGTTTGAGCAAATAAAATATAAGTATATTAATAAATAGGTAAATTCCTTACTTAAATAATTTAAGGCAAACTTACAAAACTAGAAATAGGCCTGTCAATTATATAAGCCTGCTCAAATCTGCAGTAGAGGTAAATAAAGACCACTATTTGAGCATTACCTCTAATCCAGACACAGAAAAGCAATGCTGAATAAATCTATATATTATTGGCAAACAAGAAAACAAATCTGATGGTATGTGGTTGAAAATAGACAATGACAGGATTCGTACAACCTTGGTGTCACAGTGATGGATTAGTATAGCCCCTGGCGCTCCAAACACAATAGGTGAAATACTATATTTTCCCAACAGAAGGGATTACATGTAGGATGCACTAGAAGCAGACTGACAATGAAATAATGTACTGCAAACTAACAGTGTGGTTGGAGTGAATTCAACCGTGAGTTTTCTCATTTATTCAACTTTATTTTTAGGTTCCTTGACCAAACAGCCTGACTTAGCTGTTAGTTAACCTTTCACAAGATAACTGTTAAAAAATGGTGTGTCTGGTTCTTTTATAGTGACACACTCCCATTCATTATCAAGGAGTGTACTGTACTTTTGACATCGTTTGTATACACTGATCAACACATTCTCACTCCCATCATATATTATATACTGTACATATCCTATATATTGTATATAAATGCACTTTATCTAAATTGGTCGGGACTATTGGCGTCACTTTTGATGCAGTTAGGTTAAGGAAAAGAATGTTGATGGGCTTATAAAAGGTACGATTCCATGACATGCGGGCCAAAAGCAGGACAGTTGGGTTTAGGTAAAGAAGAACGAGACAGTTAGGTTTAGGAAAAGAAGAATGTGACAGTTGGTTTTAGTTGGGGTGAAAGTCCTGTATTGTTTGACCCAACCACCCTCCCTACATGGAAATTCTGGCTTTAAAGGTTCCATGACATGGTGCTTTTTGGATGCTTGTACATAGACCTTAGTGGTCTCCTAATACTGTATCTGAAGTCTTTTATATAGACCTTAGTGGTCCCCTACTACTGTATCTGAAGTCTTTTATATAGACCTTAGTGGTCTCCTAATACTGTATCTGAAGTCTCTTTTATATAGACCTTAGTAGTCCCCTAATACTGTATCTGAAGTCTCTTTTATATAGACCTTAGTGGTCCCCTACTACTGTATCTGAAGTCTTTTATATAGACCTTAGTGGTCTCCTAATACTGTATCTGAAGTCTCTTTTATATAGACCTTAGTGGTCTCCTAATACTGTATCTGAAGTCTCTTTTATATAGACCTTAGTAGTCCCCTAATACTGTATCTGAAGTCTTTTAAATAGGCCTTAGTGGCCCCCTAATACTGTATCTGAAGTCTCTTTCCCAATATTCAGCCTTGGTAAAGAATTACAGCCACTAGAGCCAGTCACACCAATCAGCTTTCATTAGTATGTGCCATTTCTGTGTCGGTAGCTTTTGAGAAGGGGGGGGTGAGGTTGAGGGTGGGGATGTAGCCTTTACCAACTGCCCATTTGCTTGTGTGAAAACCATGATGTTTCTCTCTCATGGGTGGGCCAAATTCTCTGGATCAGAAGAGAAAGGGGAGGCACCATTGCCCCTTATGACCTCATAAGGGGCAAGATTCCAGATCGGCCCATCTGAGCTTTCATTTTCTCAAAGGCAGAGCAGGACACCCAGGGCTCGGTTTACACCTATCACCATTTCTAGCCACTGAGGGACCATAGGCAGGCTGGGGTAACTCATAGTAATGTTAAAAAACCTCATCATATAAATGGGACCTTTAATACTACTCACTACCACTTTTTGCTCTTAATACTACAGTACGTCATCTTCAAACGCTACGTAGCTGCTGCTCTGCCCGGTGTAGTCTACACACACGCTGTAGGTTTTATTTTGCGTTGTATCGGACACTCAGAGCCACTGCCCAAGCGTCCATATTTTATGATTTCGGAGTGAGAACAGGTTGCCACTGGTGTTTGGTGAAGCCAAGGGACCACAGCTTTCAAGTAAGTGGTGGAATGTAACTAAGTACATTAACTCAAGTATTGTTCTTAAGTACAAATTTGAGGTACTTGTACTGTACTTCTACCCCACTACATTTAAGATGTACACCACTGCAATATACTGACAGCCTTAGTTGCTTGATACTTTACACATTAAGATTGTTTTACACAAAACACATGTAGTTTATAAAATATGATTTATTATAAATTAAACAATAGATAGGCCTACAAGTTCACACAGAACTGACAGAACTGTTTGGATTGTTTCCAGTTTATAAAATGTTTGTTTTTCTGCATTGAGTACTTTTACAGTACATTTTCCTGAACATACTTTTACTAAAGTGACATTCTGAATGCAGGACTTTGACTTGTCACAGAGTATTTCTACAGTGTGGTATTAGTACTTTTAGAGCGTAGTTTCTGTCTCCCCATGAGGAATTCTAAGTAATGACAACAACACTGTTGGCGTATCCACATGATAAAGCCTTCCGTGATCACACAGTTACTAGTAGCCAAGAAGTACACAGAGGATTAAAAAAACACGATGGACTCTTCAGAAGAGGTAATTATCCTCACTAGAGCGTCTGCGTAGGAAAATCAACGGCACCGCCACAATCTTCTGAACATATACTGCCATACTGAGAAATACAGAGAGAGTTGTGTGGAGCTGACAGTCTTAATTAGCTTTATAGACGTTCATTAATATCAAAAAGTTAAGCACTAAAGTTTTAAGTAAAAGATCTGAACACTTCTTCAACCACTGGTGCTAATTATACCCTTCTGATAATATTATACAATTATATGCCTTTTTTATATGACTCATCGTCTGGAATAATTGAACAGGTATTAATTAATTAAAGAAGACTTGGTCCACATAAATTTTGCCCAGTTGTCAATAGGAGATCTCATTTCTTTTTTGCCACATTAGGCCACATAGGAGGTCTTATTAAGCTTTTTGAAATGCATTAAGAACTCTTATTTTTTTTTTTTTATTCATTCATATTTTATACATTTTCCTGAGGAGATATGTCTGTTTTCTGTTCATGCGTGTAGTGTTTAAAATGTGATGGGACTGCTAGTGATGTTAGCCTGTAAGCATCCTGTCTTGTTAGCAAAGCCTTCAGTAACATTGACTCAAACATAGAGTAGCTCAGGTAAAAGAGGAGGTAGCTATTTTTTTTAATGCCATTTCAAATCCTAGTTGTCTTGCTATTTCCACAAAAACCAACACAACTCAGTTTTAAGTGTAAAGTAGCAACGTTAGCCTGGTATCTTAATAAACTAGGTCCCTAGCCTGCTGGCCGTCTTTGCTCATGAATCCATCCATTATCATAAATCAATGCCCTGCCTATTTCCCTTATTTCAATTACACTCAACTAACAGGGTTATTTCTGCCTCCATTGCAGCTGTTCTCCACACGCATTGTCATAAAGGAGTCAAAAGTCACACATCTCTGTATATCTGGGATCCAGTAACTTTCCTTGAAATACATTGGTGTGTTCAACAGCAGCCTCTCTCACGTTGCTATGTCATCAGACGTTTGGTCCCTTGCTGTAATGTTCCCTGACGTTGTACATCTGATAACACATGGACATATCACAAACCCCCGGAAGCCCGGGGTTGCCCCGTTTACCAGGATCTCCTGGTGGTCCTGGTTTTCCAGGAATTCCCTGATTTCCTGGATGGCCGATTCCATCAAAGCCACGAGGACCCTGAATCCCTACAGAGACAAAAAAAGACAAAAAATTATAATAAAATAAGTTAGAACACAGCTGTCACTAGTATTTCTGCCTCATTTATGGCAAGAACGGTCCATAAAAATTTGATCATAGTTCTTGTTCTATGGACTATAAATAGCACATCCAGGTTCATAAATTACATTGTCTCATGAATTAATAAGCTATTATAGCTTCCAGAGAAATACAGCACTCACTATCTGTTACTTGCCCTCACATCTCCCTCACCCCACCTACCGAGCAAAATTTAGTACGCACAGGGTCCACCCACATATTTATTTGTTAAAAATGTAACACTACAAGCAGCCTTGATGCATTTTCGTTAAAAATGCACAGGTCTGAAATGCCAGATGTCAGAACACCGTGGTTAGGTTGCAGAAATAGCTCAATGGGTGAAGACATTCAAAAACAACACAAAAAAACAGGCTGCTAGATAGGCTTTTACATACCTGGCTGTCCAGGGGGCCCTGGAGGTCCATGGTAACCTTCTCCTTTGCTGCCTTTGAGCCCTCTCGGTCCTGTGTCACCTGGGGACATAATATGTCTGCTTTAAAAAATAGCATTAGAGCTTTTATAAATGGGCTGTCGGATTTAGTACTGCAGGGGCTATGTCCCTTCTAAAGCACCTGTGTCCAGTCTGTCTGTTGAACAGGCCGCAGGCTTTCATTGCACGTTAATTCTACAGCTATTTATCTTGCCAGTTCTGATCTTTCTTTTTTGACAATCTGGATATATTTAATTAAATCAATTAAAGCACTTTGTAGCGTTTTGGGTACCATTTGCATCCATTATGGACACAGTAGCTTCAGTGCAGAGTCCATATGGCACAAAATGAAGCATTAGACAGGATTTCAACATTTATTTATCCAATAATAATAAGTACAACTTTGGGAGTCTTTGCTGTAGATTTAAGAAGTGTGAAACCATAAATGGCACACAATTCTCTGCAGGACATATATAGTAACAAGACTAAGGGTGTTTTCACACTAGTTAGGAAACTTGGAGCGATTTGCCCTCGGTCGGTTTGGCTTCACACCAGGAAAAATCCAAGAGTGCCAAGTTGCGTGATTACAAATCAGGTAAGAACTACCAGCCCTCTTATTGGTCAGATAGGTCTGGGGGTGAGAGCAAGAATATAAATACAGGAAGAAGGTCCCGTGTTCTGGTCTTGTGGTCAAACCAGCTCATTTCATTAAAATGATCAGACATAGTTTTGCAAGAGACATTAATTCATCTGCTCTGATCACCGAGACTTCGCTCTGCTCTGCCGGCGGCTGTCTCTAATTTTAGCAGCAGCTGGTTTGATCACGGAGATACGAGTCACGGACGGTCTATTTCTGTGATAGAAACACTGTAAGCTGCTACAGTTTGCTGCTCTGCCTCGTCACAGATTTCTCAAAACACCTGACTCAGCTCAGACTTGTGGAGTATGTATAGTTGATGATCAGGGCTTGAAGTTAACTTTTTTGATCACCAGCCATTTGTTTTGCCTCATGAAGGTAAAAAACAGGAATTGCTGCGTCTCTATGATCCTGTCCTTTCCTATTCACGGTAGCCTACTCGTGGACATTGCGCTGTCATCACGTGCCATAGTAGGGGGGGGGCCGCCTTGATAATCCAGCATGAAGGCATAATTTCCTATCCTGGGCTGGGACACATATTCATAAGGTTTGATAAAGTACTTTTTGGACTTTAACTTATCATTGCACATACACTAATGTAGCTGTCCTCAATGTTGGTCATCCTGTGCATCTAATCTGCAGTTTTTCCTGCATCCACCTTGTGTGATTGTGTGCGTTTGTGTGTGTGTGCGTACGCCAGTCGCGGGGGGAACAGCAACCTGTACTTTTTATTGTGAGATGTTCGAGTCACACACGTCTCGTGTTCATATCCAAAACAATGCAATGAATTTGACCCGTTCTCACTCCCGCTTGGTCAGTGGCTGCACGTGGGACTGCTGGGATTGTTGCCCCGGCTGTCAATCAATGTCTTCTAGTGTTGCGGGCCCCTGATTGGTCCGGGCCTGTAAGCAACTGCGTACCCTGCTTACTGATAGTTACATGTCTGAATCACTCTATTCTCATTGGCTATCTGCCAATATGGCAGGTAGATTGACAGTGTTACCTGCATTTGGTGGGTGGTCGGCTGTTAATTTCAGGCCCTCGGTTTGACTACAGATCACGTTCTCACCACAAACAAACCGGTTCGGTTTCTGGTCCACTTCAGCTCTAATGGGGCCTCAGGGCTAAAATACAAACCCAAAAGTGTGTGTAAAAAATGTTTTTATTTTTGCCAAAATGAAACAGCCTTGTTTAATAGTTGTGAATGGGAGCCGATCTGCTGAGTGTACAGTAGTCTCACGTTGCTTCCCTACCCGATCAGAGAAGCTATATACTTTTGCTCTGGTAGGTTTAGTGTACAAATACTCCACCCAGCATATCAGTTTTCAAAAAGTAAATTAATGTTTAAGTTGATAACTTCAATGTATCTCATGTGTGATGTTATTATTTCCATGGACTGTAACTATCTTTGACAGACGTTTTGACAGAAAGTTTGTAAATGGTTTCTGCATACTGAGGTTGAAGTGGCTAGCTGCAAACCCTGCTAGCCATGTCCATGCTTTTGATGTACAGTTTTATCTAGCATGCATGGATGGAATTGTTTAGCTAAACCTGCATTGGAAGTAATATTACTCTGTGTCTTTAATGTGCGTTAACATTCTGCCTGGCATGACTTGCTTGCTAGCAAGCGCTGATAGTGTACAATGGGATATTGACGTAGTAAATAATAATAAAATAATGTAATTAGGTTTTAATGAAGTGCTGTAACTTTGTGCACTTAGGCTACAGTTTTGCCCATTCTACATGGGAAGTTTGATGATTAAGATAATAATTTTGTATGCATTTTCTATTACTGAAAGAGTAATTAGCAGAGGAGCTGTATACGTTTGATCTGATGCTGTACATGTGTACACCAAAGCCGGAAGGCAATGTTCTGATTTATTTTCCAAAGGGAAATAGAGGAAGAAAAATTCTACATTTCGGCTGTTTTCCCCTGATGCTTGACCACCATTACACTCACAATGCACAGGTAAAGAGAAGCGCAACTTGACTTGAAGACCACCTCCCAAGAATGTCTTACAAAGGTTTGTTCCAGAGGGGTCTGAGTCCCTTTGGAGTGTTCACATATGCACAAAAATGCTGACTTATAGGCATGAGTTCTTTTGAAGGGCTGAACTGGACCAAGTGTAAAACCCCTAAGAGTCAACCACCATGCTAGCAGCCTTGTGCGGCTGAGCTTGGGCAATAATAATAATAAGCTGAATACTAATGTCTGCATGCTAACAAGCCCAAAATGACAAAGCTAATATGTTAATGTTTAACAAGTTTACCATTTTCACCATCTTAATTTAGCATGTAAGCATGAAAGGGAATGTCAATTGTTTTTTTTGTTTTATTGTTAAGTAATGAACACATTTAAATACTGATGAGGGCTCTGAATGAACAAGTATGTCATCTCCAAAGTGATTACAATTCATCCTGAGGGAAGATGAATACCTGTACTAAATCTCATGCCAAGAGACCTTTCACTAAAAACTGAAAATGTCAACCTCTTCGTGGTACTGGATCCCTAAAGTCATAAGGATTCATCCTCTGGGAACCATGAATGTCTGTACAATGTCTGTGTGCAAATCCATCTACTAGATGCTGATATATTTTACTGAATAAGTGAAAACCTTGATCTGCTGGTGGCAATACAGGAAAAATCAGGGGATTACCAAGTAGGGTTTATCTTGAAATATGGCTAGAAACCTCTATATGCAGGTGCCAGCAGGCTGCTGGTAGTATGGTGCAGCCATAAGAATTTGAACCTAAATCTGTATATTGAGTGGCTCATAAAGAACCAAATCACACTGAAAAGTTTAATGGGGTCTAGTGTTGTACTTTCATACAGTTGATGACTTGCAAAATCCAATTAAATGAATTCTAATAAAACTCTTGTCTCCAAGTCCAGCTTTTAGTCTTTTCAGCCAAGCCTGGAACTTGTTGCTGTGGAAATAGTGTACAGCAGTGGAGTGGTACAGTTTGGCATCTTTTACAGCTGATTAGCCACTTCATCTTGAAGGGGTAATAAATCAAAGACAGCTCATTGAGGTGGGTTTGCATTCAGTATTTGTTGTCTTTTGCTCTGCTGACTTTCACTGATGTTCACTTGTTTAATGATCTTGTTTTATGGGGTACAGTGAACATCAACACATCCAATTTGTTAGCTGTTGACACTGTTTTGATTTTAATCGTTGATGAAAGCAGCAGTAAATTTTGTCCTAGCTCTTCTTCATGAAGTTGTGTTGTTATTTATTGCCTTGTTTTCATCAGAGTAAAGAGACTGATTGAAAGATATTTGTCACCGTCTTATACAGTGTATCAGACACCACTGGCTTAACAGGGAGCATTGAATACCGATAACATAAACCATAAGTCATAACGTGTTGATAATTCCCTAAAAGAGGATGGGTCATATCACCTTTGAGGCCTGCAGGGCCCTGCATTCCAGAAGGTCCTGGGTAACCGGGAGTGCCACTCCTGCCAGGGTAGCCTGGCATGCCCATGGAGCCTTTGGGTCCTGGGGCTCCTGGCTCGCCCGCAGGTCCCTTCATGCTCTGGCATGGTTCACACCTAGCTGGGGGGGACAGGGTCTGGAGCAGTGCTGGGAGTTGATCTGCAGTGCACAGCCAGAATGTGCTGAGTAATCCATTTGGATACAAAATATTATGTCAAAACTGATTCATACAAGAGTCTGACCACATAATACTGTAGACCTAGTCTTGCTATGCTGGAATAAAGCTTGATATCCGTTCCCTCCACTCTTGTAATATCTGCTATCTGGGCTTGGTGCCATCCCCAGGATGGTTGGGATTGATTTAAAGAAAGACAAACAAGCCAGAACGTTTTCTCCTGTCTAAGAATAAATAGGCGGTGTAGCGTGACATTACTCCAGCGCTGACACAGTGTTGTGGAGGTCTGGCAATGCGAGACTACTGTAAATATAATCTTGCTTTGCCAGACCATCCACACACTGCAGAGCCGAGGAGGGTCTAGATACACCACACAGCATTCTGCGATGGGAGAAAAACGTGCCCTGGTATATTGGCATGTCTTTAAACCAAGTTTGTACCTTGTAAGGTACATCCTCTACATAGTAGCCATGGGTAGCCAGTATACTCCATGCAGCCTCTTGCATCATAAATTATATTTCTTAAACCCAATCTGCCTAAATAGAAATTCCAACTTAACTGAATACATGGTCCCTAAATAAAGTGATTTTAGATGTGTGTTTACATGCCCCAAAGCATTTAATCAGAATATGACTTGCGCATAGTGACAAGTGATTTGCTGGAAATATAACATAAGACCCATTTTGTTTTGTTGACGCCAAGTTTTAGTCCTTCCCGGAAGCAACATCAGCTAATGTTACCCCTATGTGGTGCAAACATGCACAGAATGATTAGGCATTAATATTTTCCTATTGAGCAGATTATCAAAGGTTAACACCACCCCTGTCAACCCAATTGTCAAAAGTCTTTTCGACTGGGCCTGATGAGGCCAGTCTCTTCCGATTGAAGTGGTTACATGAGGCATTTTTATTCTGAGTAGCCTTTTATTCTGATTATTAGTGGAATATTAGGGTCTATGTAAATGCAGCTACTGTTGGGAGGAGCTATGATTAATGGATAAAGGTGAGGGAAGAAAGGAGGCATGTTGAAATAGAAAGCACCCATAGTTTTGCTTGATTGGCTTTGGGCTGAGGCCAAAGACTGTGGAATGTACCCATTTAATGACTTTCAATAAAGTTAAAAATTAATAATACCCATTATATGTTGGGTATTTAACGTTATGCTACTTTTTACAGAGTTCACCAAATACCCCAGTTTGACCCAGTGTGTGGTAATCAGTGCAAATCAATCAAAAGAATTACGTGAAATGTGCAACTCTAGATCTGAGATAACTGTTGGTGTGTTGGTGTGTGCAGCATTTGGTGTGTGCTGGAAGTGAATTTGGGGCTTTTGTATCAGACTTCCACAAAGAGACATAAAAACAACCAGGTACTTACTACGCAGAACATCAGTGCAGAGCTTTAGAAGATGTTCGTCTGAGGGAGGCTTGCCCTGCAACACACAATTAAACTTTGATTCAGCTGAATCCACTGTGGGGCTGTGATTGAGTGTGTGTGGAGATTTCCAGGACCTTCTCAACGCTCCACTCTCTGTCTTCACATAGACCACACTCACTGACAGCAACACTCCCATTACTACCAGACATAACTCCCCCAATCCAGGCAGGAAATCAGTGACTGTTTCTTTCAACCCATATTTCTTCCTTTTCTTCTTTTTTTATATCCCAGAGGAGAGCGTCAGGAGGAGGTTCACTCACAGGTTTCCCAGGATATCCTGGTTGGCCTGGTTGGCCTGGAAACCCGTCATGACCAGGAAATCCCCTGGGGCCAACAGCACCCATGTGGCCCATTTCCCCTTTCTTTCCTTCAGGCCCCCTGTGGCCTACATCACCTATCACTCCTGTCTGAAGGAGCAGGAGGGAGGACAGAAAGGTTTAGGTTACAAAAGAAAAAAGGTGAAATTAAGGCTTATTTTGTAATATGTTATCTCATGCATAAGAATGAATTGACTGTTCTCTGAACAATGCCCATCAACACTGCCCAAACATTGCTTAACAACCATAACTTGGCTGGTGTGTTCTTTATTTCCATGTTTTCTACACGGATGATCCTGAGTTTATGTATGGGACTTGTAGCTTTAGCCTCAGTCTGTTAGCCGTAATAGCCAAATGCATATGTAACCCTTGTGTTGTCCTCCCGGGTCAAAAACTGACAGAAATTTGACATTTTCTTCCCTTTTTGAGACTTTTTTTTAGTTTTCACTAACACCACCTTATTACCACTAGTTGTACACTACCTTTTGGAATTCATGGTCAATAACCCTCATTTATATAGAATTATACCTAATATTTGAGTTAAAAAAGCAGAAATTTTGAATTATTTTGACTAATAGTTAAGATCAGAGGAACATACAGATGAGTTTCATCAGGAATGAAGGTGATCAGTTGTATTTGCAAAGAGCGTTGTATGGAATCCAAGTTAGCTTAATTAACTAGACAGCTATATATATATAGCTGACCAAATAAATCTGCCTGCGGCAGTTGTCATTTCAGCTGGCAAAAATCAACGGTCTCCAGCTAGAAATGAGAAGCTTTTCTACCTGTCTGGAAACAAGCACCCATTGTTTAAAAATTGAGTACTTTAAGTAGTAAATCTTCTACCTGATCTTTGCAAACTGCATGTGCCATACAAGAATGGGTAGGTTGACAGGTGTAATTGATACAATTATATTTTTCATTCCAAAGTTTTCTAGTCTGTCATAGTTTTTTTGGTACTGATCATGCTAATACAGTGTGAACTTGTGTCAAATGATATCCCACAAATGGTAAAGCATTTGCACAACTGAGGAAGGCTATATCTTCATGAATTGGGATTCTGCAGACAGTAAAGTAAGTGTTTGATATTTCAGATGTGTGCCTTTTAGAAAACAGGGCTTTTGTTATGTATATTTTTGCCCAGGGGGCCAGGCTTGGAGGTATTGGCTCTGTAAGTCTTCTATAGCAGCCATGCAGGCTTGACAGGGCTTCTCACTGTGGTGCAGAATAAGACAGAATGGATTATATCTAATACCACAAGTCTAATTCGACAAACCTCTCCTTTCCTTCCCCTGGGTCCCACTTCACCCTGACGGAAGAAAGAAAAGAGAACGGGGTGGGTGGGGAGGAAAAGAGAAGAGGGGGAAATAGAGAGATACAGTTACAAACTTCAGCTTACATATCAAAGGCTGAGTTAGCATGTCAGAGGAGCTATGCTTGCTGCTCTGCATTGCTGATGCAGAACCATTCTCTTTTCTGTCAAAACCAGTGGCTTACAAAACACTTTAGATTGGTTATTGTAATGCATTCCCTAAAGTGCTAAAAATAAGGCTCTGGATGTATTCTGCTTCCCTTTAAATACTTCCACTTTTTCATCCACAGGTTCCTCTTTACTGGTAAGTTATTTTAGCAATAGTGCTATAGGAAACAATAAACCAGCGTTCCCTCATTCTGCTTCCAGGAAGTTTTGGCAAGGAAACACATGATCATTGGGAATACTTTTCAAAGCATGTCAATGCCCACAGCACGCTGCTCTGCCCATAGCATGCTTAAAGGCCCCAATTGCACATGCAGACTGAGACACTGGAGATACAAAAGGATGCCATTTATTGGGAATTATAACATGATGGCACCACCCCTCACTAGTCAAAAATGCAGAAGAAGCTTTGCAGTGCAACAGGGAAGTTAACAAAGGTTCAGTGTAATGCAACTTTCCAATGAAGCACACAGTATTCTACTTTATCAACCGATTCAAATGACGTTAGAAGAAAAAAAGAAGAAAAAGCTAGGGGAAATAGCTTGAATGACAAAAACGATGCATGGAAAAACCACAATAGTGGCAACATCACACACTAATTGTCCCTTTGGAACTCAGTAGGTAAATTACATGGTGGATTGTTTAGGTGAATTAATGTATATTTTGGTAGAATGCTTGAACATCTTTTTTTGCTATCAGCAATAATCTGTCCAATATTCAAAATAGAATAAGTTTGGGGATGGATGGAGACAAGGAATGTGGGAGGATGATGGTGGGAGGCTGAGGCGGCGGTTCCTGGAAACTCGTTTTCCACTTCTGGCTCTGCTGGACCGTTTCCTGCAGCAGCAGGTGAAACTTTGGGTCGCCAACTGTTTTTTTGGTAAGTCGGAACACCGAGATGGAGAAGGTGATCTTTGTTGGAGCAACTGGAGCAGTTTCTTTGCTAGCTTCTTCAGTGCTTCTTTAGAACTTAGGGATCGGTCTAAGTTCATTCTAACACGGGCCCATGAGCAGCTTGTGTTAGAGAAGAACGAAGAGGACAAAGAAATGTCCGATGGGTGTGGCAGTTGGTACTCATGCAAGAGCCAGGATGAAGTAAAAGAGAAGAAGAAAAAAGAGCATGCAAGACTGCTGTTGTCTTTTACTTAAAGGTCTTGGTCCGAAAGCAGTGTCAAAGATGACCCTTGCCCCCTCGTCCTAAATTTTCCTGGCATTCATTTTAAAATAATCTTTCCCTTTTTGATATTAAATATCCCTAGTTTCAATACCGAACTCTACCATAATTGAATGGTAGAGTTCAATTATGGGTAAAGGTATTTAGCTGAAGATTGTATACATTATTACTTAGCATTAAAACAATACAATTGTGAAAAGCAATCGCATTAGCAAGGATGAGGTCACATAATACAGCATCAAAGCATTCTTTCATGTGTAGAATGTGTCGGAGCACCCTCTTCTCACAGCAGGATATTGGTGAGACTCTCCTTTGCTGTTGTTTCAGTATTCTTTGATCAGGGTCTTTAGATGTATATTAGACTTTCTAGTTGTGTCCACTGGTGCAGTTCCTGACTCTCCAGGACTGTGTCAGTTTACGCTGTCATAAAGCGGAATTCCTGTCCTCGGGTTATAACTAAGTTCAACTAGGAGTCTTACCAGAGTCCAGTTCTGGATGAAACTCACCAAACATAATTTGAGCCTGTTCATGCTACAATGCTTCACATAAACAGCTTCCCAAGCTTTAGGCTCATGAGATGGCCTGCCTCTTTGGGTCACATGTACCCACACTGTGAAGTCGAATATCCACACTGATCACCAACAGCAGCAATTGTAGCCAATTCCGGTGTCTTATATCTCTTTGTCAGCTCAATTCGCCCTTTTGTGCCTTTATTTGCTTTGTCATACTATTTTCAAGAAGTAACACTTTTCCCTTCAGTATCACTGTCCTGGGATTGTCTGCAACCCCGTCTACAGGAAGCATGTCAGTATGTGATCTGCTGAAATTGGCCCTGTGCCAAAACTTACGTGTGATAGTGGGTGATTCTGAATTTTTCTATACATCATTAGAATGAACTGCCAACCTTGAGTTTTTAGACAGCACGGATGATAAATCCTAGAGATGCTCAAATATGCTTGAATACTATTATCTTCAGTTCCAATGCAACTGGAGCAAACTCAATCTGCTGATGAGATTGTATTGCCATTTTACATTTGCTTAGCAAAATATGAGCCCTTAGATGCAGCTAACACATTAGTTACAAAGATGTTTCAAGCTGTAATTATCTCCTAGCAACGCTCGCATTGTAGTCTATGGGCCTTTGCAAAAAAACAGAGTTATGCACTGTAATCTGAACGACACTTTACTTTCCAGCAGAAGGAGAGTGGTAATGAGAAGGGAAACCAGGAAAACGGAACACACCCTTTCCTGAACTGCACTACATTTTAGCAGTGACAAACTTGTGATTCACTGATGTATTTAGCCTCAAGAGTGTGTCACAAGGAGGATGGGCTGCTCTCAACCCTGTGGAATTACAGAGTGTGAACACTAAGCTGCATACTAAGAAATACAATCGTTTAATCTGTCTCAAGTGTCACAGACAGGACTACACAACTCTGTCTTCACATGATGCAATATCGCTACTGCTGTGTGAAAACACAAACACACACACACACAACACACACACATGCACACCTCACTGGATTTATTGTCTAAATCCCATCTAGGGACGTGAAGATCGATGCCTCAGTAATCAATACTTATTGATCCATTCTTAAATGTTACTCATTTGGCATCATTCCTGTTTGAAACGTGTAAATTACCAAACTTGGCTTGAAAGCTGGAAATTGCAGATCACAGATCGATTCATACCATTATGTTTGCTCATTACCAATTATTGATGAGGATGGTAATCTCAACGTGGATGAACACGTTAAATCAATTATGCAATTTTGCTTCTCTCTCCTTATGAAGCCTTATCTTACCTTGTGGAATTATTCATGAAGAACTTTTCTTTCTCGTCTTTTTACAAGTTTACCCCTCTAACGCTCCTCGCTAACTGGGGACATGCTAGCACTAGTCAGTCAGAAAACATTTTGACATGTCACAATAGGAAAAGCACAAATGTAAATAACAAAATCAATGATGAATTCCATTTAGCTGCATCGGTTCTAGGGTCCTGGTATTGTTCAAGCTGGCTAACCGTCACGCTGTCACACTTGCATAGAACAGAGTCATTGGTAATGTTTTAAATAGCATCAGTATCTGTAGATGTATTTGTACATGTGTAATAACTAATCTAATAACCATGCCTCTTTTGTAGAGCAGTTTATGATCAATTAAAATTGAAACTCTTACACATGCTGCCTGTCTCTGACCTGCCCTTATGCCTTCACTTGGTTGATTTGCACATTTATAATGTTATAATTGCCAGCTGTAAGTTGGTAAAATGACTATTGATTTTTAGTTAAATGCCTTCACATTGGGTCTTTGATAGGAGAGCAACGGATCAAAAAACTCACGGCTCGGCTCGGATCACGGGTTTGAGTCCCAGATCCGATCGATTTTAAGGTCAGCACAATTCACACTGAATTTAAATGATTTGTTAAAAATGACCTTTAACAATAATAACTTCTATAAACAGTAAATTGCTGTTAAATGACAAAAACGGATGAGAAAAGGGTATTTTAAGGTTTAACGTTACCAGTTTCAAGTAAACGCAACATTCACGTCTGTGTTGTTTTTCCGACAACAGCAGCGACCATAGTGCTAGCTTGTGTCTTTTAGCTCATAGCTTTAGCGACAGACTGACTGTCCTCTACAGTGAAATACCGTTACACCATTTAGCTGTCAGCGCTTTAACCGTGTTTAATCCAGCTACTAGCTAATGGCAACGTTGGGCTAACGGCAACGTTGGGCTAATGGCAACATTACCTGCTGCCAAGTGTACCGTTAGTGTTAACTAGCGTGACACTCAGCGATGCTTCTGTTGCATCTAACGTCTGTTTCGGAGCAAAGGTGACATTAAATTCTGTGTTGAGAGAGAGAGAGATTTATCAGCCTACGTTAATAAACAGCGACAGTAAAAAGGTATTTCACACTATTATTATGGTTAAACTTTTGCAATGTATCCGTGCTTGCACATGCTTTCCCAACCCGGTCTCACGCAAGTTCATGAAATGGTCACGTTTTTTTGATTTATTGATGTGTGTAAAGGTCACCATTTTTTTGTTTATTTCTTGTACAGGTCACCATTTTTCAAAAGAGACCATTTCACAAACTGCCATGACACTGGGCTGCTCTGAGGGATGCAACAATGGGGAAATGAAACACAACACGCGGGACGGTGACAACGGGACAGTTGTGGTTAGGAAAAAAAGAAAGGAGAAGGAACTGCAACCTACAGGACATGATCCCCGGTCTCCGGGGTGAAAATAAATGACTTTAAAATTCATAATCAACAGACAAAAATAACGACATTAACGTGACCTGCATGCGAATCAATAGATTAAATAACATTTCACAAACTGCCATGAGACTGGGCTCTGAGTGTCGATCCGTACGGACCACGGATCATATGTGGTTCGTTACACCACTAGTCTTTGCATTAAGCCAATAATCTGTACCGTGACACTATGATCCTCATATGGTAGTTGAGAGGTTGAGTCTAAACACCAAAGTGAGCTGAAGATTTGCCACGAGGGCAAAGAGACTCTGGAACAACTCTCCTAAACAGATTAGCTCAGTTTAGTCGGTAAACCCTGCTGAAAGTTTACTTTATCAGAGTAATTGTACTTGATTTTATATCACATTACTGTCTGGATCTTCCTTGCTGTTTTATTCCCTCATTTTTTATTTTATCTCTTCTCATCTAGTCAGTTTTTGTTTTGTATTGAATTGTGTTTGCTTGCACTGTTTTCTGTTCAGTCTTTTATTGCATTTTTATGTGTTTTATAAGCTGCCTGATTTTAATCGCGTGAAGTACCTTGTAAAGTCACTTTTAGAGAGGTGTTATATTGGTAGAGTTCATTATTATCATATTTATTTTGTGATAAAGTTGTTGTGGTGACTTGTATCAGGGGATTTATTATATTAACTACAGACAGACTTTCCAAAAAATGAAAACTCAAGTTGTAAATACAAATTAGCTCAAAAGTGAGGACTGGCCACCATATTCTTCCTTATCCTTGTGTCCTTGCAAGGACATTTGTTCTTTATAACTGCACACATAAACACAAACACACATTATTAAAACCCAGAATCCCCATTAAATCTATAGAAACATAAGCTTCACTGCCACCCAGTGGAAGTAGTATGACTCTTCACTCACAGGTACACCAGGAGTCCCTGGATCTCCATCTCTGCCTGGCTCCCCCTGCAAAGAGATACATCATGATTAACTGAATGTTTGAATGTGTGTGTGAGTGTGTGTGTGTGTGTGTGTGTTTTTGAGTGTGTGTTTGCCCAAAGGTGAGATTGAATGTGTGCAACGGGTGTGGCGATTTAGGTGTGTGTGTTAGTGTTTCTGTGTGGTGGTCCATGTCTTCATTTTGTGTGTGTGTGTGTGTGTGTGTGTGTGTGTGTGTGTGTGTGTGCGCGTGTGCGTGCGCGTGTGCATGAGAGAGAGAGAGAGAAAGACAGTGGAGGAAAGGTCATGATTACCACTAGCAGCCAATAAGAGAAACCCACGGAGAGAGAGGATAGGAATTGGCTAGTGGTGACCTTTTGCAAACCTGACTTTTTTTCTTATGTGTGGCTGTGCTCTCTGTATTCGGCTCCTCTGGGCTCTTAAACTCAGAGTATTCATCACACGCTTTGATTGTTCAATTTGTGACTGATGCTGTGTTTAGAATGGTAAAAGTGCAACAAGACGGCTTCTTGTTGCCCTTTGTGACAGTGAAAAACCAAACGATAAATCATAAAGAGAAAATATTTTTTTTTTTAAACTGTGTATATGTGACTGTATCAGTATTAACACTGATATTAATTATTGCATTAGTTTGGCTTCTCACACTCACACTAGTAGAAGATGTTGGAGCCTACTCCAACATGCCTAACCCTAATTAGGCTGATGGAAATCAGTGCTACTTAAAGAGCAACTTGCAGGTTGACCTTTTTATTAAATTCATACTTGACCTTTCCTGAACATGACTATTCGAAATGATGATACAGGATTTTATATGTTTTACAAGATATAATGGAAGGTCACAGAGATACGGGACCAAGGCTGTCGTGTTCACCTCCCCAAACCCCCACAGATGGACGTTGGTTTCAAGTCACTGCGGTCTTTTGTGTTGACATAGAAGACAAAAACAGGAAAAATGTGTCTCAGGAACGGAGGGTTGTAGCGTGCCAAACACAGTGTGACCGGCGCATTAAACAGACAGATTGGCCCATTGGTTTATTCTAACTGACACTGAGTTTCAAGACAGAGAATGGGATAATGGCAATGGAATGGAATACAAGCACAAAAATGGGTTTAAGAAACATAAATGTAAAGAGGTATCAAAGGCATTTTTTTTTTTTTAAATAGTACATGAATTCATGCATGAAGAAGCATTTATTCATTCATGTCACTTAATGAACTATCAGTAATGTATAATGATTAATAGTATCTCATGCATGGCTTAATGCAGGAACAATACGTTAATTAATGCATCCATTAAGGTATTTCAATCATCATGATTTCTGATTTAATAATGATGTTCATGTCTTCTTCAAAAAGCTGACCAGTCACAGCATTGTTAACTACACATAACTTCTTTATTATTTCATCATGTTTTTGGCCCTTCAAATAAAGTGCTGACCTGCTCCTCTTCAACATTGATATGATTAAAGTCGTGTATGAAATCATGATAATTCATGTAACATTATTATTAAATGTTACCAAAAAAAAGGACATGTTTCTAACTTGTTATTTCATAACAATGAAAAACATTTAAGTTCCAGTAGCACAGTCCACATTCCAGCTACAACAGTTTCCGCATCAGCTGGTCAGTCTGCTTTACCAAAATTGGGTTGTTCTATAAAGTACTTGAACAAATAGTACAAGTATCTTACCAGAAAATGAGTTTGGTAGAAGTTAAAGTCTCCTTTTAAATGTAAATGGCTGTTCTTATATAGCGTTTTTCTAGTCTCAACGACTACTCAAAGCTCTTTTACATTGAATGTTTTTTACATACAGGAACCATTCACCATTCACACACTGTGGCTGAGGCTGCCGAACAAGGTGCCACCTGCTCATCAGATAAACACTCACACACATTTACACTCCGATGGCGCAGCACCGGGGGCAACTCAGGGTTCAGTGAGGAGACTTTGACATAGGACTGCAGGGCCAGAGATCAAACTACCAACCTTTTAAATGTAAATGATTAGCAGGCAACCACTCTACCACTGAGTCACAGCTGCCCCTTTTAGAGTATTACTTGATTAAAAGTGTTAAAGAATCTGATATTTACGGTACTTAAGTATAAAAAGTAATTTTCTGATATTAAATGTGCTTTAATATTAGAAGTAAAAAAAAACTTTAAACTTAAATTTAAGGCCTTAAAATGTCTTAAAAACAACCAGATTTTCATCCGAGGTCTTAAATTTCATTTAGTAAGGTCTAAAAAAGGTTTTACCCTCGTTCATTTCTAGAAACGCTGGCCGCAGAAAGAAAGAGTATTGAGTCGTAGCTTGAAGAGCAGAGCAAAGGCTGTCTATCAGCAGGATAACTAGCCAGTTGAGATTGCAAGTGTGCGTCTTTGAGAACTGTAAGTCGTATAACCTATGTTGTCAGTTCATGTAAGCCCGTTATTGTATTAGTCTATACTTCTTGCAAATTAAAATTAAGTTAAACTAGGTAAATTTCACCTGGTTGTTGATTCAATATGATGGTGATTGTTGAACGCCTTTGCTCACATTTATTTTAGGTGCATTATTTACATGCTACAGGTAGGCTACACTGCATTAAGATAATGTAATTAATAGTAGGCTTATTGTTATTATTTGCTATATATAATTCCTATGCATTGTGTATGGTAGACTTTACAATGTAATTTATTTCTTTGCAGAACCACACACATGCACAAGCATACCCAAGCTACCCACGCCCATGTTTGTCCTGTTGCTTGATCTTAATAAAGCATCAAAAGAGAGAAGTTGTATCTGTTCATGTATTCACAGACACACCTGGGCAAAGTTGGAAACCAGAATAAGCTACATAGTACTACAATACTAGTAATACAGTCCTATTCTAGCCCTCTCTAACATCTAGAGTCTTTGCTCTGTAACAAAACCAGCAGAAGGCTGCCCTCCGAACGCTGGTTTGGTGTTTACAGTAGTTCTTTCTGGGGGATATTGGTGTTGGTACGTACACGGTGATAAAACCACAAATCCCGTTATAAATGCAATACCTTCCCACGAAATCCGTCTGCGTCTCCTCAGAGTTAGCTAGGCCTACGTGTGGAAAATGGGAAAGTGTACTTTTAACGAGACACGGCTAGATCACAGCGATTTCCGCTGTTGGTTACAAGCGGTACGCATTTTTTTGGTAATGCGTCGTAAAGGTCTTAAATTTGATTTACTAAAACCTGCAAGAACCCTGCTTTTATACTGTACATTGTTGTGTTTCTTATGAAATAAACAACGGAAAAATAGAATCTTTAAACGCTTCAGATGTAAAGTTATTCACTGTCAAAGTGACGTCAAAATGAATGGGAGTCAATGGGATGCTGACGGTGGGTGATGGCTTGTTAGCAACAAAATGGCTCCATAGTAGGTACGCTTTACAGAGGCTGGCTTACCTTCTTAGTATTTATGCTTCATCTTCTTCTTTAGTTTTTGCCTATGTTTTCTTTTTGCCGCTTGGCATTAGGTCACCAACGGGAATGGAGGGTGCATTATCTTGGCAATTTAGGAGCAACAATTCTCCAAACCTGCTTTTTTCCATTATAACAATATTTTGATTTTGCAGTAACAAGTAAGTAAGATGCTTAGGGGAAATGTAGTGGATTAAAAGTATACATTTTATTTAGGAAATGTAGTGGAGTGAAAGTAAAAGTTTCTGAAAATATAAATAACGAAGTAAAGTACAGATATGTGAAAATTATACTTAAGTACAGTAGCAAAGTATTTGTACTTTGTTACAATACAACATTGGCTTGACACCACAAATTGATTGTGGTATGATTCATTTTCAATTCATTTTTATTTTTTAAAACTATTGCCTGTGCATATGACTTTCCAGTAATAGTGTGAAGAAAAAGTACAATACCTGGTGTCCTTTAGAGCCCGTCTCACCTCTATCCCCCTAAAAATACACAATACAACAAAGTACTGTAATTTCAGGTTTATGTTCTGACAAAAGTAATGCTGCCCTCATCATGACAAAAAAGTCATCATGAGCATCGCTGTCCTGTTGATAAAATACAGTAGACCTACTGTGCAAAAAAAAAAAATCAAATGCAGCATGTTAAACAGATCGTATCATCGGATTAGGATTGCTTGTATTTATGAGCATGTGCTTTAGTGTGAAGTGTGAAGGACAACCTTTAGCACTATTAAAGTTAATCATGTCATCTAAGCAAAAAATGAATAATACATTAACATGTTTGCATTATGTTATGCTGTCAACATTTATGCAGTACAGTAAATGTGATCCTGACAGCCAAAGCTATAAATTATTCATAAAGTGCCAACTGTAGACTGCATTAAGACCAAACAAAACCATCCAGGTCATTTTTTTTAATTGGTTTGTGTATGCTATTATATGAATTGAGTCTCACCTTGTGACCTTTGAACCCCGGCAACCCCATGGCACCCGGCGGCCCTGGAAAACCTGACTCTCCTCTTGAGCCCTGCAAAAGTGAAATGTTACTGTTGTCTGGAAATCAATGGCTGGCATTTAAGAAAAGACAAGGTTCATATGTTGTGATATTTCCTTTAAACTGGCCATTTATGTCACTCTAGAAAACAGTTGTAACCAGTTGTAACTTTGTTGTTAATCCAACAAGGGAGCAGAAAAAAAGGATATATATAAAACTTAACATTGTCACATAGCAAACATAAAAGTGTAGCTGATAGTGGTAGTAGTCGTAGAACTGGTTGGTAGAATGAGAACAAATAGACAATGGTAGCAGAGAGTGTATGTGGAGTGTCAAATACAGCAACGTAGGGACACAGCTAGATAGAGGAAAAAGAGAACCTCTACTGGTCCCTTCACCTTATACTTTGTTCTGAAGTGACTCAGGAGTTAATGGAAAGTTTCTGACCGGGACTTAAACGTATGTGCTTTCTTGCTGAAAGATAAATAAGAAGGTTTATACCAATGTGCATCAGCTACGGAGCTAGAGCACAACTGCGATTACACTAGCTTAGTATGAAGACCAGAAAGCTCTGGTGAAGGCTCTGTCTTGTTGTTACATAGGTGTTGGGTTGGTAAATATGGTAGGACTGTATTAGGAATGATGGCTATAAGATGGGTGTCTCACTGGGGTGTTGGTCCGAACACAAAGGAGTCGATGCAATTCAATCCAGAACTTTACTTGAGGTGTTGAAGGACAGCACAGGTATGTAATGGTTATATGTGTATATGGCTATGTGTAGGTGATTAGGAAGATATTTGTCTTCATGCGTGTAAGGGTATGTGTGGTCTGTACAATAACAAACAAGAAATAACATGAATTTTAATTCCCATTATCAAATTACCTGCATCATTTACATTAGTACAGAATAAACTTACATTTCTGTACTATAGTGACTACCTCTAATGGCACAACAGTATTTACCAGTGAAATGCAACACAACAGTGACACCTAGTGGCCTACTGAATCAACAGACTGCCCGCAAGGGCTCTGGAATTTTCCACTAATGTGGCCACTAATCTAATTACAATGCGCCACATCTTACTCATAGCATACATCGTCAGTACAGGTCTACTAAGGCAAAAAATTATGTCACATCTAAATGCTAAGATATAAACAAGGTTACAGTTTAAGCAGATGCCAAGATTAATCATGAACTATAAGGGTTTACAAAAGTGAAAATAATCTCTGTAAATGCGAGGTTCTATTGACTCGCGCTAAACACAATGTTCAAAGGCATCTAAACATATAGGGATTACACCGAACAACTCACTTTTCAGCAATGACGCACACATCACACACACAGCTGTTCTCCCTCTCGCTCTGTTGCGCATCTATCTTGAGGTGACGGCTGAAAATGTTAAAACTGACGCATGCACACAGGCACGGTCTTTCAACCAAAGCCACCCCCAAATTTGTGCCATCTGGATCATCGGGGATCATCGTCTTGGTGTTGGACCTCCGGTAGCACAATCAAGCGGGTGATAGGTCGGGTGTAAACTCTACTCTATTCCTATTGGACATTATGCAAGCATGTACTGTTTGATGAATTCAATTCAATTTTCAATTAAATTTTATTTATAGTATCAATTCATAACAAGAGTTATCTCAAGACACTTTACAGATAGAGTAGGTCTAGACCACACTCCAGAATTTACAAGGACCCAACAGTTCTAGTAGTTCCCTCCAGAGCAAGCAACAGTGCGACAGTGGTGAGGAAAAACTTCCTTTTAGAAAGAAACCTCGGACAGACCCAGGCTCTTGGTAGGCGGTGTCTGACGGGCCGGTTGGGGTTAGAATGAAGAGTGGCAATAACAAAAATAGAAAAAATAGTAGTTTGTAGTAGTTCTTTGTAGTAGTTCATGGCATAGCAGGGCACTGTGCGGCATTACAAGGCACAGCAGAATTCTGTTCAGAACTTGTCTGCCAACACCTGGGAATGTCTCCATCTTCTCTTGCCCAACAGTTCAGATTCCGGATAAACAACTTGGGGTAAGGAGCCATCCGGACACACCATACAACTAGGCATTATCGGATCAGGAACTGCCAGGTTTGTAGAAACATATCCAAGGGGCTTAGGGTTTAGAATGGCCTCAATCTCCGTAAGGACGGTCCTGAAGACTTCTTCTGCGACAGCGTCTGATCCAAGCGCAGTGTAAAGTGCTTTCTTAAGTGAGTGGATCTCTCTCTCCCTCGCTCTGCTAAAATTTGGGGCAGCAGGAGGTTTGAAATGGAAACTGATCTGCTCCTTGGCAAGGTTTTGTTGCAGGTCAGGGCTAAATTCCTTGTAGGCTTCTTAAAGTTGAGTTTCTCCTCCACGGAAGTTAGTGCCTTGGTCAGAGTATAACTCTGCAGGCTTACCACGGCGGGTAATGAACCTTCAAAGAGCCATGAGGAAAGCGTCACTATCAATAGAGGTAAGGATCTCCAGATGCACGACTCTTGTAGTAAGGCATTTAAACAGGAGGCCCCACCTCTTTTCATTACGGGACCCCACATTGATCAGGAAAGGGCCAAATCAATCCATTCCACATGAATAAAATGCTGGTTTGAACAACCTGAGGCAAGGAGGTGGAAGGGCCATCATTTTCTCATCAAACTCAGGAGAGAGGCAAATTAATCAGCTGTTAGGATGAACCGGTTTGGCTTGTTTCAGGAGTTGGTAGTCTTTAGGAAAGCAATCCATCTGGAATCTTCTCAGCACTAGAAGCTCTGCTTCTTGGAAGGTGCTTGCAGGGGACCTTTTAGACCAGCCGCCCCATTAAGTCATTTGCGGTTTTCTCCAACCAAATCCTTGAGGCTCTTTCCTCTGGTGAGATCATCTGCAGGGTTCCTGGCACAGTCTACATATCTCCATGACTTCAAGTCAATCAACTCCTGAGCTGGCAATGAGAAAAGGTACGTGTACATCACCACCAGGAGCTGTTGAACGGCTGGCAATGAGAAAAGGTACGTGTACATCACCACCAGGAGCTGTTGAACGGTGCTATGCTACAGACCCGTATGCTTTCTCTGAGGTATCAGAGAAGATGTGGACATCATGTGTCATCTGATCGTGGTCCGTTGCAGGTAGTAAGTAGCACCTTGGCAACATCATGTTAGGTAAGTACTGAAGGTTGGCTTCCATGTCTCTCCAGGCTTGCAGGAGGTGTTCAGGGAGTTCAGGATCATCCCAGTCCCAATTTTTGTCCCAAAGCTATTGAACGATCACCTTTGCCCTGGTGGTGAAAGGTAGGAGGACATCCAAGGGGTTGTATTGGGTTGCCAACACCCAATAGATGTTCCTCAATGTAGAAGCACTGTATGAGACAGATCGATGTTGGACGCCTAGGGCATCAGTGTCACAAGACCAGCTCAGGCCCAAGGTGGATTCCTTTGCTACAGCTTTGTCCTGGGAGAGCCATAGCTCCAGTTTGGCTGATCGGGCACCTAAAGGGAGGTGACTAACAAGACTGGCTCATTGCTGGTCCATTGCAGGATGTCAAATCTTCCAGATGCTAGAAGGTCCCGTAACTTGTTGAGCAGGTGCCGTGCTTCCTGCGCAGATGTAAAGCTCTGTAGACAGTTGTCTACATAAAAGCACTTCCCAAAGAGAACATTGCATGTGTCTCTGTAGAGCAAAGAATGCACAACAAAGACTACAAGTAGTCCCAAAGGGAAGTACCCGCCACTTATAAATGTCAGGAGGGTCCTTTCTTCTTATGTTATGCCAGAGGAAGCGTAGCAGAGAATTGTCTTCAGGTAAGAGCAGTTCCTGATGAAACAAACCACGTATGTCTGTACTGATGGCTACACTATGTTCCCTAAAGCAGAGACACCCAGGAGAGATGGGCTCAAAGCTGGCCTGGGCCGCAACCATTCATTGAGATTGAGACCTTAATACGTTGAAGACTATATGGTCTTTACCATTGTGATTGACCATATGGTGGGGAATGTACCAACTTTCTTCAGTGGTAGAGGTCTCAGGGGAAAGTTTGACAACAGCATTGGCAGTCACCAGCTTCTCACTATGCGGCCTGATGTGTATGCGCGCAACGTCAATAGCGATGATTGGTCTGGATCCAATCAGACATCTGGTCTTAACTGAAGGCTTTGAAGGGGGTGACTGAGATAATGGTCATATTTGTTGCAGTATGGGCAGAAGGCTTTGAATACTGCTTGCTTCTTGGCTGACTGTGTTGGCTCAGAAGAGGCTGCTACAGTGATCGCATTCTCCACAACCTCATTAGTCCCATGCAGTATGGTGGTGTATCGAGCTGTTGATTTGACCTCATGCTTCCGATACTGTCTTTGCCCTTGTCTCTGCTGCTGTTTACTGCTCATCTGTGATTCAGAGCTTTGACACCATGCCTCATAATGGAGCCACTCTCATAGATCAACAAAAGTACACACAGTCCCAGGACAGTGACCCATCCGACGACGGAGCTCTGACCTCATCTCTGCTGGTAACTTACGCAGAAGGCCCAGAGTGTTGAGCATGCCTACAAGAGCTTTTATTTGCAAAGCAAATCTGCACTGGATTTTCATGAGAGGGAGATTTTTTGAGAGGGATGAGACTGGTGCCAAGGTGCCGGTCTGGATGTTGTATAAAGTATAAAGTACTTGAAAGCAATACTTGAGTAAAGCTACAAATATCTTACCAGTCTTTTTCTGGTACAATACGTAAGATAAGTTAAAGTCTCCTTTTAGAATATGACTTGTGAATGAACGTACTTAAGTCTCAAAAGTAATTTTCTGATATTAGATAGTACTTAATTATTATAAGTAAAAATTTAAAAAAACTTTGGTTACGAACTTCATCGTCTATGACACTTTCAGTTATTATGCTTCCTCCTCTTCGTTTTAGTTTTGGCCTGGTTTTTTTTTTTTTTTTTGCCTCTTGGCACCAAACATGCATTACATCACCAACTGGAATGGAGCACGCATTAACTTGATTGAATGAGCAATCATTCGCCAAACCTGCTTTTTTCCATTTTAACAAATTTCTTGGTATTTTATTTTTTAGTAACGAGTAACTAAGATTCTTAGGGGAAATGTAGTGTAGCGGAGTAAAATTAAAGGTTAAAAGTAAAGTACAGATACTTATAATCCTACTTAAGTACAGTAACACAATATTTGTAGAGATTAATTTGCTGAACAAAATCTCTAAGTATCACAAACCTTTGTATGTGTCAAAATAACACATAGAAAAAACAAAACAATGCAGATTGACCCCATATATCACTGAACACACAACCGACTGCACGTATGTAAGTATCACTGTAAACATGCTGGAAGCAGATGACAAAACTGTTGCTCATTCATTCACTGGGCTTAACGACGCATGGCGTGGGAAGGTGCTGTGCCACAGCGCAGTGTTTATCATTTCATTGCTTTGACAGCAGGCTGCTACAGTATATATCCAGACAGAACACCACACTGAATGTCAGTCTGCATGCACATTTTTTCAGCTTAAACTGGTAGTGAGATCAACAGAAGTGCGGACTGCCGAGTTGTGTGTGTGTGTGTTTGAGAGAGAGAGAAAGAGAGAGAGAGAGAGAGAGAGAGAGAGAAGAGAGATCAGAAATTAAAGGAAGAAACCAATGACATTGACAGTAAGATGCAATGCACTCTCAAATGGGTTCACTCATCTACCAAAATCCATTTGAATATTTTGAAATGGTTCTCATGGCAAATATTGATGTATGTGATTCATTTAAACTAATTATTTACAAAGCATGTAATTATTTGTGTTAACAATAATAATTCTCAGATAGTTGTTAGTTAATCAGTAAGCTATTGAAGTGTCTATAGATGGATTTTTTTCACTTTGGATGGAGCAAAGCTAGCCGTTCCCCCTGCTAGTTAGCTAGGCTAACTTCTGTTTGTCCTCACTCTGACTCTTAAAACCAGACATTTTGGTCAGTAAAACAATCATCTAGCAACACTAGGTATGATTTAAATGCCTATAGTTATCTAATGTAGAATAAATAAAATATGCATAACACACAAAACAGCCTGCAGATGCAGATGGGAAGACCCCCAAAAAGGAAAAAATGTAATCTAGTTGATAATATCCGGCTCTACTCACCTTCTGGCCTGGTGGACCAATAGGACCAGTGACCCCTGGGTCTCCACACTTCCCCTAAATAAAACACACACACACACACCACATTTGTCTGACAATACTTCGGGGGCCTTCTGTTAAATACAATAATTCATAAACACAAATCATATGGCTCTATTTAAACCATTACAAATACCAGCACACAGATCAGTGAGAGCATATCAGAGTGTGATTGCATGCTGAGCAGAGGGCAGCATGCACACAATGCTGTTTGAAGTGGAATCACAGCAAGTGGTGATTTATCACTATGCTATTACTGGTGTCTTCGTTGTTAAACAGCTATGCCAGTCACACAAAGTATGCCAGTGGTGCATCATGAAAAAGAAAATTATCTGAAGTGTAATTTCAGAAAAAAAAGTTCAGAAGGACATTTTAAAAGCAGAATTTTTTTGTGTGTGAATCATGCAAAATAGGCTCCATCCACACTACTATGTTTCTTTATTTTTTTGGGATTTTTTAGGGGCATTTTAGGCCTTTAATTGACAGGACAGGTTAAGACATGAATGGGGAGAGAGAGGGGGGGAATGCCTTGCAGCAAAGGGCCACTGGCCGGAACGATTTATGATGTAAATAGACTACAGTTTGCAGACATGAGCTTTGATATTATAGCATCAATATGTCTTTGAATGAGCGTTGTTGTTTTTCGCAGTCAGAATTGAAAAATAATACACAACAGAAAGGTTCACTTCGGCTGAAATTATCTTGGTAGTTTTCAGAAATGCCTCGACGGCGCTCTCCTCTTTACAAAACTAGGATAATGCTCGCTGTAGTGTCCCTGACGTGAGGGTGCACAGGCCAAAAATGACATCATCACAAATTTTTCTCAGGTTCTGCAATAAACGTTGTTATTGGCCCAACCAGGCTGGCTGGCTCAAAATCTGTCTGAACGAGCGGGGGACCAGACATATCTGCCAAAACAAATAAAACGTAAGATTGCAGATTTGTCTGGTTCCCAGGCTAGTGTCCACCTTCAATAGCATTCGCAAAATTAATCTGCGCACCATTGATGAAGCAAAATTGCTACTATATTTATTTATTATTAAACCTTTATTAACTTGCTTCCTGCTTCTTACAGTGCAGACGCTTTGCTGCTTGCTCCTGCCTCTGCTTGCATATTTTTGCTGATAATCTTGCTTTTCCTCTGAGAGAAACTATGAGCAGCGGCTCTTGGATACCTATAAATCATTGAACTATACATTTTTTGTAGACATAGTAGGCTATTGCCATATTTTAACATTTTTCTGCCTGAGCGTGGCCTACCATTAGCTCAAGCCTGTCCTACAGTGACTGCAGCTAAAGCTAATTAGCAGCAAGATGCCTCCTTTTTCCGTGGATGACTACTACAAACTCCTTCAGAAGATTGCACTTCTGGAAACCAAGGTTCACCTATTAGAAGTGAACGTGGAAGTGAACAGATCTTGTGGAAATGACACCACTTTACCATGGACCCAAAACAATGGACAAAAGCATGCTAACACACGGCTAATTAGCACCAAGAAGACTACAAAGAAACAGGAGGGCTGTGGAACGGGTAATAAATCAACAAGTGGTAGTCCTCCCTGGAACTCGTCTGGTGCGAAGCCTAAGAGTAAATCATTTTCCTGGGAAATGGGAGGACGACTAACGGGCAGGGCACAGCGCCCTGAGATTTGTGATACGACCGGCTGGCCTGCATTATCATCCCAGCAGAGCGCCTCTT
This sequence comes from Percina caprodes, assembly GCA_013375575.1. Taxonomy (NCBI): domain Eukaryota; kingdom Metazoa; phylum Chordata; class Actinopteri; order Perciformes; family Percidae; genus Percina; species Percina caprodes. The sequence goes on from JABXJD010000058.1 coordinate 1,299,607, forward strand.
CAACCCCTGTACCTAGTCGGACACAGCCGTGGACAGCTGCAAAAGGGAAAATAAGCAACAAAATGCCTCCCCAACAACTTGATGTGCAACAAGAAAACAGATTTGCTCCTCTGCTGCTGGACGCTGGACAGCCATCTGATGACCGGGATTGCGTCTCATCGCCACACAGCAGGGTAAGGACCAAGAGCAATTCAAAAAGTAAAAAGCTAACAACTGGGCCTCAAACCCTGATTGTGGGTGACTCTGCTGTAAAAGATTTAAAAAACATTAAAAACACCAAAATACTCTGTTTTCCCAAAGACACAGTGTCTGACTTGGCCCAAAGAATCCCAGATATCATGGCAGAACACCCAACTGTGAAGAACATTATATTACATATAGGGTCGCATGATGTTGTAAAGCAACAGTCTGAATTGCAGAAACTGGACTTTATGGGACTGCTAAACCAAGTCAGCTCGTAAACGCAGACGTGTTTATCAGTGCGCCTATACCGCCAGTGAGAAGAGGAGCTGAGAGATTCAGCCGACTGTTGGCACTAAACAAATGGCTTTCAACTCAATGTATCGTCCATTCTCTGCAGTTCATTGACAATTTTAACATTTTCTGGGAGCGCTTACATCTTTTTAAAGCAGATGGACTTTTCCTTAACAAGCCAGGAGTAAAGCTGTTCACCTCTAACCTACTTTACTCTCTGCGCTACACTGCTCCCCCCGCCAAGGACAAAAGACAAGACCAATCTAATCAAGAGGAAAATACAACAAAGTTTGGCAGTGATCCACCACAGCCCCCACCTGTGCACAGATTTGACCGTGGGAGACCAGAGAGCAGAGATACGGAACCTCAACGCTCCTTTTCACCCGTCCAGCACCCCTCAAACCACCCTACCAGCCCCGAATCCCTTGAGGAGCCATTGCTGTCTCCACTCACCTTTTCCCCTCTTTCCCCTACTTCTCTGATATTATCTCTAGAAACAATAATAATTCACGTGCTTTGTTTGCTACTGTCGATAGGTTAACAAACCCTCCAGTACCAGTAGCATCTGAACTTTTATCTACCAAGGCCTGCAATGACTTTGCCTTTTGTTTTAGCTACAGAGTTAGGCATCTCAATTCTTATACGAATTTATTTCTACAGATATGTCTGTGCGTTTTTCTTATTTCCTTTCAGAAAAAAAGGCCAAAAAGTGCAAAATAAAAAACTTCTCAAATTAAAAAACAAATCCAAATCACTCACACATACCTGAAATAACTACATGCACAAATTTATAGAAATAAGTCATTATAATTTGACGAAATGGTGAAATGCAATAACTAAGGCCTTATTTTTGCTTTGACACAGCTGGAGCCATCACAGGGTTAAAATTTTCTGGTCAAGTTAGGTATCAATCGACTCGTCTTCTTATTGGCTAAACAGGGAGGCTGGTTTTATAACCATTGCTTTTGACTGGTTGGAGTAGCTGTCAGTCTTTCCCACTTTTGCCCTCTGTAAATCGTGCGACTTGATTGGCTTCCATAAGGGCTAAATCAGGTTAAAGTAGACGGATTGGCTAAAAAAAGCTGTCAATCAAAAACTGGCAAGTCAAACAATCCATCTGAATAGAAAGATACATTGTAACGTTATCTGGAACGGCAGTAGGAGCGAACAAAATCCATAAATGATGGACTTTTCAGCTTTGTTTACGAGGAAACATGGCCAGAATCTACAAGATTGTGAGGGGACCAGCTCGTTTTGAATTAAAAGGATTGGATGTACTTATTCTTTGGACTGTTGGTGATGTAGGAAAAAAAGTTTATGGCGATCTTTCACCGCTGTGAATAAAGACACAAGGAGAAAGGTAGGGACACACGCTCAACTTTAGACACTTTCGGCGCAGAATCCTTCTGTGTTTCTTTACTTCAAAACATGATTATAACCGCTATATGCTTTGTGTGTGGGCTTTACTTTCTAATGATGTGCTGCATGAGCGTGTTTATGAAGATTTAATTTAGCAATTTATGAGTGAAGAAAACGTTTTCTCCTAAAATGGAGAAAATGTCCCGGCAGCGGGACAGTGCTGGCTGAACAGGATAAAGTAAAGGGAAAAAGCCAAAACGCACAACATGAGCACTTTGAGCACTGCGTGATAGGGTGGTTCCCAAACATGTGTTAGGTTGTGTAAAATCAGAAGTGTTATCTATTTATTTATGTTTGTTTACGGATTGATTGATTTATCCAATTGTCAGGTGCCATTTTCTGCTAGCTCTCATTCTCAACACACTGTCAAAGACCACATGTTCACGTCTATATGCATGAAACACTGTCGTTTACGACACTATGGGAACGGCTTTAGGCATGACAGGGCTGAATGCGAATGAAAACTACTCCAATCCTATTGGTCCTAGTGAGAACGGTAGCATGTGACGGCATAACCGTAGGGGCATATAAGCACACCGGCACATAGCTCATTAGCTCTTTCTATGAAGCAAGGCACTCCAGGCGGGGCGAGGCGCGGCGAACCGACACAGTGTCTCGTTCCCCTATCTCGGGGAACAAGGGTTACATACGTAACCCGAGACGTTCCTCTTCGAGGGGAACTCGAACTGCGTCGGTTACGACACTATAGGAACGAGATACCCACTAACCCGCGTCGAAACCCCGCCTGCCGTAGCGTGCAAGCAACCTGTGGGCACGACTAGGAGGAGATCACCCGGGTGCCGGGTGCGGAGGGAAGGTCCAGACTATAGAACCTGAAGAAGGTGTGTGGAGTGGCCCAGCCAGCCGCATCACAAAGCTCCTGGAGAGACGCTCCAGAGAGGAGAGCCGTGGAGGCCGCCATGCCTCTCGTGGAGTGAGCCCATACAGCCATAGGTGAAGGCAAACTGTGCACCTGATAGGCCAGGGAGATAGTCTGAACGATCCAGTTGCTGATAGTATGTTTGGAAGCACACCGAAACACACCAGCAACTGGTCCGACTTCCTCCACTGGGAGGATCTCCGAGTGAAGACACTCAGTGCTCTGACAGGGCAGAGCAAATGGAACCTCCCGTCCTCCGCCGTCACATGAGGTGGAGGATGAAATGCCTGCAGCACCACAGGCCCCATGACAGTGGACTGCAGCTTGGGAACGTAGCCCGGAATGGGGTGCAGGATGGCCCTCACATTACCAAACTCCAGGCATCAGGAAGCAACCGAAAGAGCCTGGAGGTTCCCCACCCAAGACGTTCCACTTCAGGCCATACATCCTCCGTGTAGACGGGGCCCTGGAGCTAAGGAGAGTCTCGACCACTCCTGCTGTCAGGCCCGCCTCTAGGTACTGGGCCCCCTCAAGGGCCAGACCCACAGCCGCCACAGGGCGGGGCTAGGGTGAAGAACCCGGCCCCCTGCCTGGGACAGCAGGTCTCTCCTCAAAGGCACCTGCCACGGCGGACCGTCCAGGAGCGCCATCAGGTCCGAGAGAACCACAGAGGACAGTGCGTAGTCTCTTGAGACGCAAACAAGTCCACGTCTATAGGTCCGAACCTTCCGCACAAGGACTCAACCACCTCAGAGCCCGTAACACGGCCAGCATCGGAGCAATTGATGTCCTTGACAGGAACAAAGGCTTCTTCCACACCGACAGGGCACGAAGACATTTGTGCGTAACGTATCACGGAACGGCAACGGAGCAGCCACCACTGCAGGGTCCTTGGGACAGGAACAAAGGCTTCTTCCACACCGACAGGGCAACACCCTTTGAAAGTGTTTCACTGTGATGGCGCGGCCCAGCCTCACACCCTTCAGGAGAACAGACTTGACGCGAACGAGTCCCACATCACCCCTAAGAACACAGTCCTTTGCTGCCAGCACACTCTTTCCCTCGTGAGCCTCAGCCCCAAACAAAGAAGATGAGCACGACATCTCGATGCCAAACCGCCAACTCCTGAGACTGAGCCAGGATAAGCCAGTCTTCATGTAATTGAGAACCCGGATGCCCAGCCACAGAGGGGCCAGCACCGATCCACACGGTGAAAGGTGAGGGAGTGCCAGCAAGGAAGACCCATACACACCACGCCTAAGAACACAGTCCATTGGGCGGGTGCCAGCACACGTTCCCTCAGATCCACGTGACAAACCTCCATGGACCAAACAAGATGGCGGATGGTGAGCACCTGTATCTCCTCAGAGACCGGTTCAGAACCCGCAGATCCAGAATAGGGCGCAGGCCTCCGTCCTTCTTGGGAACCAGGAAGTACCAGCTGTAGAAACCGGACCCGCTGGCCGGTGGGGGAACAAGCTCCATGGCCCCCTTCTCCAGCAGTGAGCGCACTTCATGTCTCAGCACCAGGCCCTGGTCCGGGCGCACCACAGTCCGGACCATATGTTCTCGAAACGTGCGACGTACCGATCCCGGACGAGCCCCTGAAGCGGGCCGCCAGGAAGAACTTGCCGATGATCCGCAGTCCGGGAGCCAGACCCCTGGCCCACTGCCACCCCTCAGGGCAGGCAGAGTGGAGAAGGCTCGGCGGTGGCTAGCGCTCCCGAGCGCCTCGGCGGCGGCACAACAACGCAAGCGGCCGCCCAGGAGGGGACCTCAGTCGGCCTCCGGGGGCTAAACACATAGTCAGGACCTCCGTGCCTTGCCCCTCCGCGACTGGATGACGTCCCTCAGGTCCGACCTGCCGGGAGGAGCGTTGCCCCGCGTCCCAAGCCGCTCGAGGGGGACCACGAGAAGCCACACTCCGTCTCTGGCGCTGTCGGTGGGAGCTGGTAGAGGGCTGAGAAGGGCCAGCCGTCCTAGCAGAGCGGGACCCAGTCCGGCGAGGGAGAAACTGCTGGAACACCTCCCCCTGGGACCTGACTTGGCGAAACCTGTCGACGACAGAGTTCACCGCATCTCCGAACAGGCCAGTAGTGGAAACCGGCGCATCCAGGAGGAATTCCCTGTCCTTCTGTCGGATGTCCGACAGGTTCAGCCAAAGGTGCCTCTCCGTGGCCACCAACGCAGACATGGAGCGACCCACAGCTCGGGCCGTCGCCTTGGTGGCACGAAGCGAAAAATCCGTGGCCCGGCGCAGCTCCGCCATCTCCTCCTCAGAGGGGCTCCCTCTCTCGTCCATCTCCAGCAGCAGGTCCGCCTGGTAGGCCTGCAAAACCGCCATGGTGTGCAGGCTTGCTCCAGCCTGGCCCGCCGCCAGCCCGCCTTCCCTACCAGCGAGGAAGCTCCTACACATTAGCTCCTCAGAGCCACAGTGCAGCCGCCTCTCCAGCCTGCGTCCCCGAGCAGAAGAAGCCGAGTAACGAGGACCAGGGGAGTCGGAATCGGCAGACAAAGGACGAGAAAGGGCCACAGCTGTCTCGGAACCCTCCAGCAGATCCCGCCGCGATCCCCATGACCGGAAGCGCCGAGCCGCCTCAGCGACCGCGGGGTCCGAGCCACGGGGAGAGCGCATCATCCGCGGAAAAGAGGGCCACGCGGGACCGCAGTACCCGCATGGGCAGGGCCACGCAATGGTCACAAACAGCCCCCTTGAGAGCTGCGGTGGCGTGCGACAGGCCCAAACAAGCAACACACAGTTTGTGCGAGTCACCTACCGCGATGAAATGCGGGCAGGGAGACACACCTCTCCGGAACCAGTACAATCGCTCGGACATGATTCCAGGTGAGTAGGATACAGTAGCCTTTCAATACCAACATCAACCAACGTGCCTGCTGAATAGAAAAAAGCTAATGAGCTATGTGCCGGTGTGCTTATATGCCCCTACGGTTATGCCGTCACATGCTACCGTTCTCACTAGGACCAATAGGATTGGAGTAGTTTTCATTCGCATTCAGCCCTGTCATGCCTAAAGGCGTTCCCATAGTGTCGTAACTAACGCAGTTCGAGTTCCCCTCGAAGGGGAACTCTGATCGTTCACTCACTCTCCTGCCATTTTTCTGTCATGCATGCTGTGCCCTGATTATACAAATTTCAAAGGGACAGGAAATCTGCATTTCAAGGTCAGGGAAATGTGAAAATGGCCTTTGTGCTAATCTTTGCAGAAAGGGGCACTCCACTGACTTTACAGATAAGAATTAGTCTACTTGGTATTTTTTGCTGTTTTGGGGGCTAAAAGTCAGGATATTACAGTCTCTGCTGTTCTGATTTTGACTGTTCTTGTACACTTGTCTCTTGCAAATCCCCTGACTTTACAAAAGATGGCAATAAGGAATCTGGAGTACCATTTAAATATCTAACTAACCCCCTACTTATGTAAAATACTGTTAACCTCACTTTGCATCTAAAAGAGTCCAACTTGAACTGAGAAATATAGTGCGCACACATCAACCAGTCCAAATATGAACCGTCCTTGGCAAAATAGCATTTATCACATATTTCGAAACAGTTGCCTCCCTCTCAGCAAAATGCAGTTCTCTCTGTGGGAACATCAACATAACAGGGAGGGAGGGTAAGCATTAGAACAGGCTGAGAACAGCCGAGTGGCTGGGGAGCAGCAGGACATTAGCATAATAACTAATTATAACGTTCAACGCACAGACCTTGGGACCATCTTGGCCAATCTCTCCGGGCAGTCCCCGGGGGCCCTGGGTTCCCTGGATGGAGAGAAATATTGGGGGAGAGAAGGGAAAGGAGAGGGAGGGCAGGAAAGGGACAAGGGAGGAAAGGAATGAGAGGGAGAGAGAATATGAGATGAAAGAGACAGGAACGATGCTTTGGGCTGAATGTGACGTGAGTGCGTGACGGCTTAGTCAGGAGGCACTGAGGGAAAAATGAGATGGCTCAGGCACACACACTTACACACACGTACACACGCACACACACACACAAACACACACACACACACACACACACACAAATTCATGCACGTCCACACTTTGCGCACACAAACACACACCAGTTTGCATATTCAACAGAGCATTCTGCTGTATCAAGAGCCCAGGTCCATCTTCCCACATGCTTTCCCCAGAGAAACACACACGCACACAAATAAATATACTTTCCAGGAATCTGTTTGACTATGAGAGCAAAATGGTAACATGACTTATCAATAAAATGTATTATTATTATTATTGTTTCCCAAAATGTGTTGTTTGTTTTCTGGATTCATACAATTGAATTGTCTGAATCAATTGAATACCAATCAATCCCAATTCTAAATTGCACATACAAATATGTGTTTCAGTAGTGTATGCACATCCCAATACATCAGTATCATCCGCAAAAACTCTATTACAGTAAGAAAAAAGGCACCCACACACTAAATAGAGGTATTCACCTAATTCAAACCAGGTGTGAATCCCAACTGAAGGCCTTTAATCAACCCTCCATTGAATAAACCTGTCAGGGTTTCCATTCCCACATGCCACACCGCATGACCACATTATAAAGGTGGCAAATTTAACACTACAAATTCTTTTAATAGTAATTCTGTGTATGCAGGTTTGCCTCATAAGGTCCTTTCTGTTGGGAGGGGCTGGGTAATCCTAAAGTGTAGAACAATAGGTAAAACAGTTTTTGCAGCAATTGACGTGTGTGAGGCTGGGTTAAAAGGGCTTGAAGAGAAGGGGAGCGAGAGAAGGAATGGGCAGCTTGCTGAGAGGTTGCTGTTTTGTTTGCTTGAGGGTATTTTGCCTTATTTTTTTTGTATTTTGTTTGAGTATGTTTTTGGTGTTATTTTGTTAATAAATACCGTATTTTCCGGAATAAAGTTGGTCCGGAGTATAAGTCGCATCAGTCAAAAAATGCGGCATGAAGAAAAAATAAAATAAATACTGTATATAAGTTGCACTGGACATAGTCCAGTGCGACTTATATACAGTATAGAGTCGCATTTTTTTTAGAAATGTATTTCACAAAATCCAAGACCAAGAACAGACATTTAGCTTACAGAACAACAGGCTGAATATGGTAGGTGTCCGGCATGTTAACGTAACACATTAACAGTTATTCAACTACACAACTTTCTCACTCACTCCAAACTTTCTTTCTGCTGCTTGATTACCATCTTCAGCCGCATATTTTACTACTTGCAGTTTGTAATCTGCAGAATAGGATTTTCTTTCTGAGTTGTCTTTAGGAGCAGCATATAGTTGTCAGAAGCCTAGGCGCTCTCTCGCAGCTGTAGACAGTAAGCTTTTCAGTATGAATTAACATTTAAAAACATGTTAAATTATATATATTTTCATATGTAAGTCAATATATCTTTTTATATATAAGTCGATTTACCACACTATAAATCGCAGGACCAGCCAAATTATGAAAAAAGTGTGGGTTATAGTCACACTAAAATACGGTGCAATAAGTTTTGCTCTTTAAAAGCCTCCTCTCCAGTCTTCAATCGTGACACCACTGTTTGGGCGAGGAGTTTGGTAAATGGTCAGTTATGTTTATTTTTCCAAAATTATCTTAGTAAGATGGATTTAATAGATTTATTTTATTTATTGCATCAATGTATTCAGAGGGTCTGTTTCTTTGATGTATTTGATTGCCCTCTATTGATTTATGTGTTACTGATATGGAATTGGTTTGTGTTGTACACGTAATTGATGGCTCATCCTGGGGTTCACAGTTGGGTCGAACCAGGTGTATATAGACCTTCTTGGTCACATGTTACACATATAATAATACATGTATTGTAATGTAATTTAGAAACTTTGAAAGGTTTCAAAGATTAAGGGTTGATATATATGCGTTTAAATTTGCATCTGAATATTTGACGCCCTTTCAGTTTGTAGGTTAACACAATCCATTTTTAAACTTAATAGTTTGCTGTGGAAACACAGTGATTGTAACAATGTAAGAGAAAAAAATACACAAGTTATAGCAATAAGACACAATTTACAATACAATACATACAATACAACATCATGTCTGGTAACCATGAGTATGTTCATATAAAAGGCCTAACTTGATTGGTGTTGGCTGGGTCAGGTAACAATTAGTTTGACATATAAGTATGGTTATTAATTGTGGTTGCCTAGATACAAGAGTGGCTCATCCTACTTCCTCCGCCTGACTCTATATGTGTCTGTGTCTTAATGGGTGTCAGATAAGTCAGCGACCCACCCACTGCAGGCATATTGTTGTAGCAGTGTTCTGTTCTACTGACAGGAATAGAAAGAGGGGGTTGAAGACAAATATATGAAGCTTGTGGTTGTGGAAAGGTAGTCTCGCTTTGCCAGACCCCCCTCCAAAGCAAAGGAGAGTCTGGCTGCTCCACATAGCATTCGGGGATGGGAGGAAACGTGCTCTGGTTTAATGGCATTTCTTTAAACCAATTAGGTGGTGGTAAACTTTGCACAGAGCCGCTGCAAAAACTCAGATTGGAGGTCTAGTCTAGCTAGCTGTCTGGATTTACCCTGCAGAGATCTATGGACCAACTAACAAAAGTCCTCAGAAATCCACCGGATTTAAAATGGCAACACAAAGAAATTGTAAGGAAATGGAAAACACACGGAGATGGCAGAATTTCCTTCAGTATCGGAGCAATCCTGGAAGTGGAACAGAAGACTAGTAAAAAGGTGACCTCTGTGCACTTAGATCTTTGCAGCAGGCTATACCAGCTTTTAACTGATAAAAGATATGTAGCACAATGAAGGAAAGGGGAAAAAGCAAAAAAACATAAAATCTCAAAAAAAAACACTGTAATGTATATTAAAGTAAATGCCTTTTCATTCAATGTTCTCTCATCTATCTGTAATGTCACACTTTGACCACGAGAGGGCGGCAGAGATACAGACATATTGTCCAATGATCACCATGGAAGTCTGTGTATTCACAGTGCTCTGCTGTAATTGCATCTGCCCCTGTGTAATCTTGTTTACTAGAGGGGGGTGCCCCGACTGTGTGTACAGCCGCAAACCCACACACACTCATCTGATTTCTAGTTCTAAATTAACAGCCACTCACCACCTTAATGGCATTGCAAAGTAAATCAAATGGTCTCATATGGCGCCTGGGCTAAATTAATGATCTCATTATGAGCCCACTGCAGAGACAGTAATGTGAATTTTAGTCTTGGAGATAAGACTACGTTGCTCAAAGACAAATGTGAAGACAGGTGGACCCTGTTACTTACTTGAAGGTGACCATTTGGATATGTTTCGATCCCATAAGGATTAAAGGAGAATTCCGGTCGATTCCAATACGTAGCTCTGTTGTTTGTAGATTAGGAGTGCTGTCAGTAGAGAGAAAAACGAAACCAATCGGTGCTGCCTACACCGTGTTATCCTCCTGCTAGAGTTAGCACCAACAGGTTTAAACAGGGCAAGTTATAAACGTGTTTTTAGCCTCTAAAGATTTTCAAAATGTCATTAAAAGTGCCTACCCATGTGTAGTGATTCCTTCTGAGGGAACACAGTGAATCTGACTGCTGTAGATGTGAAAGAAATGCATGAAAGTTGTGCTGATTCAACTGTGTTTAGTTCCTGTGTTGAGACGGCAGTATATGTAGTCTATGAATTTAATGCTGATTAAATTTAAATTAATGATGGTGATTAAATAAGGTATTGTCTCCAAACTTACCTCAATTATACCTTGTCTCCTGCTAGTTGTACAACAGCACTTACTTTTAAAAAATAAGCATATGCATATTTTTGAAAATATGTTTGTATCTCTTTTCTGTGTTGTAGTTTGTAGACGGTCCCAAAGCACTCCTTGCAGTATCAACACAGGAACTAAACACAGCTGAATTAGCAGAACATTCGTGCATTTCTGTCACATCTACAGCAGATTCAGATTCACTGTGTTCGCTCAGAAAGAATCACTGCACATGGGTAGATACTTTTAATGACATTTTGTTAACAGGCTAAAAACCCATTTATAACTTGCCCTGTTTAAGCCTGTTGGGTGCTAACTCTAGCAGGAGGATAACTCGGTGTAGGCAGCACCGACTGGTTTCATTGGTCTCTCCACGGACAGCACAACAAATTTACAAACAACAGAGCTACGTGTTGGAATCGACCGGAATTTTCCTTTAAATGTGGGCCAAGTAGGAATGCAGGATCAGTCGTGGCAAGCCTTTGTGAGCTGCCTGTATGAGCCCCTTCTAGGTTTCTTGGACAAGGTCAAATTAGACCAAATAGGGACAATAGTCAATAGCCTTTAATTACTAAATATTTGTTTTGGGCAGGGGATTCCTTTACGGTTTTCTCCCAATTTGAAACACCAAATTCCCTATGTACTGCACTACTGAGAGACATGTGCTACCTTCCTCCAAAGAGCTTCACTGTGCAGGAAGAAAGGCCTCAATATGATTGCAACAAACTAGGTCGAAGGATGTCCTTAATAGACTTAATAGGCCGTGTCTAACAGCCAAAGTGCTTATAGCTGTTCCAAATGCTCACACGTCAAGGTGAGGCAAAAAGCCTGCCATCATAGCCTTCTTCTGACTGCATTCCACTGCCTCCCAATCTATCTTTTCAAGCGTTCTATGTCTTGCACACATCTACTATTTTTTTAGGCTTAAACAAAGAATTGTGCATATGTAGGTTATGGCAAAAACCTTCTGACAGCTTTTCCCTATGTCATGGTGTTCATTTGGTTTTATACACAAAATGTGACAGAAGTAACCATATGATTTTTTTTTAACCCTTGAGTTGTCTTTGGGTCAAATTTGACCCCCTTAAAAACTTTCTATAAGAAATATGGCATTCTTTTTAACCAAATTACCACAAAAAAGGATGGATTTTTTGCAACTACAATTAATCACTTTCATTGAGGTGGTAAATTGAAATGGTTTGACATCAGCATCCTGACCAAACTCATCCACTCAACACAACAACTATTAGTCAAAATAATTCATAATTTCTGCTTTTTTAAACTCAAATATTAGGTATAATTCTATACAAATGAGGGTTATTGACCATGGATTCCAAAAAGTAGTGTAAAACTAGTGATAGTAAGGTGGTGGTAGTGAAATCAAAAAAATAAATAATGTGTTGAAAATGTCAAATGTTTTGACCCGGGAGGACAACACAAGGGTTAAAGAGAGACATTAAAACAAAAGTTCAAGCTGTGCTTCATCTTAACACCTTTGCACACATGGCCACTTGCTGCACTAAGTGGGCTTTCATTTCACCAGGGGCGGAGTGGGGCGCTAAAATCAGCCAGGAAAATTCTGACGGCACCGGCCCACCACCGGCCCAACCCCCCATTTATCAATAACACAAACAAAATCTATTTTTTTAACCCAAAATATGCGATGTTTCTTTGTGTGGAATTCCTCCATCTGTTCTAAAGCAATTAGGAAGGACTTAACAGAAACCGGACCACTAGATGGCACTAGAGAAATGCACATTATTGACAATAAAGTGTAGGTTTAAAGCTGTTATGGGTTTTCTATTAATAAACAGCTGCTGAAATATAACATCATATACTTGTAATCGTGACTTCTCCTCACTAGTGCAGTAACAGTTGACGTAAATCCATGCAGCAATTGTGTTGGCTGAAATAAATGAGGTACCAATACAGGGAACGATCACTGAATCATTTCGGCATGTTGAAGAAAACTTAAGAGTGATGATGTTGTACCAACCAGAGTTCCATTTAGTCCAGGTGGTCCTTGTGGCCCAGGCAAGCCTCTCTCGCCCTAAAAATACATTCAAGAACAGAAAAGAAACACCTGAAGGGAATGAATTTAATTCACCATTCAACAATTCTGACAAGTTCCTTTCAGTCAGATCACATTTTACCCTGATGTCCCTTTGGACCAGCTACGCCAGGAGGTTTGATGAAAATGATGTGATATGGTGTCAAGTTTTCAGCCCAGCTGATGTATTTTATCTTTATTCTGAATATTTAAATGCTCGGTAAGATGCTGTAAAATGCTGTGGTGTGCAACACTCCTCATTCCAATAACAACATTGATAGACCATTAAACATTCAGTGGTCTCTGTGACTGTGTGTTTACACCTAAGTCCAGTCATTGAACCTCTGCTGGAGACACACTGTCTACACTGCAAGCATATAGCTATGATTGCCCTCTTACCCAAGGTCCACCTACTTGCTTGTTCTGGAGTGTTTAACCATTTAACCCAGTCTTCATAATCATGTTTGCTCAGTTGCCATGAAACTGTACTGTAGATTTATTTTGGCGTAACACTGGAAAAACCTGTGTTAGTGAGTATGCAGGTAAAAGGTAGAAGGAGATGTCTGAAACTGTACTGTAGATTTACAAACTTTTCATTATTCTGAGCTCTATTTGGTCTTTTCATCAATGTTTGCCTTAAGTAAGCTTGCCATCTTATCTTATCCTACTCTTACACTGACTATATGTAACTTTTAAATGTTTCTGAAACTGTGTAATGTTCCATCTGATGATCATAAATGACCTGTAATAGAAAACGAGACTAACAGTGAAAAGAACCATATTTTTTTTTATTGTTTTTCTTAATGCCTTCACACTGGTCTGATTTTTCCTGCGAGGTCATAAAATAATTTACAGCAAGTAGACGGCGCTACAGGGCACACTTTCTGATGGGTCACAGATGAGTGAGTATGCAGGTGAAAGGTAGCAGGAGATGTCTTTATATAGGCCTAATTGTATTTTAATTTAATTTAATAAGTTATCTGCTGTAGTTATGGCTGATACTGGGGCAGGGCCATCACAAAAAAAAAGAAATAAAGGAAGAACAACTAAAAGATAAAACAGAAAGTGAAAGACGACGGGCTAAATCTGAGTCACACTCGGGCAAGCTTTCAACAAATGGAGACAGTTACGGGATTGTAAATGATTTAACACTGAATCCCAATTGGTCCTTAGGTATGTAATGTCTATTTCATTCGTAAAATAACTTCAAATTGAGCGATGTGGTTGTCCAAAGGAGCCCTGGAATGAACACAAATTGAAAGTTACAAATAACCACTTTCAACAAGTGTGTTTATTAATTTTTAGAGACGATAATCACACTACAACAAATAATACAGGTGCAAATCAGAAGTGACACAGTAAAGGTCATCATCAATAAAACATGAGAGGGCTGTAACATGCAATGGTTGGCACAGTAGATCAACATAAAAGATCCTTAAGGTTCACCTGTGGTCCAAATGTTAACTTATGAGAAAATCACTTCAAATACAACTAAGTAAAGACAAGCAGACGTATACTAAATACATAATAATACTCATTTGTACACGGAGAGCATGCCTCCAATGCTTTCATCCCCTCTAAGAACACCATAAAAGATCTCCACATGTTGTCAAAGACGAGATATTTACCCTTTAACGTAAACGTGAGTTTTTCCAGTGCAAGACAGTCTGACAGTCCGGTAAGCCAGACATTTACACCAGCTTTGATAGTGGATTTCCAAAATTTAGCTATGGTATATTTAGCTTGTAAGATGCAAAAAGTAATCATAGATTTGTTTGCCTTACTGAGATTATGATTCACGTGAAAAATGCCAAAGATGCACAGTTTGGCGTCTAATAATAGCCTTATACCTGTGACATGTAAAATCATATCCATCCATCACTCCAAAAAGCCTGGATTTGTGGGCCGTCCCATAGGCACTGATATAATGTGCCTTTTCTACCTCATTTGTAGCATGTATCAGGATTATTGGGGCTGAATTTATTTAACTGAGTTGGTGTTACATAGTTCTCATTATCCACTTATACTGAAGTAATTTAAAATGGGCATTTATTGTTTGTGTTTGAGATTTTAAGCACATCTTCTGCCAGTCCTCAGTTGAGATTGCAGAGTTTAAATCCTCACACCATGCCAATCTCTTCCTCTCTGAGGAGACCTTTGATCCCCCCATTTCATACAAACTACAAATAGCCACTTTAACCTCGGCAACAGCAGTTGACAAAACAATCTCACCTCATGATCGACCTACTAATGAAGACTCTACTGTTATCTATTCTCTCATTAAACTAATTTCCAACTGCAGCTGTTTTCAATTAAAATGGCTAGATTAGCTGGTGAACATAGTGGAGCATTTAGCTGCTAAAGAGATTTCCCTCAGGGGTTGGTGGAACCCAAAACCGAGCAAAAAAAGAGAGTGGATATTTTTGGCCGTTGTATTTTGCCAGGTGGCCAGAAACACGACTCCAAATGAGTACAAATGTTGCTCTGTGTCTACTGTATGTGGAAATAAGCTGTTTGCTAACGCATTTGGCATATCAACTGTTGTTATGCTGCCCCCAAATAGCCAAAGAATGGTCTGTTAAAGGTCCATCGTCCTACAGTTACCATTGTCTAGCCAACCGACAGTTGATATACACATGCACACTATTTCAAGACATGTTATTAGAGGTTACACACTTCTGAAAACTAAAGGCAACTGAGTGGGCTATAAAACCATGCTGATAGACAGACATGGAAACAAACAGCGTGGCGTTGTTTCTGTCACTGTTTGTTGCATGTCCTTTTAAATGATTAAAAAACAATTTTTGGCAATATCTAAATGTTTTTTTTTTTTTAATTGCTGATGTTTCTTTTAATATTTTTCTGTTCTGAAGTGTCTGTTACTATTTTTGTGTCTTGGCAAGTAGATCCCTGTCTTTAAGCACAGGACATGGTAGTTCATTAATTAAATATGAATAGGGGTTACATTATACTAAGTCCTGTCATGTAATGCATCAGCTAACAGAGATTATGATCTAGGAACAGTCAAAGGCTTTGGAAAAGTGGCTTCCTCCCCGTCATACAAATCCAAATAGATCATACTGGAGGATCAAAGTGCTGTGAACCGGCACTGATGATTCCACTACAGATAAGCTTGCGGTGTGTGTGTGTGCGATAAAGTAAAATAAGTGATATGCTCTGGATTCAAAGTAGTCTGCTAGCTCCGGATATCAGTGGGTGTCTGACACGGTGGCTTTAGCTCAGTAACAACATCGGGGCTTTCTCACATCACAACAACTTCCTGTGTACTCTGTCTTCCTCTCTGAATCTGTTTGTCAAAGATATCAGTCAGTGTCACGTTTCAATCTCAGAAAAGCCAAATAGACAATTTGGGTGTGGATTGAATGTGATTAAAACTAAACTATTCACACTGATTCTAGTTCTGTAGCTTTTTAGGTTTTAGGTTCCAAAGAGGGTGATAGTGATTTTTTTTTCTTTTTTTTTGCGGCCACATTTTTGTATTTGATGGTGAGAGTGATTGAAATATGAGATGCATCCATTTCTCTGGCGAAAACATGAGGGTGATAACAAATAATTCCCATTAGAGTGACACGGGCCCTCCATCATAACATTAGTCATCCATCTCTCATCAGCATGGGGAGATATGATCTGTCTTTATCGAGACAGTGTCATACCTTCACCCTGAGGTGAGCAGAGGGCAGAACAGGAGAGGGTAGGACGACAGACAAACTGAGAGACCAGATCAATTCCAGACTAATGTCATAGGAAAATACTGTATGAACAGTAACACCAAATGTCCTCAAGTATAAAACAATTCACATAACAGAACCCAACCAAGCCCAAGACATTTAGCCCTATATGTTGTAAAGTCAGTCTAACAAGCTTAGACTAGCTTAGCTTCTTTGCTGCTTACAAGCTTTTCTGAATTTGGCACACCATTGTTAAATGTGGCTAAGATTGCTACCATTTTCCTGTTATCAGGCTTTTGCGGGTTGCTGCCCCGACACTCTGGAACAAATTACCCCTGATATTAGGACGATTACAGATGTAGCTCTTTCTAAGTCGAAACCCCAAACTTATCTGTTTAGAATGGCCTTTAATACGTGGTAGTGGTGTAACAATTTCTTTTTCTTATTTCTATGTAACCTTTTTTATACTTGACTGTTTTCCATGTTTCATTCTTTTATTGTGTGATATGTTGTTTCACTCTTGGTTTCTGATGTGAAGCACTTCGGATACCTGCTGGTTACTGTAAAGTGCTATAGAAATAAATGTTGATTGATTGATGTTATTGAACTTGAAACAAGCTTATATATAGTGGCATTGCAAAGGGTTCTCATGTTCTTGCGAAAAAACGGTGGTGCTCGTTGCTTAATGAGGTGTTTAACAAATTGTGGAGCTAGCTAGCTTGGTCGCTTATCAGATCGTACGTTACATCTGCTGGGTTAAAAAAATCAATCTGGTATCTTCATTCTATTGGGACTGTCTGGGTCTCTAATGGTGTATTGTAACTTAGTACATTTCTAAGTGTTTCTATTTTATGCTACTTTATACTTCTACTTGACACCATCTCAGAGACAAATATTACAGTCCAGTTTCATGGCAGTTTGTGGAATGGTCACGTTATTTAATCTATTCATTCATCGGTCAAATAGATATAGATACGTCTGAGCGTCTCCTGCCATCATCATTCCATATAGTATGCCAGACATTAAATGTGTCTGGCCATCCTCTGATATAATAATAATAATAATAATAATAATAATAATAATAATAATAATAATGTATCCTTTATTAGTCCCACAAGGGGAAATAACAATTTTTACACTCTGTTGTTATTACACACAGGCCTGAATTACACACACATGCACTAAATTGAGAGATGGCTGAGTGGGGAGCCTGCCCATGGAAAAGTACCCCGAGCAGTTGGGGGTTCAGTGCCTTGCTCAAGAGCGCCTTGGCAGTGCCCAGGAGGTGAAATGGCACCTCTCCAGCTACCAGTGATCTAAACCAGATCTGAACCAGCGATCTTCCGGTTCCCAACCCAACAGACTGAGCTACAGCCCCATATTTAACCCTTCTGTTGTCCTTGGGTCAAATTTTACCCATTTTAAAAAAGAAAAGTGGGTTTCTTTCAACCAAATTTTCAGAAAAATAAAATGGATTGTTCCGCACAATGCTTTTCAATGATCAGCCCACTACTTTCTTTAAATTGTGATGTTTTATTCAATTTTATAGCATTTAAAAATATTTGTTATGAAAGAATGTTGAAAAAAAGCTTCAAAAACGTGGGGGGAAAGCCATTTAAAACGTCAAAAGGCACAGAAAAAAATGGACATTGGAAAAATTGACAAAAAAACTTTTTCAGTTTAAAAAAAGACGACCGAAACGTTGAAAAAAAGTTACGATTTTGACCCAGAAAAACAGTAAGTTGCACGGTCGACGTGAAGACAACACAAGGGTTAAGGACATCAGCTCTAACCCAGCTTGTAGAGAGGCAACAAATCCATATTATAATACAGAATTACAAAATGTTTTTAGATAATTTCAGTTTTGCTCATCATCAGGGATGCATTTGTGACTACATACATGTAGGCATTGTTTGCCTGGTTGGGTCTACATTTGATGATCAAACACACTGAAATGAACATAGAGACTGTTAAATGCAGCTTCTGTAACAAGGCCATAACAAGTGGGACAATGTCATATAGTAAAACAATTTACAATTATAAAACCTGCCTTCACAGTTTTTGTTCCCCAGCATTCCATGCAAACATCAGCTTGATTAAGAAGGGAGGGTTGTGTTTTGGGATGCAGTGGGGAGCTGCTCTGCACGCGATGCTGTCTGCTACTGTGGACCTATGAAGGTCCGTGTGTGTTCACATGCACATGTAAACATGGGTGTCCAATGTATTTTGTACATGTGTGCAGCCTACTGTACATCCAGACAAACTGGGTGCTGTGAAATTAGAAAAATCAGAAAAATCAAGTCCCCTAGTTTGTGTGTTTGTGCACATCTGTATGTGTGCTTTGCTTCAGACACTACCTTCTATAAAGTCTGTGGTCGGGCCTTGCGGCAGCAATGAGTTAACCAGTCTGACACTTACAGACACAAGATGTAAAAGTGTGAGTGTTAGGAGTGTACCATTCATTCAATAATGATTTAAAATAGTTGTACAGCCCCTTTAATATGACAGCAATTCAAATGGCATCTTATGGCCACAGTTATGATAAATGTGGATTTTTGAAACCAACATCACAGGATATCCAGATACGTCCTTGTTCTATGAAAAAATAGGGTCAAAGATTTTTTTCTATTAGGTTTAACTGAATATGTTGCAAAAAAAAGTAGTATGGATAGTTTGTTAGTCATAACAACCTAGTAAGAAAGCATGGACTGCAAAAAATAGAACATTTTTCCATTTTGATTAATTTCTTTCGCCAGTTAATGAAGCCTGACTGCTCGTTGCCCTTGCATGTGTGTGTGTGTGTGTGTGTGTGTGTGTGTGTGTGTGTGTGTGTGTGTGTGTGTGTGTATGGGCAGTACGTTTACTAGCACACAACACTGTGTAAAAGTGACAATGAATTCGTGCTCTCATGTTTATGTCCTGATTACTCTTTCCTTGAAATCTCTATTTAAAAACCAGTTGCTTGTTCTATCTACAGAATGCTGAGTTAACAGGAATTGTGTTTTGTGAGCAGTCTGCCCCTGCATTCATCAGGAGCTATAACACTGAGCACTATGTGAATTATGCTCTAACAGCCTATATTAATACACTGATCTGTCATCATAATTTATTTCTGACTTGTAATTACTGCGTATTTAATACACAGAAGTGTTTTAGCTTCAATATCGAATAACTGAAGCCTTTAACAATTGACAGATATTACAAGTTTACATTGTGAAATCATTTCATGCAGCATTATGTTATTATATTATCAGTATCAACTCACCGGGGCGCCTTGAGCTCCAGCAGCTCCAGCAGCACCACTGACTCCCTTCTCTCCCTGAGGACACAAAACACACGCTGTTACCCTTTACTTTACAAGTGGTAATGTGATGAGTTCCGCAGGATAGCGTTGGTCTTACAGTATCTGATCATTATCACTTATTCACATATTCCTGTGAAAGAAGACACAACTGAATAGAGCATAAGGTTAAAACTAGGGATGCACAGATATGAAAATGTTGGCCAATACAGAGTTTCTATGATGTTCATATTTTTTTTACATGGTGAACAACACGTGTAATCATTGAAATTTAAAAAGCTAGTCTTTACTTTAGTTGCAAAACATTTAGACTAGCTCATGAATCATAGATGTATCACATTTCTTCCCTCTAAAGTTACAGGGACACCATGAAAAACACAAGTAACTAAAAACTATTAGTTTTTGCCTACTTTTAAGATTTGTGAGAAGTGTAAAACTTAAAGAAAGTCCAGTTTTCACATCTGTGAAAAAAACTTATATCATGAATCAATAGGGTTAGGGTAGCTAATCTAATGTAATATCATATAATTCAATATAACATAAACAAAAGTCAGTCTGTTGCAATGAGAGAACATAATTGTTCATTTGAGTATTTTGCAAATTTGAAATGTGTGCAACAATTTTTTTTATAGACATTGGGTCAGTGAAGATCATGTGAGGGACACCTGGGATGGCTCCAATTCCCAGCTTTTTTAAGCTTCTGCAGTCTCTAATTGTGATCATTTCATTAAATATAATGCAATATGTGTGTTTGCTGTTGTTAAAGGCGGTGGTTTTAGCCAGTGTACACTATACAAAACCATACTTGTAGGGTGGACTGCAGCGGTTTGGATTCATACACTGCATTACAAAGGTTGGTACTTTTGCTCATTTACCTGGAAATCCTTCTTATTGTATCATACTGTATCTAAGTCACACAGGAAAACGTCATTCATCTGTGCTACTAGCATCTAAGGGAATTGTTAGGATATGGCGTGTTGTGAGTTTATCTGTGGCAGTGATACTGACGCATGAACACCAGGCGAGTCCTGTGGTCAGAGATCTTGCAGGGAGGCGGGAGCTTGTTAAATCAAAAATGAACAGCAGCAAACAAACACATTTTAAACCACAACACACAAGATGCCAAAATCCACTCCTTGGTTTTCCTTTAAGACCTATTTACTGGTTAACTATGTTCGTGGAAAGTATTATGACGCAAGTGGTATGTGAACATGTTCCAGTGTGTACCGCGGTGATACACATGTACAACAAGCTGTAAAATATATTCTGATACTGCAAGCCATCCATTTGTTAAGTTATGTGATATTACCAGTATGTATATATATATATATATATATATATATATATATATATATACACACATATATATACACACACAACATGTATGTTGTTGTGGTGTCCCAACATACACACCACTTCATATTTTCTCTGGCTTTTGTGGAATCACAAATGTTCATAAACACCAACTTTGGTTAGCAGTATATTTAAGCCATCTATTTAATGTTGTAGTTTTTAAGTTGTTTTTTTGGGGATCATGTTAAAAATAACATTTCTAACCAGGTCAGGTGACCAGAGCTGCTCTGGATGAGCGGACAATGGGGACATTATTGATGCATTAAAATACAATTTGATTATTGAAAAATGTGATCAATGATTGCAAATGGCTCTAATAATATGCATAATTTTTTTTTTTTATTACCCCAATAACCCCCAAGTCTACTGGCTCCTATTGATACTACTGGTTCCTGTTGGTGCTCATTTAAGTATATCTGGCAGCGGGACGGTGTATGTGGGATTGAGTCAAAATAAACTGTGTGTTCATGGTAATGAAACAGACAGCACAGAAAACATGATGACTTTCAGATCTTGTGAATTCAACTTAAATATGTGAAACTCTGCAGGTCCCACACAAGCATATGTCTCCTCTGAGGAAAACTCTCCACAGGATTCCCAAACTGTCTGTGCATTATGAGGGAGAGAGAACACATGTAGTGAATGTGACTGGACATGATAGTCAAAGCCTCTAACACAGCCAGCTATTATGTATAATAATGTATTCTTTCTGATACCATCATCCAACATCCAACATCCAAGGCCACGAAGGTACCAAAAGTGCATTTGGCACTGGCCCCGACACACTGGGCAGACTGCATATGACTGTGATCTGTCCTTGATTCGGAAAATAGAGTGCCAGATGTTAATTTGCGTCAACATTATGACCGCTTTCTAACCACTGGGGGCCACTTACAATTAAATTAAATCTGATTATTTCATTAACTTGATAAAAAATAAAAAAAATCCTGAAAATTCACAGTATTGATAAAAACAGGATCATGTCCTAATAACCTAATAACTAAGACCTGCCAATTGGAAGGTTGTGGGTTCAATCCCTGGCCCTGCAGTGCCATGTCAAAGTGTCCTTGGGCAAGACACTGAACCCTGAGTTGACCAGACTATTTACATTTCTTTGTCTGCGTGTATAGTCTTGAAATGTTTTTTAATTGGTTAATCTAAAAGAAATGTCAGTGTTCTGCAGGCCTTCTAATATGACACCATGAGGTTTAAAGCCCGTTCTTTGTCTTCTCTGCAGACACAGAGGTTGCCAGATCCCACCAACATATATTTTTAAGTGCAGAGCTCTGCATGTTGGCAGTAAGGAAACAACTGAATTAGCTCTCCACTGCGTCTGTTTTCTTTTGAAGTGTCTCGCTGCACTACGCACATAAACCCATAGACCTCATAATTACGCAGCCAAGACGCCCACCACGGCCCAATAAATGACAAGATGACATACATTTATGAATGCCTAGAACAAGAGAAAATAGACAAGTGTGCAGAGACCGGTTGAATCTGTGAGCAGACTAACCTGCTACTTCCCTCTACCACATATTGTTAAAGACTAAAGAGACTGCTTGACATCTCTGAGGCTAACTATACTTGAATGATTTCTGGTAGTGGATCTAAAGAAAAGTCAATAAAATATAAAGGAAGCTAGGAGAACAATACAATATCAAAATAGAGTCTATTACTGAACAGGTTTTATAACAGAGGATCCAACTAAACAGTGTCTATAGCAATAGAGACTGTTTAGTCTAACCTTACTGTCCCAAGGAAAGGAGTTCAAGTATGTCAGGGGATTATTAATGAGTGTGCGTACGATGGAACACAAAATCGATTGGCGCAGCATTAGCAGGAATAGAGATATAAAGACAGAGAGGAAACAAGGAAATAAAGAGACAAAAAGGATCTAGTTGAGGTAGTATTTGACAACAATTCCTCCAGGACACGTCCCTTTAGTTTTTTTTTAAAGATAATTTTTTTGGGCATTGTACTCCTTTAATTGAAAGGAAAGTTGAAGATATTAAAGTTGAGAGAGGAGAAATGATTTGCAGCAAAGGGCCGCAGGTCAGAATCAAACCCTAGGCCACTGTGGTAAGGAGTGAGCCTTAGGACATGGGGTCGCATGCTCAATTGGTCGAGCTACCAAGGCAGCCACCGTAAGAGGTTTTTACAGGCGTCCAATTGGTAGGAGACCCCAGGGCAGACTTAGAACATGCTCAGTAGGGATTAGCGTTCCCATGTGACCTGGGAACACCTTGGGTTCTGGGTCCTTAAGGAGCTGGAAGCCGTGGCTTGGGAGATGTTTCTGAGAAATGTGTCCCTCTTCAAACATAGTGATATTTATTGTACATGTCTAGGGTTGTGTGCATACAGGGTGTTAAACCACCAGGTACCCATGACTGACAAATGCTGCACTGAGAAAATGGTCAACTTTCTATCTAAAAACCTTGGTCTCAGATTTTTTGTTGGTGACAATGCACTGTGTCTGACCAGAAGATCATCTTTAGGAAAACCACAACTTCCACAGCCTTCTGCAGCTTCTTGCACCACCCCTACCTCCTTATGTGCTAATGTTTTGGTTTTGTTAATTTAACTACTAACTGTTCAAAGATCAGATCCTCCTCCATCAAATCTAGATAACTACTGTATATAACCATTTGCAATGAATTTGTTGATGATAAAAACAAATATCAACCGATTATATAGACCATATATTTCTCACCCCCATATTTGTTATACCATGCTGCTTAACGGCCCTATAGAACCTTAAGAAGACCTCCCAACTGCTACAGGTCTGACTGTCCACCCGCCATAACAAAAAAATAAGAAAAAATAATTCTAACCTCACATTATGTCACTAACACACGCATCCTGTGTGTTAGGAGTGTATGTGTGTGTGTGTGTTTAGGGGTGGGTTTAGGTGTCGTGGGATGTGCGTCATTACCTCACTCCAAGCATTTACACTTTACAGTACATAAGTAGCACAGCACCTCCTTATCACCATGATTACTCACCTCATTAAATAGTCTAATGGGTGATGGGACAACTATTACATGTCTTCAGTATAATGTATAGTTCTGGAAATAGATTTCATTTTGGGCATTAAGGGTTCTTAAAGTAAAAGGCCTATCTATTTTCAGCATAGAAAATGTTAGGTGTCACTTTGAGCACTTTAAACTCCAACTGAAATCTCTCATCCTTTTTGTAGTCAAAATAATGTCGACATCTACAGTGTGTGTATTGAGGGCCGATAGCAAGGACGGGAATGATAGACACAGGATGACTGGGTCCCACTGGTCATACTGTGGGAGGTGCAGCGGGAGTATGGGGTAAGGGGGTCCCTTCTCAGGGCCGTCCAATTCCTGTACACCTAAAGCGAGAGAGGGGGCCGGGTTCTTGGAAATAAGTCAGACTTTGCTTCAGGTGAGGGTTGGCCTCTGCCAGGGCAACACTTTGTCACCAATCTTGTGATATTCATGGGCGTAGTCCTAGTGGGGAGGGGTAGCAGTTCTGTGGGCTGGGGATCTCCTTGCTTCTTTTTGCAGATGATCTGGTCCTGATGGCATCATCAGTCCGTGACCTTCATCACTCACAGTCGAGTTTATGTGAAGCGGCTGGGATGAGGATCAGCACCTCTAAATTTGAGGCCATGGTTCTCAGCAGGAAACCAATGAAGTGCCTTCTTCAGGTAGGGAATCCCTACCCTCCTTACCCCAAGTGATGGAGATTGGCCATAGAATCAACACAGTGGGGGCGGTATTACATTCACTTTATTGCACTGTGACGACAAGAGAGCTAAGCCAGGAGGCAAAGCTCTCAATCAACCGTTCATTTTCATTTTCCAGTCCCTCCAGGATTTCGCAGCCTTCTTTTGAGATTGTTGCAGGCCAAATTGCCTGATGTTGCGGGAGCCTTTGTAAAACATTGCGCTAAAAGTTGCAATGGTTTTTGTATTTTTGTTGCAATGAAGTTGCAAGAGAAAGTTATAAAAAAAGCTACATTTTCTTTTGTATAGTTCTTTAAAAATAAAAATAAAACTTCTTTTGGGGAGAATAAAATTAATCTTGGCTGAGTTTTCCTAGTAACCTTACCAAAAAGGATTACTATTACTGTTGCAAATCTTGGTATAATATGAAAATGGCTGGTGGATTTAAGACAAAAAATAATAATTCACTGAATTAATCAAAATTGAACATGTATGTCAGTGGCTTGTTGATCTTTACATTGTTAGATAATTTCCTATCCTGGCCTGGGACACACACTCATACGGTTTAACTTATCATTGCACTTACAATGACAAACATAGCTGTCCTCAATTTAAGTCATTGTGTCGTCTCATTTCCAGTTTTCCTGCATACTGTTTATTGATCTGTTTACCAAATTTTCTAGTTTCTATTTTCTATAACCCTGTGACCCCCAGGGGGTCTGTACATCGGTACTTGTTCTGTACAATTGATGATTTGGAGGTCTAAAAGCCTGGAGATCTGTACCTTAAATATGTAGTTAGGAGGTCTCAAAACATAAAGGTGCACTATGAGTTCCTGCATGGTTTCAGCACAATTTTTGTCTCAAATTTAGGCATCTCTCCTTGATCTGCTAGCTGCCTGCCCCCTGAATACACTGTGAAAAAGCCCGGTCTCAAGAGACAACACAGGGGTCGTAAACGCCAAAGAAACACTGGGCGGAAACAGCCTGTGCACCAAAATACATCAAACCACTGCAGCCAAGTTAGTAGGTCAGTTACAGACAGTTAGTCAGTTAGGCATGACAGTTACAAAAACATGGGGGGTGTGGCGAGCTTTTACTTGGAACGTCAACAGAAGTTGGGTCATCCAGGAACTCATAGTGCATCTTTAACTAAATTACAAGCACAGGGTTAAAAATAAACCCAGTGGCTGCCCTCTGATTTGTATAATATTCACATTGTAAACACTAGAACATTTCTCAAAGGTCTTGTTACAGGTAATAGTTATACTACTAGTAATTAAAGGGAAGGAATGACATTAAAACTTCACACAGCTGCATCTGAAAATCCATAATTGTGGGTGTAGAAAACTCAGTCCATGATAATAAGAGACCTACACCTACCACAAAGCTGATCATCTTCAACTTGTTTCACTTGAGTGTGAAACATCAAATCCAAAATTGATATTGAAAGTATGTATGTATAGTATGTTGCTGAAAGAGAGCAGTATTGTGTGTGTGTGTGTGGGAGTGTGTGATTAAAGACCATGCTGACAGCCTTAAGCCTTTTACAGTATGTCTAAGTTAAGGCCTCATTAACGTTCAATGGAGCTGTCATGGATGGGTGGACAGAAATTATTTACAGTCAATGAAAGATGTTTCCTCAGGCGGTGACCACACTGCAAGCTAATTTGGTTCTCTACAGATAACATCTGGATTTTCCCCCTCCGTACTTTACTATGCTTGGGTGTTCTCCACCTGGCAGTTGTATGGGAACTGGCTTAATGCTGGGCTTACACAGCAGTATTTACAAGCCATATTCCAATGGGACACTTTTACAATACTGTCACAAGACATCTGTTATATTGAAATGAACACATTAATGGCACTGCTGTATCCGGGATTTTGCAAATACTGAAGTTGAGTCCAAATCTTCCCTAAAAAATGTTTGACTAGACACCAAAAAACATTTCTCAAATAAATTAATTCATTTAATTTATATTCTCCATGGTGATCTAAATGCTGTTTTTTAAAATAATCAGCCTTGAAAAAAATCCACTATGTGGTGACTGGAATGTGAACTCCTCCTCAAATCATTAAAATCCCCAAATTCGCAAAAACAATACTGAGGACATGACCCAAATTCTAATTTATTTTAAGCCAACAATTAATACATGAATAAAGACCATAATTGTTTTCTTGGCTGCAGAGGGAAGACTTTGCAACAGCATTTAAACCTTATTGTAAAAAAGATATGGGAAAACCTGAGGCTTTTGATGTCACGTTGGACTTTATGCCAATAAATCCTGTGATTTTATCAAAACATTAGTCACGCATTGCCAGACCTTCCACCACAGCACTGCTAAGGAGGGTCTGGCAGTCCACACAGCATTCTGGGATGGGAGAATTATTGGCATCTTTAAACCAATCACAATCAGCATGGGATGGAAACCCGGTGCCACTTCAAAAGTCTCAGCAAGGAACTTGTTTTGGTGGAACATGTGTACGTTTAAAAGTTGTTTTAGTCGAGTCAACCTCTAGCTCACCCAGTAAGAGCGGTCGCCCCATGTAGGCCAAGTCCTGCAGTGGCCAAGGTTAGAGTCTAACCTGCGGCCCTTTGCTGCGTGTCATCCCCCATCTCTCTCTCTCCTCGTTTTCTCTCTATCCACTGTCACTAATAAAGGGAAAAGCCCCAAAAAAATAATCTTAAAAAAAGTTGTTTTAGTCATGCAACAAAAAACTCAGATTGGACAGATTGCCTAGCTAGCTGTCTGGATTTACCCTGCAGAGATCTGAGCAGCAGTTGACCAAAGTCATCATAAATCCAGAATGTCAAGTAGAAGTAGAATGCCAACACAAAGAAAGAGGAAGGTACCGGACATCCAGCTGAAAAGAAGGACATCCGTCAGAATATCCGGTTGCAAGTGAACAATCCGGGAAGTGGGACATTGTGGATATAGACTCAGAACATCGACCATATGGCATGGTGGGGAAAACACTTCTTGGGTAAAGCTGCCTACATAAGGCTGTGAAAGTCTTTTACTGCAACTAATTGTTCGGCATGTTGCTCTTTCATCGAGCCATGTGATGATAAGTTTCTTCATCGGTGAAATCAGCCTAAAATACTCCAAATTACCTCACATGACTTCTTGTGCTCGAGCTGAATCGACACCTTGTTAGACCTGTGACGCTCTCAGCTCACTTGTGGAGTATATATATTCAGACTGCTCCAAAATAAATGTCCTTGTTCAACAAATATTAGTGAAAAGCTAACATGTGCACCCAAAATAGTTCAAATAAGTACAGCCAAAATACTTTATATGTTTGCTTCAGTTATTCATACCTGGCCAGTTTGGTCAAAACAGGGGAAAATGTGATTCATTACAAACATATTGGATGTTGTGTCATATGATTTGCATGGTGTCATAACGGGAGAGAGTCACACTGAGAGCGATCAGTGTGAGAATAAATATATCACTGATTTTAATGTCTCATCCAACATGTTAAGAAGTGTCTGCTGTTAATCTAAAACTAAATCTCAGTCAATAACAACAGACTTGGACACATAAACCCAGTATTCTCTATTAACTGGAAGATAGAGTCACTTCATCTCACAGATAATCTGATTTAAACTCTTGAACCTTTTTATGACCAAAATTACACTCAACAAGCAGTGAGTCCTCTTTACAGCACACGTAGCTGTGTTCTGGTAAAGGCGGGCTGTTTCTGTTGATCATTAGGACGCTCAATGTTCCCTGACGTTTGTTCTGTTGATTCTGTTTGTTAGTCTTGTGCTTGACTGATGGAAACCAGGTCAGTTCAAGACAAGATTGTTCCAGGAATGTGTGATAAGTTAACCATCTAGCCATTCTTATGTAGTCTAATAGAAGTCTTATGTATTATATCTTAACATAATGCATTCATTAAACAAGATGAAATAGAAGCAATGATCTAGAAACAGCCTACTGTAAACAGGATATCAACACTGAACCAAACCTTTGGTGGTCAAATGTTGACCACATATAGATGTACAGTACATGTACCAACTTGTATTAGTTGACTTAATTCAGTCTGAGGGCCAATTCTATAGTGAATGGTGCAATTCATAGTTTTCATGTGACATCACAGCACTATGAGAACGCCCACCTGGAGGGCAAAAAGAAGCTGCCCTCCACGGTCCGTAACGAGTCAGCTCAACTTTTACCACACTGTAGCCAAAATATCAGATAGATGCACAAACCGGAGACAGACAAGCCTGGGTTGTGTTTCTACAAAATCACATCTCAAAACAAAAACCCAGAGAGGTGGATGTTGTGGATTTGTGCAATTTATACGTGACAACATTACTCTGATAACTGACACTGAACTGACCACCAATGCAACTAACAACTGCGGTCAAGCTTACCATATCTCCCATCTACATGTTCAAACCAGCTCATTTCATTTAAATACTTTTACTCTGCTCTCTGACAATTCCCTCTGCTCTGCCGGTCCTGGATTCTACATAATATATATTGTTAACTTTATGTTGCTAAACATCGCTAAAGTAGGCGACAGCTCCGGAACGTAACGCTGTTTGTAAAGTGGATCTTATTAAGTAGCTGTGTCTGCCTATCAACTCCATGAACAGATTATAGAACATTTTGTCACAGCTTCTTTTAGAAAGGCCACGGCAAGAAATTGTGTAGATTATCAAAAAGAAACATTGGATTATAGATTAGGGTGACCAGACGTCCCCGGGTTTCCGGGGACAGTCCCTGGTTTTGGTGACCTGTCCCCGGCTGGATCTATCTCCGGAAATGTCCCCGGTTTTCACTGTGACTGACAGACCTGATAATGGAATGAAAGAAAGAAAACACTGACCAAACGGAGCAGATAGTTGCACACCCTACACCCGCAGCCTCAAGACAGCCAGAGCAGCGCTGCTCAGAGCTCAGAGATGCTTTAGAAGCCGTATTTTACGATGCTACAATTACTGATTATTTACATGGAGTCTGGTGGGTTTAGCAAATGCAATTTTGCGGACTTTTGTGTTTTAAAAAAGGATCTTAATCTTTAACAGGAAGGTCGACCTCCTTAGAAATCCTTTCCATAATGTTGTCAGACACTTAGAATATTAATCTGAGTCTGTCAGTAGCAAAACAAGCACTTTTATGAACGTAAATACAAGCTGGACAATTTTCCTATTAACTTACATTGTAACTTGTTTCTCTGCTGCTGACTGCAGCGATCTTGTTTAATGCTGCGTTAATGTCAATAGTTTTTATTGTATCTGATACTCAATGAGCTGTTGCAGAAACAAGCCTGAAACAATAAAGCAAAAGCTGTCTGACTTTTTATCTTGAAATATGAGGACTTTCTATCTTGAAATATTAGGACTTTCTATCTTGAAATATTAGGACATTTTATTTTGAAATATTAGGACTTTTTATCTTGAAATATTAGGACTTTCTATCTTGAAATATTAAGGAGGTATATACGCTTCTGATCTGAAAATGTCCCCGGATTTTGTCTGAGAAATCTGGTCACCTTATCATAGATGTTTGTTTCTGACTTCTGATGTTAGCTAGCATAGCTAACGTCTGCGTGCTAGCATAGCTAACGTTTGCGTCATTATTAAATTATTCACGACATGCTTTCCTGTGTACACAAATCCTCTACCTATCCTTCCTACACTTTTTTATCTCTGCTCACTAACTTTTGAGTGGAGTTCCATACTGCAAGTGCTTGGGGACAATTTTTTATTGCAATACCTACACAAACAATTGATCACAAAACAAACAAACATACACTGTGAACCTACTGCAGATATGTTCAAAATAAAGCTTTATATACATGTTAATAAAAAAACAATATGGGCGCCATTAAGTTTTTCCTAAAATGTGTATAGCCAATGCAAAGTAATTCTTAGGAGGATTGGATGAATGGGAAACACAGAGAAGCCATTGGTTAGCATTTGGTTAGCACTTGGATGGAGTTTGTGTTCTTCAAAAATAACTCAACAGTTAACTTCTTACTGTCTTTCCTAAACACATTTACCACACACCCCTACCCCCAGCCATCCACACATGGACACCAACTGTGTGCTGTTTTCAGCTCCCTGCGTACCACCACCCTTCAGCTGGTGCAAAGCACTTCCAGATTATTGGGGAGAAAGTAGTTTATTATGATAACAGGAAGAGTCCCAAATTACTGAGCAGGGTGGCTGCAAGTCAAACTGGTAGAACAATCACAGAAGTTTAGAGAAGACTCAAAATAGCATTGCCCACTTGTAGCTGGTGGGCGTGCTCATATGCTTGCAGATGTATGTGTGCATGTACTCTTTCATTTAGCCACTTGTTCTTTTAAAGTAACCATAAGGGAACACCCCATTTCCAATATGAATGTGGCCTGCACTCCTGCAGTGATGTTAATTTCACTGACTGATGGAAGTGGAGAGTGTTTTCAGATTTACTGTATGACTTTACATGGATGCAAGTCTGTTTGATAATATCTCTGTTGTTACATAATGATTTTAACGTGGGAAAAATGTGCCCAATGTGTTACAGTTTGTACTTGGCACTATGGCTTTAAGATAGTTCAGTGTGGCTACAGAAAAAGTCTAAAAATCGCCATATTAAAAGTCAGAGTGCAATTAGTAGTGGTGTTCTTCTTTGGGCTATCACCGTAGATTCAGTGGTCTCTCATAATCTCTATCTGAACATCTGCTAGAGTCCGGAACCACTTCATCAGGGAGCGCGAGAGATACTGGACAGCATTAGAGCCTTCTAGTCCCTCTTTCAGCCTGACAATGCGGATGTTGCATGTTCAGTTTCGGCCTTCAATATCTGCTAGCTTCACCTCCAGCTCTTGAAAAATGTGGTCATGGCTGTCAAGAATACTTGAGTTGCTATACCTTAAGCCGCCACCTCTGTTGAGCCAATCACCTGACTCCTGTATGACACCATTTTCTAACTGCGCACATTTCAATTCTTGCAGACATGTAACATGACAAAAAGTTAGAAAGGCAAATTGAATGCTTTTTCAGAGCAGACATTTGGGCTTGTCATAGCAGGAAAAGGAATGGTATTATTGATAACATTAAAGACTACCATCCACTAGCTGAGTCAGTTCCAGGGTTCTGGGCATGCTGGCTCACTGTCATGGTTTACTGGGACACTTGATGGAACTGAGCCATCATTTATGAAATTTGTTTCATCTGTGCTTTTCCTGCTATGACAAGTCAAAATGTTGTCAACAAGGTCTATGATTGTTGCACACCATTTACTGACCATTTTTAAAAGCATAGTGTAATTCGTAATATTGTTGAATTGTGATTTACGTGTAGTCCAAACTGCCATTGCTATCTATTTTTATACAAATTATTTAATTTCTAGCAGCTCAAACCCAACTTTATGTAATTTAGTGGCAGTAAGTAAGGATCTTGTCAGGTAAAATTTACTTGCTTTGTATTTTGATCACAATTATATTAGTGAGATAATCTCAGGCAAGTTTCACCTATCTGGTTGGCTAGTTTGTTTATTTAGTATTATTAATTTGTGTTATTGTGTGACTTTTGGTGTTTTAAAGGGTTAGGAACTAACAAGTCTAACAGCTGTGACCGACTGAGGCAACGGTAGACCAGCAACTCCCACGTTGTGCAAGGTAAAATGTTTTTGTAAATGGAGTCTGACGACTGAGTAGGTAATGGCTTCAGTTCCCCCATCGGAAAATTAAACAGGGCTGTCTGAGTGCAAGGTAAAGCTGTGAAAATATTTAACATATAGCGTCCACTTATACACTGATATTGGTGTATAAGGTGGTCCGGTTCAAATGTGTTGCTGCACTTTACAACAAAATGAATCGGACCTGCCAACGCCAACTCACTCTGCCTGCGTGCACATGGCGAGAGGGAGATGGAGAGAGAGGGAGAGGGAGAGGGAGAGGGAGAGGGAGAGGGAGAGGGAGAGGGAGAGGGAGAGGGAGAGGGAGAGGGAGAGGCAATGTGCTGCTCTGCTTACAGTGACAATTTGGCTGTCATCCTGATGAAAGCCTTTATTAGAAGGACAACTAAGAGAAGGTCAACTTTTTGCAATGCATGCGCCTGAGTCAAAGTGAGACAGCCTATAAGCTGTGGTTAGGAGCGTATCATTTAAGAACTCAACTAAAACTCAAGTAAAAGTAGAAAGGATTTGGATAAAGTAATTCTGTGAAAACATTTTACAAATCCAATACAGGTTGGTTTCCAAAACTATTTGTTGTTTGTTTTAAAGGAACCAAAAATAATTTGCGTCAAGTTGCATTGAATCACATTGTACTGAAACAAATTGTGTCAAATCGCACCGCATTGCAATAAGGGGTGAATCAGATAGATATATCGTTAATGTATCGGATTATTGGCAATGCATCAAGATGTTCATAGCATCGGCCTGAGACCAGAGATGCACATCCCTGGTCCAACAGTCAAATTTGTTCGCTAAAAAACTTCTGTCTGAACACACCTTTAGACAATAGTGTGCTTCCAAGCTTTATCACCAAACTAATGTTCTTGTGGCTGAAAAGGAGCAAATCCCTGAAGCCAGGTTTCAACATCTGGTTTTCACAGAAGAGTGGAGGCTATTATAGCAGCATACAGTCATACAACAATCCCTATGGTTTTGGAATGACATGTTCAACAATCAAGGAGTTTTATGTCTGGATGTCCACATATTTGTGTCTCCCACCTAATCTGCCAGTATCTGTAGTCTGCACTGACCTTTGGTCCTGGTGGCCCAATCTGTCCGCCGGTGCCTGGTAGTCCCGGCTCCCCCTGGTTGGACAATGAACACACTCTGAGAGGCACAGTGGAGCAGCAGCAGCCAAATTCAACACTATTACAGTAATTATCTGTCCCACTTCAAACACTGTGCTGGTACGACTGCAGAGACTGCTGTGACAGGAGGAAATCCCAAACACACACACACACACACATGCACAGAGGGAGCCAAACCTCCAGAATTAGAGAACATTTCTCTTCCCTTGTATTTAAAGGAGGATTACTTAATGTGCTTCTGGCTTGAAGTGGTTGTTACATTTGGCATAATATTTTATTTTCATGAACTGACACATCAGATTTCATGCTTTCGCATCCTGGAACTGTCAGGTATGCTGGCTTAATTCATGTTGTGGACACATGACTGTTGAACAGAACAGGATCTTACCACTGGTCCAGCTTCCCCTGGAGGCCCCAGCTCGCCTCGCTCACCAGGAAGACCCTGTATACAAAGAAATCTGCTTATACTGTATTTTGTAGTGACATTTAATATGTTCAAAATCTCATTTTCATTGTTGAGTTATGTTTTTTATCCTTTTAATTCATCAGGACACTAACATTCTTCACTGCAAACCCAGAATAATATTAATTCAAATTGAATTAAATTTGAATTCAATTTATAGTATCAAATCATAAGAGTTATCTCAAGACACTTTACAGATAGAGTAGGTCTAGACCACACTCAATTTTCTTTAGGCAGAAACCTCAGACAGACCCAGGCTCTTCATAATCAGGACTAATTCCACTTTCCCATTCCGCATATACCTGTATATATAGACAGGCTTTCTTATCCAGAGAGCTGGGAGTAGGAATAACTGACTAAAGCTGTGTCTTGCAAAAAGGTATGTAGTATGCTACAGTAAAAAAGTGTTGGATATTTGCTCATTTTCAGTTTTAAAGCTATAGTGCGTAGTTTCTTTCGCCCCTATGAGGAATTCTACGTAATGACAACAACATTGTCAACCCATCCTCCACGCAAGGAGGACACGGAGGATTAAAAAAACATTATGGACTAATTACAAGAGGTAATTATCTTCTGCATGCACAAGCCGCTGAACGCCAAAATCTTCTGAACGTACTGTGGCAATACTGAGGAATACAGAAATAGTGGAGCGGATAGTCTTAATTAGCTTTGTATCAATTCATTAAAATCAAATAGTTACGCACTAAAGCTTTAAACATGGCTTTATTAAGATAGTCTCACCTTGGGTCCTGGGGGTCCTGGTTCTCCTGATAAGCCTGGTTCCCCTCTGTCTCCCTGGCCGTGTCAGCAGAATCAGGAACTATTAGTACTGGCAGCAGATTAGAAAAAGCCTGATACAACTGCTTCTTTAAAGACTTACCTTGTTACCTTTTAAACCAGGCTCCCCTCTTAGTCCTGCCGGGCCAGCTTCACCCTGCCCAGCCAAAAGAAAACAGAAGGTAAGAGCATGTAATCAAAGTATGAAAGTAATTTAATGAATACATGTTACCATACATTTTAAAAGTCCACTATACATTTTTCATTTGTTGACCAAACTCCAAGACGGAGACCTAACATCGGGGGTGACCTGACCCTGCCGTATGTGATGACTTGGGAATATGTTTGTCCTCAGCTCATTATGGTTATTAAAAGCTGTGCATAAATCAAGGACTAAAATTTGCAATTTTGCCATGATCAGACTGCAACATGATATAACTTTATTGACAGAACAGCTGAAGACATGAAAGGGGAGAGAGAGGGGGAATGACATGCAGCAGAGGGCCGCAAAGCAAAGGGTCTTGACCAGCTGCCACTTTGCTCGTTTGAAAGCCATGATGTCTCTCTCTCATGGGTGGGCCAAATTCTCTGGGCGGGCAAAACAGAGAAAGGGAAGTAACCTTGCCCCTTATGACCTCATAAGGGCAAGATTCCAGATCGGCCCATCTGAGCTTTCATTTTCTCAAAGGCAGAGCAGG
Organism: Percina caprodes; assembly: GCA_013375575.1. Taxonomy (NCBI): domain Eukaryota; kingdom Metazoa; phylum Chordata; class Actinopteri; order Perciformes; family Percidae; genus Percina; species Percina caprodes. The sequence goes on from JABXJD010000058.1 coordinate 1,334,897, forward strand.
ATACCCAGGGCTCGGTTTACACCTATCACCATTTCTAGCCACCGGGGGACCATAGGCAGGCTGGGGGAACTCATATTAATGTTAAAAAACCTCATAAAGTGAAATTTTCATGCCATGGGACCTTTAAAACTTAGAACTCAATAAATGTTTATGTGTAGCCCTAATCGTTTTCCAAGATGTTATAATGCAACAGATGTTTTACCTTCATCCCAGGTAATCCAGGAGGGCCGGATTCCCCAGGTTTCCCATCTTTACCCTAGAGGACAGAGACAGCTAGGCTGAATCTAGCATGTGCAGACAACATCTGTCCTAAAGACTGATCACAACAGTGTGAAGTGGTGAAGAGAAAGAAACTGATAGAGAAACTGATTAGCACTTACAGGCTTACCATCAGGTCCTGGTGGTCCTTCCCTCCCTTTCTCGCCTCGGAAACCCTGTAGTATTAATACATACATAGGCTTTAATAAATGTACATGAAGTAGCCCTGCTATGGCTGGCAATGTTAATAATTAATAATAATAATAATATTAATAAATACTTTTATTTATATAGTGCCTTTCATGAAACCCAAGGACACTTTCTTTCTTTTTCAATTCATGTGGCTCAGCTACAGTAAAGGAGGTTGTAAGTTGTGGTTAACAGGTGGTGTTTCAGGAGTTTTTTTTTTTTTTAAATGTCCAGCAATGTAGCATTTTGGATATCTGCATTGAAGGTGCTCCAGAGGGATGGGGCTGCAACACTAAAGGATCCGTCTCCAAAGGTACAGAGTCAGGTGTCGGGAATGGAGAGAAGGCCAGCGTCTGAGGACCACAGATCTCAAGGTGGGGTGTATGGATGGAGTAGGTCGGAGAGGTACAGTGGGGCCAAGGCATGGAGGGATTTGTAGGTGAGAAGGAGGATTTTATATTGATGCGGGACTTAATTGGAAGGCAGTGAAAGTGGATGAGGGTTGGGGTGATGTGCTGTTGGTTTCCCTAGGTTTGGTGTATCCTTACAGCCCTAATCAGTATGGATATAACTACCAGTGTGTGTAATAACATCCAATATATAGTGTTGACTCCAATTGGCGCAGATTTATTATTGGAACAACTAGAAAAAAATACAAGAAAAAATTGTATATGTAAGCAAGCAGTGCATTCTATGTTCCTATATAATATTTGTAGCTCCCAATTTGTTTCTGAACACCTAAAATAATAAAGTAGCAAATTTGATCACCCACACACACGCACACACACACACACACACACACACACACACACACACACACACACACACACACACACACACACACACACACACACACACACACACACACACACAGTTATATCAAAATTGGGCAACTGCTTGCTGTACAACAACAGATTGGTGCTTCAAGGCCATGGTGTTAAACCACTAGAGGGACAAGAGGCATATATCAAGTGTCGTTTGAGTCTTATAGGAGGAAGCAATGCACATGCAAGCGTGCGTGCGGGTGTGCTTGCGTGTGTCTGTGCGTGTGTGTGTGTGTGTGTTACCATGGGTCCTGGCAGGCCACGTGGCCCTTGTGGACTGACGGCACAGTTGCAGTCTTCTTCCTCCACTGTGGCTGTCCGATTCAGAGGACACTGAGGAAACATAAACCCACAAAATGTCTGCAATACAAAACACGCTCAAAGCTTCCTCATTAGGTAGAGACAACACATTAATATAGCCTACATTACAATTAAGATAAAGTTTGTCATTACTATTAGATGCATTTTAATAAGTCCTACACATATTTCCTACAATCCTAGGAATTCTTTTTTGTTAAAAAAGACTTTCCTCTGAAAGGGCACACTTCAGTCCCTATAGAAGACTTATTAGCATGAGTTATGAACATTGCCAGTTATTTTGACTCTGCAGTATATAATTTGGTGTGATATCATTACCTTTGCACTACATCAGTAAATACTTTAAAGCAGAAGTTTTGAAGTGTGTAATAAAACTGGAGAGAAACTGCACTTACCCTTTCGTCATCCTGTAGGATAAGAGACAGAGGACAAAGAGGGAAAAAAATGGTTATCATGGTACAAGTACAGAATGTGACCTTTGCAGTGGAGATTCCAGTAGATACAGGCGACAGAGGAGATCTTACCACGGAGAAAATCTCACAAGCTGTTTCTCTCTCACTCTGATGAGGATCACAGTACAGACGCAGCTTCTGAATCTCCACCTGAATAAAAAGACAATTAAAACAAAATGAAAAAGTGGTGAGGAAAATGGCAAAATATCATAGATTGATGAAATTAAATGTGTGTCAAGCCCCCTCCACCCAAAAAAAGGAAAAACAAGAAGTAGAAAAATGCTATTATCAAAATAACTGCTCTCAAAGGTCAGTTATAAAGTTTTTCTTTGTCTCGATACATGTCATTTCCTTGATATGGAAAGGCATGTTATGTTCACATAGAAGAATACAGAGAAACAAGGAGTGTAATTAAGTAAAATAAATAGGAATATATCTCAAATAAATGCTAAGATATCACTGCATAAAGTATCAGGATAAGGATTCGGTTTATGGGGTTTTGGAATGATAATGGAATTATTTGTTTAACTGTTTATTATTTTAATTCCTTTTTTGTTACCACTTGTGCATGTTTATGCTACATATACTAGTTTCCAATAAGTGTTAACACAAAAGCTCATTTGGAAATAAAACATTCATTATTTGTGGCTGCTTTTACTATAACCTACATATAAATCTGTTTCTCAAATCAACTCAAATGTGTATAAAATCAAAAATATAAATATAAAATAAGCCAGACAAAGGGATCCCCTGCACTTGGCGTCAAAATATATTAAAATAATCTTTTTTCTTTCCTCCTCTCAGTTTCGGTGTCATTACTCACAGGCACAGTGATGTCTGTTCCTCGCCTTTTAGCAACCTGTGTCTCCCCGTTGATGTAAATAGGCTCCACCTGTTTCAGCATTATATCCTGGATAGGCTGATCGTCAAGGAAACTGGAGACCTGGCGTGGTCTTACCAGGAGTTTGAGCTGATGCCACTTTCCATCATACAGAGTCTGAGAGAAGGCACACATATGAATTTACAAAACAGTTGTTTTTCGAGGTTATAGATGCATTTCCTGAGAGTTGGTTCATTTATGAGACTGAAACATATCTTTGTTCAAGCGAAGTTGGATGTGAAAACAATTTTACTCAGCCTTCCATTTCATTTAATCTAATACTGTCACTAAGGCCAAAAAAATATGCGTTCCCTAAATGATTCACAAATAGTTAAAATCAGCGAGGTATTTAGACCAAGCACTCCTTTTTCCATCACAGTCTTTTTTTCTTAAAAGCTCAAACCATCCACAAGTAGTGACAGAAACAGAGCAGCTATTGTTTCACTGGGACTAAGTTACAGCCATCATTTCCAAATGACAAATCACAGGCGTCTACCTTGTACCACATCAAACCACATCAAATCAAACATGTGCAAACACAAATTGAACATAATTACAACCCTGTTCAATGCTGTATGCTGTGTTAGGATGGAGGGTGGTGGGTGCCCTATGGAAAAAACAGCCTGCCGTGTTCAACGGGATGTATTAGTACCTTGTGCTGCCATGAAAACAGAGACATGTGCTTTAAGAACTACACATCCAACCACCTGGTTTCCACCGGAGAAATCCAGTGGTTCAGAGTAGGAAACATTTTCTTCTTTGAGCCTCCTCCATGGTCTCCATCACATTACATCTTCAAAACTGTCTATTGAACTGAGCAGGGGATGCTTTTTAAATTACTTCTAATTTGGCTCTCTGCAAGTCATGCCAGTCAGGTTCATTCACTGAAACCAACACGAAGGGAAATCCGACATTGGAAGAGACCGAGTACACACTAACAACACAATATGTTCTTTCAGGGGCAGGAAAATAACGGTAGAACCGCACAGTAGACTCTTTGTATTATTCAACATAAACTGTGACATTTATGTTTTCCTCATATTCATTTACTTTATGAATTAATTTTCTTTCTGCCATTGTAAAGATATTATTAAAGGTGCAACTTTATGCAGCTGCATTGACTGAGTTAGATATACACTGCACTAAGCCTGCTTAAACTGTCCCAACTTATTGAGTTATTGACAAGCTGAGACATGATATGCTCACATGCTAAGATACCGCTTTACAAGACCCTACACATGTACACTACCGGTCAAAAGTTTGGGGTCAATTACAGATTTCCATACCACTCTATTATAGACAGAATACCAGCTGATCTGAGTGGGTGGCTGATCGTTAATACAATATCTACATTGGCCATTATCAGCAACCATTCATCCAATGTTAGTAATCTGATATCATTTAAAAAAAAACTAACTAGAAAAACATTAGAGAACCCTATTGAAATTATGTAAACACATTATGTAATCTGAAAACTGCTGCCCTGGTTAAAAAAACCATGCAACTGATGTCGGCTGGTATTCTGTCTGACCCCAAACTTTTGACAGGTAGTGTGTATATAGATTCAGAATGCTGTGTATACCTTTTCAAACAAGACTAGAACATTTCCAAAGTAAATAAAACCAAATTGAATTATTTTGAAAATGTGATTTCTACAAAACTCATAAATTCCTAAACAAACTTTATACTAATACTTTATAATATCTGAGAAATCATAATAAATACTTTTGCGGGAACTTAAACATATAAGTATGTATGACCATCTACTGTATATACTAGAATATTTCAGGGTTTTTTTCAAGCCATTTAATGGAAATTTGACAATGTCAAATCATCACAGTTTTTAATTAATACTGAAAAAATGTATTTAATACAGAAAAAACAGCACTCACTTCTCACTTAATGTTACTGTTACTATATACAGCTCACAAATTCTGTTTTCATCCTGAATAATACATTTACAAATATTTTTTAAAGATGATTTTTTAAAAACATTTTGCCAATATTTGATATTGATGCAAAATGTAAAAATTGAAAAACAAATGTGCATGGCTACCAGAAGCACTGGTCCTGAATAGTTTTAGCCAGAGGAAGAATTCCAGTTCTGAAGATTGTTGGCTCAGAGCCAAAGAGGGAGGTGTAACGTGATTCAGGGGCATACTGTTGTTTCCATGCATATATGCCATGTATTTTAGTTTGGTTGAGACACATTCACAGCACCGCATTTTTTTCCAAAAGCAAAGTGGTAGCAATTGCTTTGGTCTGAATTATAGTTATATAAATATATATATAAAAACACAAGATGAAATAACATTTCACAGTAATGAGCTGAATTAGATTTTGAATTTTGAACACTTTGGGTCTCCATAGAAACATACAGCAGTGTAAGACTAATGGTCGTAGACTTACCTCTCCTTTCTTTATTCCAAATCATTCAAATCGTTTCCTTCTGAATACTATATATATATATATATATATATATATATATATATATATATATATATATATATATATATATATATATATATATATATATATATATATACATACATACAGTATATATATATTGGTAAAGGTCAACATAAAGACGTCCTGGTTTAATTTGACCCTTTTCTTAACCTGACCCACATTTTTTAAGTAACCCCATTTCTATTTTTGTAATAAACTGTGAGTCATCCAAGAATCTGTGCAGCCAACCAAGGCTGACCAACAGAGCAAAACCTAAAGTGATACAATAGCCAGACTGATTAAGTCTTTGTGTCCAGAGGCAAAGGTAATGTCATTTATCTTGTCTTTGTCTGAACTAAATTGGATTAACCAGTTGACAGAGAGCAATCAGGAATTTTCACACTTGGTCACATTGGGAAAAGAGCGTTTGTCAATAATTAGAAATCAAAGCCCAGCCAAAAGCCATATGGATCTGGTAACGACGTGAAACTCAATACTAATACCAACCTGAAAGCCGGCTTTAAAGGTGACACTCTGCTCCTTTTCTGCAATACTGGTGGAGGTGGTGGTGAAGATGACACTTTTGTCCTTTCCATTTAGTGTCACTGCAGCCTGGATCTCTTTATCTTTAGACAGCACCCTCCAAAGGTCAAAGGTCAGCATGCTAGAAGACCCCTTTAGACGCAGGGTTGTTACGAACACATAGGATGGAGGGAGGCCTTCTGGGAAAATATCCCTAGTACAAGGATCAAGTCAAATACCTAAATATAAACAATGAAATGAATGATAGATTTTTAAAGCCCATTCCACTCTTTAGACAACATTCTACCTGGTATTCTCAGTAATGTCTGTGGAGACAGTCAGTGCGTAGGCTGCCTCAGAAACCAGAGAGCCAGGGATCTCCTTGGCCTTCTTCTGAATTTTCATGCCCAGCATCAGCTCAAAGCCTTTCTCATCACGAGATGCCACCGGGATTCGTGTTGGACACACAGACTCTAGAAAGAAAAGGGCCATTTATTCAGGCAGCTAAACAAACAACAAATATTTATGCAGTCATTCATTGTTGGGTCAACTGTGTTATCTGATGGTGTATTTTGTTGTATTTTTGTGGACGACACAATAGAATGAATATCTTTAGCAGTTGAATTTAAAATATAGATTAATTCACTAGATCTCAACACAAGTGAAGACTCAGTGAGCAATAACGCAAAAAAAGCACTGGAACAAGAAAAACTACAGAGAAACTACAGATGCAGCCATTACTAATGTTATTAAATTGTCTTTTTTCACTACCACATGCCGTAATGATGCTTTTCCTTCAAGTATGTCTAGTTGAGAGTCATGTTTCTATGTTCTCTAAACATACCAAAAGAGATAGATGAATTAGATATCCTGACCTTCACAGAGCTTTTGCTCCATGGAGTCTCGAATACGCTCAATGGTGGTGTAATCTTCGGCATAAAGGACATAGGTGGATGATGGTCTATTGGCGATGGACACAAGCTCCGATGTGGTGATCTCACTGCCAACTCCAACAGCAAATACTCTAATGCCCTGAGCTCGTGCCTCCATACTGGCATCCACCTAAAGAAACATAGGATTTATCTGGTGAAAATTAGCCCCCAAGCAGCTTTCCATTTAGACCCTTGACAGAGGAGTTCATGGAAAAACAGTATGACAAAAATACAATTAACAATATTACAGCCAACAGCTTTCACATAAATGTCATAGTATGGATAGTCTATATCCTTAATGTTCCACTTCCACTTCATTTGTGTTGGCATTTTAAAGTCTGGTCAATATATGAGGACGAAGGTTAACCTTTTCTCAGATATCACAGCGGCTTTTCTTGATTGGCTTAAATAATCAACCAGAACACGTTTTCCTCCGCTGAATGCTTTGTGGAGTAGCCAGACTCTCCAGCGCACATTGGAGGAGGGTCTGGCAAAGCGATACTATAATGTGGATAACCCCATGTAAGATAATGTCGCATTGTTGAGGTTCTATGGATGTGGAGATCCTGTCATTCTTTTTTTCCCCACTGTAATACATCTGAAGCCCCTGAGTCTGCCACCCACATAAACATATTAACTTGGTTTCAACACAAGCACTTGAACCCGACAGCGTGACATTTACCACATCATCCTGAGATTTGCCATCAGTAACCACCACAGCGATGCGGTTCTTGACCTGGCTGGATCTTTGGGAGGAAGAGAAGACGTGGTCCACGGCAAACTTGATGGCCCTGCCAGTCTGCAAGACAGTCAGAAAACAGTGATGACCTGGTGGAGTACTGTGAAAAATGCCATGATGCTGTGAGGGATCATGTATATGAACATGTACGTTCGCCAGCTTCCAGATATCGACAGCTGAATCACATCAGAGTACAAATTAAATTATATACAAACCTAGCAAATATGTATTTTTTTTCAACAGAAAAGCAATTCACGCAACTTTAACCAACCACCACAACTTTTCCACAAATTTTACCAAAAACCGGAGCTTCCAAAACAATCAATTCAACCAATTGACGTCACACATACGTCGCCAATTTAATTTCCTTGTTTCTGATATGATTTATTTGCAGCATCCTCAGCCTTATTGGTCAGGTTACTAGAAAAACTCAGCCTGGAGTCATTTTATTCTCCTCAAAACAAGTTTCCTTTCTATTTTTAAGAACTATACAAAAAAAAGAAATCGCATCTTTTTTTGCAACTTTCTCTGTCTTCCGCAACTTCATTGCAACAAACATACAAAAACATTAACTTTTATCGCACTTTTTTACAAAAGCTCCCACAACATCAGGCATTTTGGGCCCCAACAATCTCAAAAAAGGCCGTGAAACCCTGGAGGGACTGGCTTGTGGTACTGTGTTGTCATAGTGCAGCAACCAGTGTCATACCGTGCTCCTGTGTTAAGTTCATGTTTTCTTTTTTTGTTTTATTAGCTCAGATTGTTCTTACCACTTCTTGTTTTATTTTGATACTCCCCTTCTTGTCTCGTGTCAGGTCCATTTACTTCCTAATCTTTGTCTGCCTTCCCGCCGTGTGTGATTATCTTCCCCCCCGTCCCAATGTGTTTCACCTGTATCTCCTCCGTCCTTGTGTATATATAACCCCACCTGTCACTTACCTCACTTAGGAGATCGTCTTTCCTCTGTGTTAGCTTTTGTGCGGACTCCCTGATTCCAATTTTATTTTCCTGACTTCCTGTGATCACCTCCTTGTGGATTACCCTGTTTACCGTTTTTTTACTCATGAGTTGCTTTACTCCAAATGAGCCTGATTGGATTCTATCACCTCAGTTGTGCTTCTGTGGGTCCATCTATCTGTGTGCGTGGTGATATATGGAAGTTCAATTAAATTCAATTTTATTAACAGTTTTCTCTTTGCGCTTTTCATAAAGAGCAGGTCTAGACCGTACTCTGTGATGTTATTTACAGAAACCCAACAGTTCCCACCAAGAGCAAGCACCAGGCCACAGAGGCAAGGAAAAACGTCCTTTAAGAGGCAGAAACCTCGAGCAGAACCATGGCTCAGGGTGGGGGAGCATCTACCTCGACCGGTTAGGGGTAAGAGAAAGAGACAGAGAGAGAGAGAGAGAGAGACAGGCAGAGAAGAGACAGAAAGAGAGAGACACAGACAGACAGAGAAGAGACAGAAAGAGAGAGACACACAGAGAGAGAGATAGACAGACAGAGAAGAGACAGAGAGAGAGAGACAGACAGACAGAGAAGAGACAGAGAGAGACATGGAGAATTGTAGCAGAGGGTGTCGAGCAGGAACATGGAGGCAAGTATTGAAGTGTTCAATACTAAATAAACAAATATGTATTATGATATAAATAATCATAGGAATAGATTGGGCAAAATATGAATACAACTCAAGTGATTATTATTACATTTTTATTTTATATTCATTTAATGATAGACATTTTATTTAAAAATGCTCCTTTTAAAGGCTGTTTATTTGTTATATTTGTATATTATATAGTATATATATATATATATATATATATATATATATATATATATATATATATATATATATATATATATATATACATATTTATCTCAATTAAACTACATTTTTATGTCAAGTTTTATTCCTAATGTACCTTTTCATAATGCCACATTTTATTTCATGCCGTCAGTATTCATGACAGGGACAGTTAGCACCCTATTACCATTCAGCAGCTTGACAAGGCTGCTCATGCTACCTACCTAGCCGGCCTGCCAGACTGTGGTGACACCTGGGCTACGGTCGAATAGTCAAATTTGCTTAGTAAGGTTCCTAACAGAGTGAAATTACCCAGAAAAAGTTAAGTGGCTGCCATGATAATAGCCGTTCAAATTGTCTAAGTGAAAGAAAGGTGCTTCATTGCTTCCTTAGTTACCTCCTTTAGCATAGGACACACTGGACCATCCATTCCAAAAGGAAAGGAGATAATGACGTCCCACAAGTCCTTGCAGAAGCAAAATTTGAAGTGACGCATCACCATTTCACCGTTCATAATCTACAAGGTGCACAGTAGCGCCGTATTCCTGTACGCACCATTGTTCATTTTATTGTCAGTGAGACATTGCAACACATCTAATAGGCCTAATAATGATAATGTACTTCATGGTGCCGTCTGAGTGGTTTAATAAACCGGTTAATGTGAGAACGTTTACACGTTACAGAACTGTGACTGAATGGATCGCTGAATCCAAAGTTACACACTGCTTTATCTATAGCCCAGTCTGAAGTTACCTGTTCACCTCCAGGCTTATTTCAATATAGCCGTTCTGTTAAAAACTCACTACAGATATAACTACATTATTATGACCATGTGTAAAAGAAGGAATATTATGTGAGAATACGTGAATCGGCTCTGACGGCATTCAAATCAGTTACATGAAATCTCCCATCCACACCAACCCAAATAAGTAATTTCACCCTTTCTACAGTCTAGGTAGGTTATTGCTTTTAAATAATGTAATATAATAATATAATAAATAATAATATCAGTGTTTTCTTCAAAGACTTACCGTAATAATGAGTAAGGCTGTTTTTCAGTAACTGTAAATGTTTCAATGCGAGCAGTAAATGCCACTGTAGCTGATATCTAAGCTGATGAACTAAAATCTGTAGTTATTAACTTGACAGAGTTACGCTGTTGACTGCATGCGTGCGTGCGTGCGTGCGCGTGCGTGCGTGCGTGCAGGCCCGGGGTAGGTAATAGGGAGAATCATTCCTGGTGGGCACCATCACTTTTTTTACATTTGTCTCATTAGTCTATCTTCGCTAAAAGTAGACTACACACGTTCCACATTCTGACCCCGCAGCCTCTGCATGGGTTGTACCATGTGAAGGAGTTCTCTCCTCCCAAATTTAGTTGGTTAGGTAAGTCCAGAGCCATATAGTCCTGCTTACTTAAGGACTATTTTTATTGTAACCCTTTTTTATTTATCAAATCTTTAAACTCTATCCATTTTTGGGTCCGCCATTTCTCTAAAGCCTGACATTAGGAGGTCATTTTTTGACTTTTCACCCGCAGCCCTGGATTGTGACTGCCGCCATTGTTCTGCTTGACGCCCACTGCTACTACTATTGTTATTAGTCATAGTTATATTATCTTTTATGTTACTATAATACATATTTCTCTCTTTCTGGTCGAGGCAGATGGACACCCACTTAGAGCCAAGGTCTGATCAAGGTTTCTGCCCATTATAAGGAAGTCTTTCCACTGTTGCACCAAATGCTTGCTCTCGGGGGAAATTGTTAGGTCTCTGTACATTATTCTATCTGTAAAGTGCCCTGAGATTACTTCTGTTATGATTTGAATCTAATAATTACTGAAATTGTTTCACAGATTATTGTTTCATTTATATATTTTACTCAATTTATTCAAATGATTATCTATCTCATAATTTTTCATCATAAACCTTTATTGGCTTCCAACCCGAGGACACTGCCAAGCTGTTTTCCCCTTATTTTTTTTAATTTCTAGTATGTTTCTAATGTTATTGATTGATTAATTTAAATGATACTGTATATTGTGGGTCACTCACATCTGTCTTCCCAGAGCAGGAACTCTATTTTTGTGGTGGTGCAATGACCGGGGCAAGCAGCACACCAACAGGTTGGAATTATTATATATTCTCACAATACCTGCATGCAAATTAGGACTGATGGTAGGAGTTATAAAGAGAAAAAATGCTGTCCTGCCTGTGTGTTTCCTCCCAGGTAGGTGATGCTCTGTATGGCCTGGATGAGCTCCTCTCCACCCTGATGTTTCCCCAGAGGAATCTCCAGACGAGGAGTGTCACTGTACTGAATCACAGCCACCTACAGCAGATACAAACAAAACCAATGGAGGTGTAGTGCAATTATGTGTTTTTTTTTTTTTTTATAAAAGTAGGCAACTGACACAAAAAACAGATGACTGAAGACAGAAAATAATCAGATGATAGTTGAGACTGGCCATGGAAAAACTCTACATGTTTTTTTTTGCTGCTAAATGTGAATAGAAATAACAATCTCCGAAACTAAATTCATGCTCAGCACAAACAATAACGTGGTTGATATTACCTGTGTGTAGTGGGAACTGATGTCAAATTGACTGGTGATGTTGATAAGCCACTGCTTGGCCGTGTCAAAGTCAGAGAAGCCAACACTCCATGAGCCATCAACAATGTAGACCAGGTCATTTACAGCTGTGCTGCAGCCTACACACATACAGTAGATACACACACACACACACACACACACACACACACACACACACACACATTTTACACTAGACACACACTATAATTTAAATTGTTGAAATAATAATCAACCTTTTTTAATCAATGACTTTGTTATTAAGCACATCTATATTATTAACTGACTTGGTTAGACCAAGAGGTGCACTATAATTTAAATTGTTGAAATAATAATCAACCTTTTTAATCAATGACTTTGTAGCAAAGCAGAGAAAGGGGACGTAACCTTGCCCCTTATGACCTCATAATGGGCAAGATTCCAGATTGGCCCATCTGAGCTTTCATTTTCTCAAAGGCAGAGCAGGATACCCAGGGCTTGGTTTACACCTATCACCATTTCTAGCCACCGGGGGGCCATAGGCAGGCTGGGGGAATTCATATTAATGTTAAAAACACCTCATAAAGTGAAATTTTCATGCCATGGGACCTTTAACATTCATGTTGACAAACCCCAAGACAGAGGGATTAAAGAGCTGTGTTGTGTTCTTGATAACTTTGGACTGACTCAGCATGTGACGGTACCCACACACAAAGCCACTTGATTCTCTCCAAGGGTCTGAACATTTTCAAGGTTATGATGAGTTGCTCTCTCGGGTCATTCTTGTGTTTTCTTTGACAACACGATCTTCGTGCATCTCCAAATGTTCAAACAGAGCTTATGAGAAAACATAACTGAAAACACCAGTGCAACATTTATTCAGCTCTTCTCCTCTACACTTGCTCCCTCTTGATTCTCAGTCAATGACCTTGTGGATCAGTTCACTAGTAAAATAACAAATGTTTTGGATGCCATTGTTCCCACTAAGGTCAAAGCTGTCTCTGGTACGAAAAGATGTCTTTTCAGAAATGCCTCACTGGTAAGAATAGAAACAAGACTGGTAATGGAATTGTCTTCCATGTTCATTATGACATCTATAGAGAGACTTTGCATTTTTTAACTGAGAAATGCAAGGCGCTCCTCTGACATTATCGCCAAAACAATAATAATACACGTATATTATTTGCTACTGTTGATAGGTTAACAAACCCTCCATAAATGTTTTAACATCTGAACTTTTATCTACAAGGAATTTGCCTCCTTCTTTACAGACAAAATGGCTCCATATCAGCACAATATTTATGTTGTCCTTGCACCCACCTAAAATCAATTAACATACCATGACGCAATTAAATGCAATCAACCGTTAAAAACCTAAAGGACATGTTACAACATCTGAAATCTTCCTCCTGTTGCCTTGATATTCTGCCAAAGGGCTTTTTACAAAATGTTTGGTTTCCAATATTCTACAGATTGTGAACACGTCTCTTCTTTCAGGTATCTTTCCACAGGCCCTGAAAACCGCAGTCATCAAGCCACTGTAAAAAATAAAGAACAATCTAGACACATCACTAATGAGCAATTATAGGTCGATATCAAACCATACATTTTTAAGTAAAATTATTGAAAAAGTTGTTTTTCAACCATTTTTTCAATTGTTTTGATGTCTTCCAGTCAGGTTTTTTCGACCACAGCACAGCACTGAGACGGCTCTTGTTAAAGTCTTCAATGACATCCACTTTAATAGAGACAGTGGCACAATTTCAGCCTTAGTATTACTTAATCTCAGTACTGCATTTGACACAGTCGACCACAACATATTACTAGACTGGAAATAAAAGCGATTCTTTTTGATGGTGGTTGAAAAAAATCAAAGAAGGTGCTCTTTGGCGCAATAGCATCAGAACAATTGTTGATATTACACACTGTTGTGATATTACTAGACTGATTGGAAAACCAGGTTGGACTTTCTGGCACAGTACTAAAATGGTTTGAGTCCTACTTGGAGAACAGGGACTTCTTTGTGTCTATAGGTAATTATAGACACAAAGTCTATGAGTGTCCTGAGTGGACAAATGTGACAAGCAGAGTTCCCTAAGGCTCCATACTGGGGCCTCTTCTGTTTAGCATGCTTCCATTGGCTCAGCAACAATAAAGTAAGCTACCCTAGCTATTTTTATATTCTCTTTAAAAATGTTTTTAATTGTTTTTAACTGCTCTTTAATGTTTTATGTAAATCACTTAAAATCCCCTTGTTGCTGAAATGTGACATATAAATAAAGCAGCCTTGCCACCTTGCCTATTAATTGTAGGTAGACCTCCTGCTGTGATACACGTTAGTAGGCACGGCTCCCCTGTACCATGGTATGCCGTTGGGAGGTATCGCTCCAAAAAACAGCAGCAGCCAATACAGTTTGTGCTATAACTTTTCCTCCACCTACACTCCGCCCACAAAAAAAGGTTAAAATACAGTGGCTTGAGAAAGTTTATACACCCATGCAAAAGTTGATTAAAAAAAGAATAAGAAAACATTTTTTGGAAATGTATCTCAATGCCTTAATTCAAAAAAATTAGGAAAATCCAACCTTTTAAGGACACCAATTTTCTTTGTGAATGAATAATGTATTGTAAATAAATAGAGATTGGAATGGTTTTAGTTCAATTAGCTGGTTTGATTGCCTATTTATTTATTTACAATACATTATTCATTCACAAAAAAAATTGGTGTCCTTAAAAGGTTGGATTTTCCTATTTTATTCCTCTTTTAATCAACTTTAGTCTGGGTGTGTAAACCTTCTCAAGCCACCGTAACTAACTGAAAAGGGGTCTTTATAACAAGAGTCATCCCTACCTGCACGGACATCTTCCTCTTCTGCAGCCTTCAGGGGGGTCAGTAGCAATATTGAACTCCATAACAACCACAGCAACATGGCTCCGTAGGAGAGCGGTCTGCCTGGGTCCAGTCCAACCTGGCTAAATTAGAAATTTATTTTGAATATTTTGGACATTTTGAGCTAAATGCATCAATCTTGTGCACTTTGAGAGCAGAATTAGGAGGCTAGATATGTGAAGAATGTTGTTTGTAAACAATGTAATGCCCTAGAGATCAATATAATCATAAACACATATATAGATATGAATGGTGATGTCACTGCAAAAAGTCACACCTACTAAGCCTGGTAAATAAGACAAAGTTTACCGCAGTTCACAAATGGTCAAAACACAAAATTGACAAGTAGACAGCTCTAGTTTGCTGGTGTTAGCCTGAAACATAGCTGAACTTACCAACCTACATTTTTTTTAGGCATATAGCTATTACCAAGGTGTATATGTGGGGCTTTATTTTAGCAAGTCTCCAAAGTGATAGAGTAGAAATGCTTGATTTTTAGTCTGTATGTATTCATAGTACTGAGTACTGGTTAAGGTTAGCACATTATTTTGTTAACATGTTGGCAGAAAGAATGCTTAACAATGAGGTTCATAATGAAACATACAGCTTGAAGCAGACTATAATTTAGTGAAGAGAGCCAAGGTTGTTGGGTCAGACAAACGAGGCTTAATCTGGAGTGAAGACTAGAAGAGGTGAGATTTTATTTTTGAAAAACATCCCTTTTAGTCAACACAGCAGATCCCAACGGTAGATTTCTAGTAAGTGGCTGGCGGCTTGAACTCTGCTCCAGTGACCTTTGTGAATATATATGGCTCGAACTTTAATTGCTTGAATTTTCTTTGCAAGGTATCTTAATTATAGATCAAATAAATGTCATAATTGCTGGAGATATAAACTGTGTTCTTAAAGCGAGCTTGGATAAAAAATAATTTAATCTCACTGCAGCAATCAAAGTCAGGAGAGTGTCTAAATGCAATTTCTTTTTAAACTAAACCACTGTGACCATTTGGAGATTGTTTTTTTTTCTCACAGGCAGAGAGAATTGCTATTTTCTCCTCATACATAAATCCAACTCTTGCATTGACTTTAACTCCTTGATTCTAAACTTATCTCTGCAGTGACAAATGCTGTCTATCATCCTACTCTAATTTCAGACCATTGTCCTGTCTCACTAACCTTGCAATTTGCCAACTTGGACACGAGAGGCCGTTAAACTTGGTTTTTTGATCCTGCCTTATTGAAAGATTTTTTTTTTTCAAGACAGAAGAACACATTTAATTTTCTCTTCAATCTAATGACAAGGATGATGTAGAGGATTTGGTTTTATGGGAAAGCCTAAAGCCAGTTATGAGAGAACATATTTTTTCACACATCAGGTAAGAGTAAACAAGAGGCAGCCCTTAAAGATATAAAGGCTAAATTGTAGAAGAAACAATAGGAACAGTCATACCAGTCACCGACAATAGATATATTAGGAAATATCACAAAATTGAAGTATGACTATAACATTATGCAACGTATGACTATAATACTATGCTCTCTCTCTCTGTGTGTCTGTGTGTGTGTGTGTGTGCATTTGCGTGTGTGTTACCAATTGGCTAGTTCGATACAAAGACTATTTGAAATAGAGGACAGGCACCATAAGTTATTAGCGAAGCATCTCATCCAGTCTCAGGCATCAAAGGCCATACTCCAAATAAAGAACAAATCTGGAGAGACACTTACAGACACTTAAATTAATGTTTTATAAGGCATACAGCTCAACATTGGCACCTTTAATCCTTTGTATGCTTAATAATGCCAGAGAAGTGGATTCCATAATGAGCGCATTATATTAAAGTGCCCATATTGTGAAAAACATCTTTTTTTCTGGGATTTGGGGCATTATTTTGTGTCTCTGGTGCTTCCAAATGCATACAAACTTGGAAAAAAACCAATCCAAACAGATTTCTGAATGTCCTCTGCTTTCAGTCTCCGGGTGAGCTGTTCAAAATCTGCACGGCTTTCTACGTAACTAGCAGAGACGAGGTGGCTAACCGTAGCATGCTAGCGCTAGCATACTAGCTCATTCTCAATGGCAAAACACTGCTACAGCACACAGCAGTTGACCATAATCTCCAAATGAACTACTTCCTGTTCCTGTTCTGCAGGTATTCCACAAGTGGTCCTTGTCTAGAAGAAGTCTCCCAGCTAATCCTGCCTTGGACTGACCAAAGTTGGAGAAAGAGTTATCTAGCTGATGTGATTTTACCTAGCTGCTGCGTGTGTGTGACTCCCAACAAAGATAGTATAGAAGTGAGATGTCTCTGGAGCTAAAACAGAGACCTAAACACACAGGGTGAAAACTGGATCTACAGCAATGTGCAGTACAACAAATATATGGTGTTTTTTGAAAAATGAAACCATGTATGTATCTAACCAGCTATTCTGGTACAACCTCAAAATACAATTATGAACCTGAAAATGAGCAGAATATGGACGCTTTAAAGTTCAGAATTTGCACCCGATCACTTGTTTTTGGTAAATCTCAACCAATCGGCGGTATATGAATCGGGGCATCCCTACACTGGACCAATGTCAAAGATTGTTGTTCCCATCAGTCACTTAGACACAGAAAACATAGGAAAATAGTTTTCAGGTTGAAAAGAAAACCTGAAATTATCCTTTAACTTACTCTTTAGGTTACAATAACGATGTGACTTACTTAAATACAAATTACAGCAGTCACAGTGTAGCTCACTGTTTACTGTTCAACTGTCTTTCTTGTGTATGTTAAACCACATCATACATATCATAGAAAACACCATAATATGTTAGCTTTTTTCGGAAGTCTTGAGGCTTAGTATTCCACATCATAATACATACAGTAGTAATACATTAGGCTGTTGTAATGTGGAGTTAGCACATATGTGATAAATGACTGCCTTGGGAAATCACATCTCTACTGTCCTCACATCTCTTTACTCCCCCCTTGTAAAATGATTTTATGAGTTTTCATGTTGTGCCATGCAACATATGGTCTAGTAGTGTGTTTTCTGTGCTCTCCCTGTGTTCATTTTGCAGCACAAACATGGCACCACCGACCACAAGGCTGGGCAGGAGAAAATAACAACGTGAGCACTATGCTGGGAAGGGCTGCAGAGAGGGCTGCAGTGTGCTGGCAGAGGATTTAAAGACATGGGAGGATCAGTCAGCTGAAGAGAGTACTGCTACCACAGCAGATCTTCAACAAGTCTGCTCCCAGCTCCCGTAACTCCGTCTTTTTTCTCTGTCTCATTTGTTTGCTATTATAGAACCTTATTACACAGACTGTCCTCACTAAAAAATGACCGTATAGGTTGATTGTGCAAGCAGCTTATTATTTGCATATTTGCGTTGTTGTTGAGCGGTTGAAAAGAAGGAAGTCTGTTAACGTAGTTCAAAGAGCAACCAAATCTGCGTAAGGAGGAGGTAGGTGGGTCAAACAAACCCAGGACTTTCACCCAAGCGAGACAGCTGCTCGTGTCCCGTGCCAAACTTAAAGTCAACGTTGTTCTTTGTTTTTAAGTTAACGTACGCAACTACGTTAAAACGTAACCACATCATGGACGTAAATGTCACAGACTTGCGTTGTTATCAAACAAACTCATATTAACGCAAAACATGATCTTTTGTTGTCTACTTTACCAAATAGTTTCCATATCACGGCTTTCTACATCACTAGCCAAGACGAGGTGGCTAACTGTAGCATGCTAGCTCATTCTCAATGGCAAAGGAAAGAGTTATCTAGCTGATGGGATCTTACCTAGCTGCTGCGTGTGTGTGACTCCCAACAAAGATAGTATCGAAGTGAGATGTCTCACTCTGGAGCTAAAACAGACAAACACACAGGGTGAAAACAGGATCTGCAGCAATGTGCAGTACAACAAAAATATGGTGTTTTTTGAAAATGAAACCATGGAAACCATCCATCCATCTTCGACCGCTTATCCGGTATCGGGTCGCGGGGGAAGCAGCTCCAGTAGGGGACCCCAAACTTCCCTTTCTCAGGCTACATCAACTAGCTCCGACTGGGGGATCCCGAGGCGTTCCCAGGCCAGGTTGGAGATATAATCTCTCCACCTAGTCCTGGGTCTTCCCTGAGGCCTCCTCCCAGCTGGACGTGCCTGGAACACCTCCCTAGGGAGGCGCCCAGGAGGCATCCTTACCAGATGCCCGAACCACCTCAACTGGCTCCTTTCGACGCGAAGGAGCAGCGGCTCTACTCAGAGCTCCTCTCGGATGACTGAGCTTCTCTAAGGGAGACGCCAGCCACCCTCCTGAGGAAACCCATTTCGGCCGCTTGTACCCTGGATCTTGTTCTTTCGGTCATGACCCAGCCTTCATGACCATAGGTGAGGGTAGGAACGATGGTAGGTGCGATAAACAGAATGTAATACCGCACTGGCTGCTCCGATTCTCCGACCAATCTCACGCTCCATGGTCTCCTCACTCGCGAACAAGACCCCAAGGTATTTAAACTCCTTCATTTGGGGTAATGGAAGTGGAAACCTATTCTGGTAAAACCTCAAAATACAATTATGTGAGCATAATATGGGCACTTTAAAAACCAATGACTGAGTAAGTAACTTGTTTGCCATGCCTTGTTGTATTTTTCATCAGAAATACATCCCAATGACATCACATCCATCTATCACACAATTAAATATGTTTAAGCCATTGTAAGTTGTACTAGTATTATTAAAGAGAGACTACTAGAGTATTAGAGATACCGTAAGACCTTCCTGTTGCTGTCAGAATTTATAATCAACACTGCTCCGAGTAGACCAAACCAATCATAACTGACAACCCACATACAGTATTAGCAACACCAATGTACACCCTAACTGTGCCATATCCCAGTGTATCCAACCTGTAGGTCTGTTAACCTAATACACTCTTAGCTTGCTTTTTTACTGCCTACTTTGTTACTGTTTTACAGTTATGTTTTTTTTTTTTAAATCAATTTATGTGAATACATAAAAATGCAAGATATAGTGAATACTATATCTTGCATTTTTACTCATGCGTTTGTTATTGCACATCCTTTTGCTGCAGTATCGCTTTAAATGTCCCCACAGTGGGGCTAGTAAAGGATTAGGCTCAGTAAATAAAAGTAACACTTAGTACCTTTGTAATGAAAAATATATCTCATAGAATGGCCTAGGTGTGTTTGATTTGGTTAAAGAGATAGTTCAGAGATACAGTAGTTTAGAATAATATCACTGTTTTTTCCAGAGTCCGGAATGCCTGATGAGAGATATGTGTATATGTTTATATTAATTAAGTGATTTTCATTTTTACTGTTTATTGATCACCAGTGGGGAAATTACAATTTACACTCTGTTGTTAGTAATCACTACACACAAGCCTGAAATACACACACATGCTCAGGACCTATTCACGCACAAATGAAGAGATGTCAGAGTGAGTGGGCTGCCAGTGCCGGACCAGCAACCTGAGCGGTTGGGGGGGTATGGTGCCTTGCTCAAGAGCACCTGGCATTGCCAGGTGCTCTTGAATCCATACATATGTACCGGTATTTGGTGTAGTCTGAAGTGTCAAACAGCAATATTAGGCTGCCTTGGCCCAATTGTCAAGTGTCTCTGGGTTCAAATAATGATTTTCCCATAAGCATCCAAGAATTGAGAAATACTCAGGAGGTAAAGTTGTGAGGGGGTGCATGTTTTCCAGCTTTTTCTGAGGGGAGGCCTACAGTCTCAGAATTTGAACATCGCTGTTTTATCTAATTATCTAAAAATGTATGTGATTGAGTTTCATTTCAGAATAGGTTTAACGTGCTGTTTTCTATAATTAAAACCTGTGTAAATTCTTTCAGTAGTATCATGAAAAGCACTCTATAAACATATATGTAGTGTAATGAATGATCTATCTAATGTAAGCATTTTATATAATGTGGAGCTATAATTTCCCGCGACCAATAGGCCTGTCGCTATAGTCAATATATGGATTTATCGCACGATACAAGGAAATGAGCTCGGTAGCTGTTGGTGATGCAATATATGGCAATTGATAATTTGCCATATATTGATATTTTATAATTGAAAATAAGGAGTATATTCATTTTGACATACGAATGAATGTTACCAACATTTTAGTCGAACATGCCGCCTCGTGTCATCTTGTCTGCTTTCTGCGTCGGAGCGTCTCCACACACACACACACACACACACACAGAGCAGAGAAGACTTGAACTACCTGCCTTATAGGCCCTATAGTGTTTTGTGACATGTTTCAAAGCCAAATGAGAGTGGAGAGCCAATTAACGCGGACGAGCCGGTATGTCGACTTTTTAAAAACAGTGGCAGTGAAAAGAGGATACACAACACAACTAACCTAAAATCTGACCTAAAACATAACCATCCCACCCAGTTTTTCAACCTGGGAACATCAACCACACCTGGAGCTGGAGAGGGGTCTTCCAGGCAGTTATCTGCTTCTTCCCGGCAGTGCAGATTGAAACGTGACAGCACGCTCACAGATTGCGTAACTCGCTATATAGCCAAAGAGATGCAGCAATTAGACATGGTCAAAAAAACAGACAAACAGTAGGAATTGCCAAAGAAAACATACATCTCTCAAACCATGCCATTCCATCTTTTTAGAACATGTGAAGGAGATAAAAGACATTTCCTTTTACTCTGCCACTACAGCACTTTCTGTTAACAAAGGTGTGTTTATTATTTCGGATATCATTTTTTTTACATTCCAAGTTCAATGTCTAAATATACTTAAGAATGAAATGTTCTTTGATCTTATGTTAAAATATTGTTATATTGTCATTATGTAATCAGTGCCATAAAATGGTCCTAAAATTACAATAATATGGTTTATTGCAATTCATTTTGGGACACGCTATAGCACAACAAAAAGGAATTATTGTAGCAAGCATCGGGATTATCCCGTTCTCTAAATACATCCATGGGACTATCTTCCTTGCATCTGCAGAAATTCAGCATGACTCAGCATGAGTCCCGGAGAGCGGCTGCCTGCAAACAATTATTAGACAACATCTTTCTGAACCTGTGCTGATTACCGAGCCAATGCATTGTGGAGGCGTATCTATATGCGCTTACATACAGTATAAGCTATCGCTTTGATAACTCATCCCTAATTTTAAATAAAACTTGATCAAATAGTAGCCTATCTATCTATCTATCTATCTATCTATCTATCTATCTATCTATCTATCTATCTATCTATCTATCTATCTATCTATCTATCTATCTATCTATCTATCTATCTATCTATCTATCTATCTATCTATTTCCCACAAAAGATGTTACAGAGTCCATGGTAGAACTTCAGACATCACCACAAAGCAATGAACTACGTGTGGCAGGGCACTTTTAACCCTCCTGTTGTCCTCGGGTCAAATTTGACCACTTTAAAAAAATGTCTATATCTGAAATCTGGGTTTCATTTTAACCAAATTACCACAAAAAAATGGATTGGATTCCTTAGTGTTAGTTCCTTCCTTGGTGTTAGTAAAAAAAAAAAAAAGTCTGAAAAAGGGACGAAATTGTCAAATCTTTGTCTGTTTTTGACCCGGGAGGACAACACAAGGGTTAATATGACCTATATTTACATTGAATTAATCTCTAGTGTGAACAGTACTCATTCAGGAGTAGGACTTTGACGCTGTTCATTTCACAGTCGACATTGGTTTCTTTTAACCATGACCACAATGTTCCTAACCCTAACCAAGTAGTTTTTATGTTGGTATAACCCTAACCAAACCTTAACCATAGTGATGGCCTTTCAGGGCACTTTTATATGATTGTGATTTGTAATGGTTTTGGAAGACAATGACAAACGGTGTTGTCCTAAAAACGTTGATGCCAGATCATCCATCTAATAAATCGGGAGGCCTCTGTGTGTGTGTGTGTGTGTGTGTGTGTGTGTGTGGTCTGTCTATGAAATATCTCATGAACCATTCATCCAATCTGCTTCACAGTTGGTTTATCCAATTTAAGCAGTTGGAGCAATTTGGACAGCATTGGGTATGAGATGATAAAAACTGGGAATAAAACTTAACATCCGAACAATAAAGGTTGAAGAAGAAAAAACTGCAGAGGCAGCAAGCTATTGACACGCTCTTTAAAGCAGCAGGGATCGTTAACTTTTTGTTAGTTTCCATGTTACATGATTGCTGGATAGAGGCTACCAAGCTAACTTCTCTTCACTTTCCTGGAGCACTAGCAGATAGCTGACAGGAACATCACAACTGGTGTCTTGAAAAAGGTTGGGGAAAAAGGGGCCACCATAACGCTGGCTTTTCGTGTCTACCCTTCACAATAAAAGCCCAGCTTAAATTCAATCATTTTGCTGAGAGGAAACTCAATAAAAAGCCATTTGCCAAAACTACATATCAAACAAAAGCTACACTGTAAATAATGGCTGTGAGATCTACAGTTATTTACTTTAGATTTCACAGTAACATTACTGAATATGATATAAACAGTACAATGCTGTAAAGTTACATTGCAACCTCGTTGACATGACAAAATCACAGTAGTCTAAGTATTACAGTTGAAATCAGTAGTCAAAGAATTACTGTAAAAAATCACAATATAGCCACTATAGTACAAATACTACAGTGAACTACTGTA
The DNA here is from genome assembly GCA_013375575.1 of Percina caprodes. Classification (NCBI taxonomy): domain Eukaryota; kingdom Metazoa; phylum Chordata; class Actinopteri; order Perciformes; family Percidae; genus Percina; species Percina caprodes. The sequence continues at coordinate 1,358,373 of JABXJD010000058.1, forward strand.
TTTTTTTATTTGTTTAATTGTTTTGTATTTTACAGTGAATACATAAAACACTGTAAATGGAAGCACTGTACCTTTACTGTAAAAAGAATTCACAGAAACTTACTGTAAATTACTGTAAATTTTACGTTAAATTTATTTCAGTGTAGACACTATATCGTATGAAGTTGCGGTTTTAAACAGAGGCAGAGCATAACATAATCTCTGAGCTTCCTTCCCAGCAGTGTGCAGATAGGTCTGGCAATGTTTGGAAATGAACACCTCTGCTGAAGTCGACAGACGACACCAAAGTCATTAAACGCTGACTTTGGCAATATGAACAGGCTTAAGGTTTGCGAAAAAGACAACGCTTGTTTGTTAAATTGCTAAACAAAAACTCTTTATTTAAATTGCCCTCAACCTTTCGTTTCACCACCTCTGTCTTGTTCTGGTAGTTGATTAACACAGCTTTTTGCTGATTGGCTCTCATAACGGCCCAGATGGGTAGCGCACTGCCATAAGTCCATGAGGCAAATGTCTTATTACTCCATATTTTAATTGCGATATTTTGTGATTACATTCTGAATCTGCAACGTTCTCTGTCAGGTAAATATAGTAGTGCAATGTCTTCCTCTGATGTAGAAGTACACAGTAAGTCAGTAGTAGGCTATACATTGGAGTTGCATACTAAGTGGTTTAAGGTCCTTCTGTAATTCATTTTGGGGTACAGTTTGGTTCTGGAGAATGCTACAAGCAGCAATACCACAAGCCAAGCAATCAGCCCGTTCCTAACAGGCATATGTTGAATAGGCACAGTATTAATACAACTAATAGGAAAATGTAGTATCTAATGACTTGTGACTTGAATTAGGTTCTGTTCATATAAACTATGTGTGATGAATTGAGGGGCAGAGTGTTCATTGGGATATAATAAATTCTATAATCAGGAAACAGTGTCAAGCAGCTTCCTCATCAAACACATAATTCCAGCATTGCTGTTCAGGCACCACAAAAATATGACAAAATATTTGGCTGTTTGGTTCAGAAGAATTTGTTGGTGCTGGTGCTATTTTAATGATAATCTCCTTACACCTTCTTCTTCTGCAACGGTCTCGTGGCACCTGACTGGCGAATTACTTCCACCCGTTTATCCAACTCCTAATGTACACATAACAGCAGTGAATGAAAAGGCGCGTTAATTCCTATTTTTTTTCTTCTGAAAATTCAGTTAAAATGTGCTCTAAATTTGGATTGAAAGTTGACTAATAATAAGACAAACTTTTTTTTAGCCAACTGTCTCCAATGGTCATCCTACACCAGCTCCAAACACACTCTTTTTAATTTTTAATTTAATTCTGTAGACGTCATAAATCAATCCAGCCAGGTCTCTTAGCCATTAAAGGTATCTGCCGGTATCAGATGAAGACCAGGAAAACTATATTCCTACTTCTGAAAATATGTGTCCACTAGGGCCTTTAACCATACACCAAAAACATGATTCGGTTCATATCACGATTTTTGACCCACAATTTGATACAAACCTTGATTCTTTTTATTTTTTGAGAAAAAAAGAAGATATTTTTATTTAATAACATTTGAAAAACCTGTATAAACAGAACACCAAAGAATAATATTAACTATCCACATTATTAACAACATACCTAATCAAAATAAGTGAATAGCTTTAACACTTATGTAGCTCAGTGTAAATCCTTTCTGGAAGTCTTAACTTTTAATCAGTGCACTCCTAAATCAATTTAGCTGTTATCCTAATAAATATACTTTTATCTGTGTATAACTGTCACATATCTGCAACTAGTCTCTCCTGATTTAAATATAGCTCAGTGTAAATTCTTTCAGGAAGACCTCACTCTTAATCAATGCTCTCTTCCTAAATAGAATCAGCTGGTGGAGGCGTTCACTTTCCTGCTAAACCAATCAGAATCATACACAAATGGCAAGGGCCAATCACGGAGTCACAACCCTGCTTTAAATAAATCTGTCTCCCCCTTTGCTATTCAGCTGTCGTTGCAGGCAAAGAGTGCAACCCTCCACTCCCTCCCCTTCCACCTCCAGTCATCTACTCCAGCTGACCGGTCCGCAGCCTCCTCTGGTCTGGTCTCCGGGCTCCTTCGTCGCCACCACCGGTGTCTAGATTCCATCGGGGGGGTCTGATGGTTCTCTACCTCTATATGGATATACGAAAGATTCGTATAGCGATGGAGTCTAATCGCCAAAGACTTTGTACAATAAACATCATTTGCATATCTGCAACTATGTCTCTCCTGATTGAACAAAATAGCCTACTGTTGAAAAACAAGCAGAACTAAACTCCATTGTGGAGATTATTCGAGCATGTTGAAGAAATGTCTTCAATGATGTTCTCTTACATTTACAAAATAAATTAAATGGCTACTGTTTCACAGTGGGGTCCAAAATGAACACTCACCAAATGTGGGGGCGGGCCAAACACTGGCACACACACCAGACACCAGCCACTACCTTCTGTTTACGGATAGCCAGCGTTTAACTCAGGCTAATTCATTAGCTACTAAGGTGCTAGTAACATTTTCAGCCGCCAGCCTTCCAACAGAAAGCACAGGAAACAGGGTCTCAGTTCACCCTCCGGGAGGCTCTGACAACGACACACTTTCCACACTCCGTGTCCCTGGACAGCTGTAGGCTTGTACCGGTGTTGATGAAAACCAGAAACCTGAAACCGCTTGCGGGACTGACACAGTGGCCCACGGCGTGTATGTCCGAGCCTGTCTCCAGCGCCTTCACCTGCAAGTTGTCAGGTGTGTGTCTGCCTGGTATAGCCTACTCTCGGACGGCTGTCCTCATCAATATAGTTTCATGTGTTCACGTAGCTCTCCACAAGCAGAAAAAAGAGGAGCTTAAAACGCAATTTGCGATGTGATCTTGTGATTTGGACAGGAAGGATAACTCTGGGAGTTGGAAGGGGTGTGTTTTCGGTTGTGTCCACTCATTAATGTCTTGTGCCTCCGAGTGTACAGGTGTTTATTTGAGGACAAAGTAAAAGAAAAACTCCCAGGAGAACATTGGGAGAAGGTCGAGGAGTCAAACTGGTATGACTATAACGCCACAGTGAATTCATTCATTCATATTTATTATACAGGAAAGTTAAAAAGTAACATTACAAAAAAAAATGGGCCTGACTCAGTTTAAAAACTGGTTTTCAGCAGGTTCCTGTTCTGCAGAAACATAAAACATTGAACGTGGTTACAGCACGTTGGGACGAACATTTGTACAGGACATCAATATGGACTAGACAACACAGAGACAGCATGCCAGTGGAGAATGTTTCACTACTTTTAAAAGTGTCTCTGCCAGGAGTCTCAAAAAGACACTCCATTCTTTTCCTTCCTTGGATCCATTTATACATCCTCTCCTCAGTGCCTCACTCTTTCATTTCAAAGCTCCCTAGTCATTACACACATACAGTGAGGATAGGTGGGTAGTGAACCTGACGTTCTCCAAACCTCACTCTACATTTGGCAAACCAGAAGTGCAGTACACCAACCACATCAACCGCCCCCGCTGGCTCCAGTTTCACAGAACATTCCTTGTGCACAGATGTTGCTGGGATTGCTCAGCGCCTTAGGTTGGTTGAAATAAAGATGACTGCAGAGAAAATAGCACTGCCATGTATTCCTTACATGATCCACTACATTTCTGGCTGATGACTGAGAATACTTTTGAATATTGCATTGAATTAAGAGATATTGGGTGTGACAGGATATTATTCTGTAATATTTGGCACTATTTTATATCAGTGTTTGAGTGCTGAAGTCTTTTTACTGTACTGTACATACTTTACATATCTACTAAGCCTTTCCCAAAGCATATTGTGTGTCTTTTAGACATTTAAAATGTGTTTTTTCAAATTACTAGTCATTACTTTTCATTTATTACACTGTTGTTTAGAAAACAATTTGCACTGACTTGACTTGTGCATGTAAATAATCCATTACGTGATTGTTTTTGTCATACAGCATGTTCATTATCATTGCATAGTGAAGCAGTTGAAAGTGCAGATTGATTCACAGGGTAGGGCTGCTCGATTATGAAAAAAAAAACATAACCATGATTATTTCGGTCAATATTGAAATCACGATAATTTAACACGATTTCCCGTTGACTTCTGGAAAGATGTTGCAATTATTGAACTTAAAAAACAGTGGAAAAAATCAACAGTAAAAAAACAGATACAACTGGAAAATATGCCTTAGCCCTGCCGCACGTATTTCATTACTTTGGGGTAATGTGTGAAGATCTACCATGGGCTCTGTAACAGTTTTTGTAGAATAAATGAAAAAAACATTATGATGCAGTGCTAATACAACTGACAACAATAAATGCAGATGTGAGGATTTCTGTGATGATTTCATGCATGTATTCTGTTGTGAAATGAAAGAACCTGAATGCATGTTTGAAAGATGAATAAAGAAGTCAGTAATGTTATCTTTGGAAAATGTTTGTCAAGAAGTGTGTTTTCATGTGCATTTAGCATTTGCACATACACAAAAAACCTTAGTGAAAACACTGGTAATTGGAAGTCTTTATGCTTGGCTGAGGTTGAAAAGTCTTTTGCAAATGTTCAATGGTACCCGAGTGGAGAATTAACACCCAGTGTGCCCAGTCCAATTTTCTGCAGATTCTGTTGAGATTTGTGCTACGTTTGGGTGGAAACGTGACCATTGATGTACTTGATTTGTAGTAAGTTGATTTAAATAATGCAAAAACATAGCCACATTTGTCACAATAAATAATATTTCTGTATAACTCAGGGATTTGGTCACATAGCATTCTCTGCGCAAAATGCTATGGGCATTTTCAGCCTTTATTTTGACAGGACAGCTGAAGACATGAAAGGGGAGAGAGAGGGGGGGAATGACATGCAGCAAAGGGGCGCAGGTCGGAGTCCAACCTGGGCCCGCTGCATTGAGGAGTAAACCTCTATATATGGGCGCACACCCCACCAACTGAGCTATCCAGGCGTCCCCAAAGGTATTATATCTAATATTTCTACAGACTTGCCTGGCCTGCCATAGCTAGTGCAGCAGAGAAGAAGAGCAAAGGGGAGGTGAAACATTTTAAAGTTATGAGGAGACAGCAGATATCTGTGGGATCCCTAAAAGAGCAGTCATCTGCTGGATAACATGTAAAAAAAACACTTTAAAGTCAGAGTCAGAGAAGTTACTCAGTAATATAAGACACACAACTAACAATATCTAAATAAATTGTAATTTCCCCACTGGGGATCAATAAAGTATAAATTAAAAATTATTATAAATTATCTATGCTAACATTAGACATCATAGGTTACTGGTCATACCAGACCAAGACAGGCTGTGTCTGTCAAGCGTTGTTTTAATTTAACAATGTTTCATTGGTTATGAATTTCTTTCTTTTGTAAGAACAAGATTGTGTTAATTCGTCTTTCTACATACATAGTCTTACTTTAAAGTATGTATGGCATGAATAACTCCAAGTTAAAGCAAAAATACTGCCGCTACGGGGACCAAAGTATTTTAGCTGTCACGTTAAACCTCCGGAGGACAGATAATTGGGGACTACTTCTGAAGACTATACTTTTAAGCCTTTTAGCAATGAAATTATCTTTACATGATTTTCCAAACCAAAAACAGCTGCCTTATCCCCTGACTATCTTAAACACCACACAGCTTCTCCGTCTTTTCTGAATCATTCAGTAGAACATATAGTAATTAGGATGGAAGACCAAGTTAGACTACAGACTGAACTTACAGCACAACTTTAAAATGCCAAGAGACACACAGAAACAAGACTGGTGCCTTGCGCTAAGGCAGACAACATCGCTGACCCATAATCACAGAGGTTGATGTATGCAGTTATACTGTATATTTAGCTTTTCTTCTCGTCCTGATGGCCGGTCACTTGTGGCCAAACCAAACCAATGCCATGGTAACATCAAATTTGGAAAGGGCTACGAAAAAAAACAGTGATGATACATGCATGCATAAATGTATATACAGCTGTAGATTAAGAGGTATACGAATCCACAACCGCCAACAAGAACACAGATCATTTTCTCCCTATGACTTAACACTACTTTGATATTGATTGTGATACATGTACATCACAAAATGTGATCTGTGCCTGAACAGATATATCACATAGTTGGCACTTTGATTAGCCATCTACATTACAGCACATGCAGTAAAGAAGTGATGACAGGGTCTTACCTTTCTCTTTCAGCTGCTAATAGGCAATGATGAATGCCACTTTGCTAGGAGAAAGTGTAGAGAGTGAAGTCCTGACTTGGTAGTGACAGTCCTCCCACTGGTTGGCAGAGGGAGTGGTGGGAGTGTCAGGGCAGCCTTTAGAAATCCTGGCTAGCTTCACTGACTTCACCACAGAATGTGACACTATGGAGACCCATGTGGATTTACACACACACACGCACACATGCACACACACACACACACACACTATGTGTAGGCTGACCACAGTGTAAAAATGCATTAGTGTATGTGTGTGAACGTGTCTTATAATCATAATTTTAAATCATAGCTACCATCTTCCATTTATTCATTAGTAGTGTAGTGCCTGTTCAACATGTAACGGTTTGGAATACAGTTGCTTGGCCTGTGGTACAGCTTTCTCCAGAACCATTTTACCCCAAAATAACTTACAGAAAGACCCCAAAGCACGTAATATGCAACCCAATACTGTGTATTCCTACTTCAGAGGAAAACATTGTACTACTACATTTACCTGAAATTAAATATTACTGGCTATGTTGCAGATTCAGATTATACAGATTAAAATATGTATTATTTTACATTAAACCATCCGGCATTATATAAGAGTTGAAAGCTCCTCCTTGAACAGACAATAAGTCCATTTAAATGTACACAAAACAATGTACATTGTGCTGATAATGTTTCTCTTTTGATTGCAGGACTTGTACTGTTCAGTATTAATGAAGTTTTAGCCTACAAATAATAATGTTTTGAGTACTTCTACTAACTTGTCAGTCATTACTTTTACTAAAAATATTTTCTCCCTGAATTTTGTCAGCTATTTTTCATCATTAAGTCAAAGTGATTTCAGATAAGATTTTTTTGTCTGATGAAAAACACAGGTGCCTACTGACACTGTGCAGCAGACACCTAGTCTATATCCATGACGTTCCACTTCCAGGATATCCAATCAGAGTTTTCTGTAGCACGACTAAAACTACTTTGGAACGTACACATGTTCCACCAAAACAAGTTCCTTCCCAAGACTATTTTGTGGAGGAAGGTTTGGCAATGCAAGACTAACAGACACCCAACTGTCCTGCTGTAATACAGACATGTGAACTAATGAGACATTTTCCTCCTCCATGGACTAACGGCAGTGCTCGAATGATTAGATTATTTACCTATTATTTAAAGGGGCTGGAGCAGTTCCACTTTAACCCCTGGTTGAATTATTGTGAATGGAGCTTTGCAGTTACTCTAAATCCTCAGCGAACGTAGTCTAAATAGCCGCACAGGCTGTTGTGTTTGATTTACTATTGAAATGTTTGCCGAACTGTGTCTTCAGTTTTGGAGCAGCCGGACACATGCGCCAGAAAAGCCAGGCGACCAGAGGCGTACAGTGAAACTGTGTATTTATGTTGGAAGTGTGTGTGAGCAGACGTGAGAATAAAAAGTGTCTTTGTCTGAGAACGGACTGACGTTTCTGTTTGTGAAGTGAGAACTCAGCTGAGAAATGGCGAGTCTTGCTGCAGTATTATTTTCCAAAGTGGCTTATGGACCAATTTGGGGTGGACGTCATGGTTACGTCACTGCAATTGCGCACACTGAAAAATAGCAGAAACAGTAGTGAATTTACAGTTTATCACGGATGGATGGCTAGCTGGCTAGCTTCCTAATTCCACCATGCTTTACTTCTACACTGGAAACAGAAAATGAGTCAAACAGCAGACCTGTGGCCAGTGGCAAGCCGGCTTCAGAGACGGAAAAGCTTGCAAGCTAGCTAACCAGCCAGGCCTCGCTTATTTATCTCCGAAAAAGCTGCCCTCCGCTCTTCTCCCAGCAAAATCTGCCAGCGGCAGAGGTAGGGTTAAGCGATATGTTAAAATGTTCCAAACTGCCAAAATATACGCCCAGGTGTGTGTGCAGTGGTGGCTGCCGCGACTACCCGTCTCCCCCAACTGACCCTCTGGGGGCAGTTGACATTGCTATCACTCTAAGACTCACCACTACACGGCCCAAATTAAGTTAAAGTTGAAGTTAAAGTACAGCACAATGTGTGTTTTGTACTATAAAATTAGTCCCCAACAAATGCACTATTTACATATTTTTTCTATAATATTTTCTAACAAACTACAGTGCCCAGCTGTTTGGGATATTACTGAACTTGGAAAGTAACTATTTTTGAAAAAAAAAGTACAGCATGTAAAAATTATTGGACAAATTAACACATTGTTGGTTTTGGTGTTTCATGAGATATGTTGACAGTAAGAAAACTATAGAGCAACACTTGCCATATCTTTTATCTCAGCCTGCATGTTGGAGGTGTGAGCTGCAACACGTGTTGGTCTAAAGCAAGCTTTGAAAAACTGCAAAACACCCTGGCTTGTTTCACATCATCAACAGTCAAACCAAGCTAACTCAGTTATGTATGTACAAAGAAGTGGGACCTTGCACATATAATAAAAAAAAGAGAATAAAACCCAATCCCTGAATCCCCGTCTGTCTGTCTGTCTGTCTGTCTCTTTCTCTTACCCCCAACCGGTCGAGGCAGATGCCCCCCCCCCCCACCCTGAGCCATGGTTCTGCTTGAGGTTTCTGTGGCCTGGTGCTTGCTCTTGGTGGGAATTGTTGGGTTTCTGTAAATAACATCACAGAGTCCGGTCTAGACCTGCTCTTTATGGAAAGCGCAATGAGATAACGAGTGGTGGAGGAAGTCTTTGGATAAAGATTATACTACCACACTGTAAAAAATACTCCTTTACAATTAACAGTCCTGTGTACAAAATGTTACTCAAGCAAAAGTACAAAAGGATTATCAGCAAAATATAATTCAATATAATATATATTACACCTATGACTGTTATGCTATTAGAGTATTATTACTGATGCATTAATGTGTAGCATTTCACTGTTTTAGCTGGTCGAGATGGAGCTGTTTTGAACTATTTTCCATATTGTAGTTTAATTCAATTCAATTCAATTTTATTTATAGTATCAAATCATAACAAGAGTTATCTCGAGACACTTTACAGATAGAGTAGATCTAGACCACACTCTACAATTTACAAAGCTCCAACAGTTCTAGTAATTCCCCCAAGAGCAACTAGTGCAACAGTGGCGAGGAAAAACTCCCTTTTAGGAAGAAACCTGGGACAGACCCAGGCTCTTGGTAGGCGGTGTCTGACAGGGCCGGTTGGGGGTTTGATGCACAGTGACAATGATAGTCACAAAAAAGATAATGGAAGAGTGACTACAAATGGTATTTGTAATCTATAACAATGCATCGTCTTAACTTAAAGTGAAGAGAAGTATAAGTATAAATAGTATAAAATGGAAATACCTCAAATACGTGCTTAAATGTGCTCATTATATCATTACATTCCGCCAAGTTGCTCATTAGTGAGACTGGAACTGTCTGTCATACAAGGACAAGGAACGCCGAACTGCCGTTGCCCCCTGTCGGAGCAGCAGAGTGTAGTTGTTCTCAGAGGCTCTTATGATTAAGGTTGCTGTTCCCTCCGTGCTTTAAGGCTTTGTTGTTGACAAGGCCTGTCTGAGCTCTGTGAATAAATAAATCAAAAAGAGCAAATCCAAAGCACTGCATTTAAAAAAAAAAGTGTCTACACTTTCTCTCCAACTAGACCAACACACAGGACTATTATGAGCTCCTAGAGGAAGGCGAGGATGAGAGTCAGTGCAGTTCAGTTTGGGATGCGAGGACAGTGTTGTTTTTTTCTCTGTTTCACGCAGGAAATAAGGAATTCAAGAAAGCTACTATTAACCCTTGTGTTGTCTTCCCATCAAAACTGAAAATCAAGACTTTTGTTGATGCTTTTTAATCAATGTTTTTTTTCAACTTTTTCTTACGTTTTTGTCCCTTTTTTGACGTTTAACACTACGTAAGATTAACTCATTAACTTTAGTTTTACAGTTATTTTTGGAATTTATGTTCAATAAATCTCATTGGTAGGAACTCATACCTAATGTTTGAGTTCGAAAAACAGAAATTAGGAATAATTTAAGCTAAAATTAAAAGAATGGATGTTAATAGACTGGAATATGTCAACTTTTACTCAATACTATTTCAAAACCACTTCAATTTTTCTCTCCAAATGTTAGAAAATTGAATAAGACACCCCAAAATTAATGAAAGTAGAGATTTGTACTTGCCAAAGAGTTATTTTGGGTAATTAAAAAGAACATTGATATAGGAAAACGGGTCAATTTGACCCAAGGACAACATGAGAGTTAAGTTAACAACTAAAACTATGAAGTTTAGCTGGAATCATTCAAATGAATGAAAATCATATATGCAAATCACCTCTGTGACCATCCAGCCTTTTGGTTTACATATTTGTAGCAGCTTTTCTTTCTCTCAGCCCCCTGATTGTCTGAACACATCTATACAGAGAAAGCTGCCCCAAGCAGCCACATTTGACCAATTCTGCTGTGCTTTTCTTTGTAAGTGTTGAATCTTTCCTCTAGAGGGGAGTGTTGACTAAATAAAAGTCAGTGAAACAGCCCTGACTTCTTAGTTGATATAATGCACAAATATGTCCCTGTAGATCCCTCAGATCTACACACTCTTCTCTACCTGTACCAAAAACTAAGGCAAATGCATGTTGTTGCTTTTATTTTGACATATATATTTATTATTACTGTTTTACTAACATTTTTCTCATTTTAACTGAAAAGCAATTTGTGTATGAAGGGTGCTATAAACCACAGTTTATTATTATTATTATTATTATTATTATTATTATTATTATTATTATTATTATTATTGTCACAAAATAAATGGTAGAATTAAAAGTTTAGAAATGCTGCTTTGTTTGTTTGATTTACGTTTTAAGTGTGACTCTTGTAATATTTAACATTTATTTCCCATGCTCTATGAAATGGCACCTTGGTGTGGCCTGTGACACAACTGACTGTGACAACATTATCCATGATCCCCCATATGTGTATGATTTTACTATAGAAACATCAACAACTTTTTCCAACACTGTCCTTAATGTTTTGCTCCCTTCATAGTTACCACGGCAACTAGAGGGTGCCACCACTATAAACATAAAACTGTTGCTGCTTGACCTAACAACTTATGGGGTCGTTTTTCAGAGGAGGGCAGTATTGAAAAAACTTTGCGAATTGGTACAGAAGGTTCTTGGAATCCAGGTTGTTCCGGGCCTTTCTGTGTGGAGTTGGTATGTTCTCCCCATGTTTGTGTTGGTTTCCTCCGGGTGCTCCGGTTTTCTTCCCACCATCAAAAAACATGTACTAGGTTCTCCAGTCAGTGCCCTTGGTCTGGAGCTGGTCCCCGGGCGCTGTAAATGGCTCCCTTGAGGAATGGATGAAATGCAGAAAATGAATTCCGCAACATGTATGTGTATGTGACAATAAAGTACCTTTACCTTACCTTACATAGTGGTAGTCATGATATCCACGAAAAAGAAAAAAAAAAGGTGAAGGCTAATGCTGCAACTATTTAATGAGATATGGGAAAAAGAAGGAAGAATGCCAAAAACCTGGAAAAGTGTGTTAATACTATACCTTTCAATAAACCTGGCAAGGACCCAAATAATGCTGGTAATTACAGCATTATGCTTCTTGCATTCAGAATTCATTCAGGTTGGGGCCGACGCCTGGCATTGTCGCTGGGAACCGCCTGGTCGTTCATACGGATTACGATCAGAGGGGCTCTAAGATCAGACTTCTTAAATTAAAAACGGGATATTTATTGCAGATAAATTTCATTCATAAAACTTCCTATTCAGAATGAACATTCCAGATATCTGCAATTGAATTATTACTAGGAAAAACTCGCATTTTAGATATCTAATACATTTTTTACTAGTCAAAAAATTCCAGATATCTATATTGTAATTTTGACCATCCAAAACACATTCTGAAAAATGTCTTACGGATATCAAAAATTCATATTATGGCTAGTAAAAGTGCAATTTCCGATATTTACAATTAGAATTATGACTAGAAACAATACAATTGCAAATATCCATAAATCTATTGTGGAAATCTGCTGTAGATAGGACACCATTTTAACATAAAAAAGGTTCATTGACTATCCACAATTATATATCAGATAACCATAATAGCATTTCTACTCATTCAAATTTTATTCTCACTAGTTAGAATGGTAATGGATACTCCGACCACGTTGTTCCCTCCCTCTCCCACTTCATATCTTCAGCTGTCCTGTGCAAATAAAGGCATAAAATAATATTTAAAATCATATGTGGCCGTTTTAACATTTAATAGCTAGACAGGATATGTATTGCAGATATCTGTAATTAAACTCTTCCTAGTCAAAAAGTACAATTCAGATGTCCAAATGACATTCTGCTTATCTACAATCGTCCTTTCAGATATCCACAACGCCATTCATCCTATCCAGAATGAATATTCCAGATATCTGCAATACAATTATTATTTGGCAGAACTCCCATTTTAGATTTCTGTAATACAATTGCTAAAACTAAAGTGAACCATTTTGGCATTCTAATTCACTTTTTGCTTAATGTCAAACACTGTGTCAGTTACTGTTTCAGATAAATAAAATTACATTCTGGATAGGAAGCATTACAATTATAGATATCCACAATTGTATTTTTCTAGACATTTTTACTATTCAGAATGTATTTTGGATAGTCAAAATTACAATATACATCTGGAATGTTTGTATCATTTTGAAATTAGAGTTTTGACTAGTAACAGTTAAATTGTAGAAATCTAAAATGGGAGTTCTTCCCAGTAATAATTCTATTGCAGATATCTGGAATGTGCATTCTGAATAGGAAGAAATGGCGTTGTGGATATCTGAAACTGAAATCCCAAAACACATGAATCAGAAATGTGACGTCATCTAGCAATGATGTTAGGGATATCTGAAATGACAGTTGTAGAGAGGAAGAATGTCACTGTGGATATCTGCATTCCTAGGATGAGATGAATTATGGATCCAGTCTAGCTATTAAATATTTAAACTGCAAATTGAAATTTTGACCAGTTCAATTAAAGTTTCTTTCTACTAGTAAAAATTTTAATGTGGAGTTCTTTAATTAGCAATCTAACTATGCAATTTTATCCAGTAGAAATGCTATTATGGCTATCTAACATGTAATTATCAATGGAAACGTGGTTTGATTAAACTAGGCCACATTTGCGCCATACCCGCAGTATGCAACCTTTGAAATCCAATAGAGAAGCTTTAAAGTTGGAAATACAGCAAAGTTGGGGCGACCTCTAGCTCACCCAGTAAGAGTCCGGGCCCCATGTAGGCTGAGTCCTTTGCAGCAGGCTGGGTTTGAGTCCGACCAGTGGTCCTTATATATATATATATATATATATATAAGGAAATACAGCAAAGTGTATTAAGATTAAAAAGGCTGGAGATAGAAGTGTTTTGTAGAATATTTTTTTGTTTTTGTTGTTGCTCATTTTGGTTTGGTTTTGATTTGTTTTGTATTTTCATTAATATTTAATCCTTTAATTATTCCTATATTACCTATTAATATAAAGTAATCGTAAGTAGGTCTGCTTTTGAAGGACGGGTCTTGGCGTGGCCATAGTAGGAAAAAAGAATTTGTCCTCCGGTACAGTAGGTTGCAGTGTGCACCTATTAGCAACCGCCATAAAACCAGAAGAAGAAGAAGAAAAGGGAAGAAGAAGAGGCGTAGAAGAAGAAGTCTGTAACGTAGGAAAAAGCTAGTATTATCGTCGCGTCAGATGATTAGCTAATAGTAAAACACTGAAAAACGACCGACAGTCCATCTCCCTTTTCAGCGTTACGAAACGGTGTACGTTGTCAGCAATGTATAGTAGTCCGTTATTTACACTTTGAAGCCTCTCTCGCAGCGCTGATAATGCTGAAAATGAAGCTACCGCTGAAAACGGGCGAGGAAGGAGGCGACGAAACGGCCGAGGACGATTCATTGGATCAGTCGGAGCACCAACATATTCCCAGGGTGGCACCTCCTTCTTCGGTGTTCGGCGGACTGGCTGACTCGCCCAGACCTAGTGTGTATCCATCCCAGCTGGACAAGGAGACTGTTTTCGAGTGGTTTGGCCTACATTTAAACCCCGCTAAGCGAATTGAGTTCATGTGCGGGCTGTTACATATGTGCCAACCACTGGAGCTCCGCTTTTTAGGGTCTTACTTAGAGGATCTCGCTAGGAAAGATTACCATGTTTTAAGAGACTTTGAGTTTCGGGCGAATAGTCCGAGTGATTTGGGAGTTTTAACGGACGTCATTGATCCAGTGGTTAGGTCCAAACTCCTGGTCTGCCTGTCCCTCCTCGGGTCTGAAAGCAGGGAATGTGCTGGAATACTCTTTCGGATACTGAGCCATGTAGATCCGGCCTTGTTCTACAAACAGTATGATTACACCCTCCCTCCATTCATGGACCCTCACCACCACTCGTTTCACCCACCATGCCCTGACAATGTGTACGGCCGGTCTGAGCAGACCTGCGGCTTCTCCACTAACGAAACAGCGGCAGGACCTCTGGAGCAGTTGTCGCTGCTTTTTGCCATGGCCTCTCTCCACCCAGCTTTCCATTTCCACCAACGGGAGATGGTCCGTGGGCAGCTTGACAAAATAGAACTTGCCATACAGGAGGAGAGACGTCAAAGTCAGCTTAGAATAAACGCCCAGATAACGGTAATGAGCAATACACCAACATTGGTTCCATTCAATATTAAGCTAGCTCAAAACTTGAGTTCAAGCCTGTAGCATAACGTTAGCTGGCTAAAGTTACATGTCAATTAAAATATTAATTACGTTATAGGTAATGCGAATATAATACGTAACGTTACATTGGCAAAGTGTGTAACGTTACTAGCAGGAAACTTCATTTTCCTATCATGAGCTGTCATCCATGGCAGGACAGCTAACGCTAACAGAGTTAACGTTAGCTAGCTAACGCGTTAAGCTAGTTTGGAATCTGCCAGCAGCTAAAGTTCGGTAGGTGGTTTTAACCAGTTGCGCGAGAAATTTCCAAATGTTTGGGATATTTATATGACTTTTTGCTTTGGTTCAATGACAGACTGTCTTATTTGGTGGTGCTGTGACTCTATACTGGCCAACGTCATCTAACGTCATTCTAAATGCTCAGTACAGGAAACTCATTAATAAGCGGTGCCCCTATTAAATCTAACGTTACATCCATGAATTGCCAAGCGCTTTGGCAGTATTGTCTAATTACTCAACAGCCTGCAAATCCAGACAAATGTGGATCATATTGGTACATTGGAGGAACATTTTGCACCTGTTACTTTTCAGTTGCTTGAAAATTGGAGCGTATGTTTTAATGTATAAACATGTAGGGGAAAGCAGATTGTAGACAAGCATGGGTTTACCCTATTTGTAGGTTAAAATTAGGAAGCAAACGGACGTTTTAACATGATAGCTTACTGTAAAATATGAACCGACTTTCATAACTAAACTCCAACCCTTTCTACGCCCGGCCATGTCCCAGATTTTTAGATCCAGATTACTCTGTAAACATGGTTTGTGTAACAGGCCCCTGGAGTCTGGGTTTAGTGCATGCAGCACTGTTTGTCAGTTACTGAAGACAAGGACAATGATGCCTGGGTGGGCAGACCAAGTGGCAACCGAGTTGAGTGGGCGTGCCTCTATATTACAATTCGCCTGTCAAAAATAGTGGCATTAAAAGGAATTTGTTGTCCTTTATTATCGCATTCATTTTGACAGCCCTAGTATGCACACCTATGAATGGAAAAATCACTTACCTAATCTGAAGTCATGTTAGGAATGCAAAGCTGTTGTGTAGCAGACTCTCAAGTGTCAGAGCTTCCTTCCAGCAAATGAAAACCCCCCTCACCCTTTAGGGTCATCCGCTGAAAACAAATTTAAACTTGTGTGCATGTCTTCCTGCCTTAGTTCCTGTTCAAACCAGATCAAGCGACCAGGCGATTTGCTTTAGGGTAATGCCGTGGTGGGAGTGTCACTTAAACGGCCCGTTGGCATCCTTTTGTGTTCTTTAATCCCTAATTTGCACAAATAAACTTTATATATACTCTATATTTCACATTACATCATTATTGTTTTCCAACGAAATTTCAGATTTAATTTAACGGAGAAAGAGCTAAAGAGACAAGCAATTGCGCTTTGTGCTGGTGCATGTTGCAGAAAACCGTCAGCTGTTACATAGACTCGCATTACCAGTCTGGCAAGAAATGTGCTCTGGTTTTATTGTCATTTCTTTAAACCAATCACAATTGTCTTGGGCGGCGTTAAGCTCCGCACAGAGCAACATCACCTCTGCAAAATAGCCTCAGGAAGGGGCTTTTTTTGGTGGAACATGTGTACGTTCAAAAGTAGTTTTAGTCGTGCGAGAGAAACTCAGATAGGACAGATAGTCTAGCTAGCTGTCTGGATTTACCCTGCAGCGATCTGAGGACCAGGTAACCATAGCCCTCAGAAATCCACCGGAGCTTAGAACGCCAGCACAAAGAAAGAGAAAGGTAAAGGACGCCGAAAAAGACATATCCTGGAAGTGGAACGTCATGGATATAGACTAGGTGTCTGCTGCACAGTGTCAGTAGGCACCTGTGTTTTTCATCCGACAAGATATATCACATAAAATCTTATCTGAAATCACTTTGATTTAATGGTGAAAAATAGCTGACAAAATTCAGGGAGAAAATATTTTTAGTAAAAGTAATGACTAACGTGGTAGTAGAAGTACTCAAAACATTATTTGTAGGCTAAAACTGTTAATACTGCACAGTACAAGTCCTGCAATCAAAAAAGAGACATTATCAGCACAATGTACTTAAATGGACTTATCTTCTGTTCAAGGAGGAGCTTTCAACTCTTACATAATGCCAGATGGTTGTATGAAAAGTGGAATGTCGTGGATATAGACTAGCTGTTACTAGACTCTCACACTGCCTCAAAACGGACGGACCAAGGTGTGAAAATACTCTATAGGCCTTTCACACCTATAACCAGTCCCTCCAGGATTTTGCAGCTTTTTGAGATTGTTCTGCCCCAAAATGCTTGATTTTGCCCTTGTAAAAAATTGCGATAAAAGTAACGATGTTGTTTGTTGCAATGAAGTTGCGGAAGACAGAATCAAATTTGAACATGTCTGTCAGTGGCTTGTTGATCTTTACATTGTTAGTTAATTTCCTATCCTGGCTTTGATAAAATACTTATTGGACTTTAAGCTGTCCTCAATTTAGGTAATCCTGTACGTCTCATCTGCGGTTTTTGCTCTCTGTGTGTGTGTGTGTGTGTGTGTGTGTGTGTGTGTGTGTGTGTGTGTGTGTCTCAGATCAGTACTGATCACATAGACATCCGCTGCAGAGAGCCGACCGAATGGAAACAGCAGCCGCTTCACCAACTTCAGAGTGAAAAATCGTTAGGTCATTGATGTTAAAATGTATACAGGTTGTCAGGACAGTCTGACATGTTTTGTACGGTCTTTCGCTGTACGTTTTGTTAGTAAATGTGAGATGTTTGAGTCACACACGTCTCGGCTTCACATCAGACACAAGGAAATGAATATGACGACGTACGTGTGATGTCAACCCGTTCTCACTCCCACTTGGTCATTGGCTCTCAGAGTCACATACTGATGCAAAGTCTGGCCCAGGGGACTGCTGGGATTGGTTTAAGTCGCGGGAAACTCCGGTTATTGGTCAAATTTGGGATGATTGCTCAAAATTGCTAGTCGCACCCATGTCATGGTCAATTGGTTGAATTGGCTCAATCGCGAAATCTTGGAGGGACTGTATAGTTTGGTTGTTTTTTTTCTATAGAATAAATAAAATAGGCCCTGCCGTATCGCATATTGCGAGGCGCACCAACGTTTATCCCCTAACCAGACTCAGTCTGGTTGTATTGGCCTGCCCCCGAATGAGGTTCTGTGATTCTGCCCAAATGAACCGCACCAAAGGTGTAAATGTTGAGGGTTCGATAGTTTTACTCGAAGAAAACGTTTCAAGTAGGCCTACTTCTTCTACCACTGCCAAAACCAACATTCCCAGTTAGAGAGAGGGTGAAAAGTTGGCCTAAGTTCCCAAGATATTCATATGACCGACACAGAGATTATTTGCTTTATAGTTAGATGCTGTCTAATCGAAGTGAGCATCTATCTAATCAATCGGGAAGCGTGTGCGTGCGTGCGTGCGTGCGTGTGCGTGCGTGTGTGTGTGTGTGTGTGTGTGTTCTGTCTTTTGAAATATCTCATGAACCATTCATCCAATCTACTTCACACTTGGTTTCTGTTGGTACTGGATGAAGCTGGGGATGGAATTTAGAGCATAAGGAGCCGTTTGGACAGCATTGGATATCCAGAAACTGTGAATAAAACTAAATGGCTGAACAAGAAAGGTTGAGGAAAGAATTGACAAAAAAAAGCAGCAGACGCCACACGCAGCAGGATGATAACTCACTTTGTTCGGGTGCAGGTTTACTGCCGTTGACTGCGGTTCACTTCTTGGTGCTTCCAACGTTACAAGATTGCTGCATAAACGTTTTGTATTTGCCTGGAGCACGAGCAGATAGCTGACAGGAACATCTATCTAACTTCCATGTCCACCCTTCCAAATAAAAGCCCAACTTAAATTCCCTCAGAGCATCAATAGGAAACTCAATAAAAAGCAATTTGGCCAACACTACATATCAAACATAAGCTAGACACTATATCGTATGAAGTTGCTGGGAGCTGTAATTTCACCACTTTCAAACAAACGGCAGGATATAACGTAATCTTGGAGCTGACCGGACAAAGACAACAGTCTTCTTCAGACTTACCCTGGGTCCGGTCGTTTAAAGTGTGCTGCTAACTTATAACGCTAATGACATCACCATCGGCAAAAAAAACCCGCAAATCAAATTCATACTCCAACTAT